>JANVCC010009292.1:0-32097 GCA_025345505.1 Todiramphus chloris collaris
ATTTCTTTACCAAGAAGGTGGTCAAACACTGGAACAGGCTTCCTCGAGAGGTGTGCAAGCCTCTGACAGGCCCCAAGCCTGTCGGTATTTAAGAGGCATTTGGACAATGCCTTTAATAATATGCTTTAACTTTTGGTCAGCCCTGAATTGGTCAGGCAATAGGACTAGATGATCATCGTATGTCCCTTCCAACTGAACTATTCTATTCTATTCTATTCTATTCTATTCTATTCTACTTTATTTGATTCTGACCCTGTGCTACTCTGGGCTTGTGGAGATGGGCCGGTTATGGGCTACTGTCTCCTTTTATGGGTCTGGGAGTAGCCATGGCAGGGCATTATTCAGCTCTGTCTGTCTTGTTTGTGGGTGTGCAGATGAGATTTTTTTTTCACATGACCTAACACACACTTTTGTGCTTTTTAAAAAAAACGTAAAACAACAATGAGACACACAGTGCTGAGCTGAGAGCATTCCATGTTTCTCATTAGACTGCAATATATATATAAAACAGCTATTTTATATGAATTCCATTTGAAGCTTCTTTAGAACTATTTTTACACTTTTCCCAAGGGTTTCTCATACAGATGTCTTCAGGCACCTCAAAAATCAGATTAGTTTGAAGTGCAACATCAAGACAAACATAAATCTTTTCAGTGTTTGTTCCTATTTTGAAGTAGAGAACCACCTGACAACTTCAGTTACTGAAAAATCATTTTGCTCTGCTTCTGGCAACTGATAAGGACTTTTCAGATTGTATTTAATGTAGATTATTTTTCTTTCAAAATTATGCTAGCATGTTGAAACAGGGCAGAGAAAAAGCATTATAGACACTTGTCTGATATTTCTGTGCTTCAGATAGTCATTCAATTAATTTTTCATTCCTTTATAATGGATTATAAACTTCAGACACTTTATCTACTGAATTATGACCAGTTATTTTGAATTTAGGTTATGTCTAATCTGAAGTCTCAATCTACAAGAGGGTGAAATTCAGTCATTAGTTTTAGTAATTTCCCTGCATGAATTGCAAAAGAAACAAATGGAAGTCAAATAGAAAGTGACAGACTTTATGAATTAACATACTTCAGATTCCATTTGTACCAAGCATTATGACATTTTACAGTTTACCCCATAGACTTTCTGATACCAAACATCATTTTACAGACAACAGATAGATAGGGAAAGGTGGAAGTAGAGGAACGGACACTTGAGTTTTTACTCCTTGCTCTACATTTCAAAGACAATCCACCCAACTGCTCTTACTGCAACGGGTTCAATCACAGTTTAAGGAGAAATTGGGTTTTTTAAAATGTATGAAGGTGTTTAAAAATCAGAGAAAAGAGAAAAGTGAAGGGCTCATCACTGTGCTTTGGAACCCTTGATCTCCTTGTGACTTACACAACTAATTCTGTTCACAAATCTTATCATGGTGCATTTCTAAGCATTTAAACCTCTAAAAATGTCTGGTGTTTTGTCAAATTCAATAAGATCTTGACATTTAAAATGCTACTCAACATATCAATGTTACATTTCTGATCAATAAACTTAGCACCAGTAGGGAGTCTGTCATGCATCTGCAAGTAACATTATTTCACAAGACTAGATCTTGTTAGGATACTCATAGCTCCTTTTTGTGAAACGCAAAAACATTTAAGAACCCTTGTAGAATTACACTGCATATTACAATATCTGTAAGATATCTCTAAACCTTTTCTACATCCTTCTACTTTCAGACTCAAAACATCATGTGTGACACGATTGCTGACTTAAAAGAAAGAAGTGAAGATTTTGAGAAGAGAATTGTTACCCTGGAAACTAAATTGGAAACTTTAATTGGTAGCATTCAAGCTCTCCCTGGACTGATTAGCCAGACAATCAGACAACAGCAGAGGGATCTCCTCGAGGCTCAGACACAAAATTATAAACATGTTGCCTACAGTGCTGAGCGATCATGGTCTTTGTCAAGAAGAAGGAGGTCCTTCTCCACAGCACCACCAACTTCATCAGAGAGCAGCTAGAAGAGAATAAGTTAACGACAAGAAAAAAAGACTTTTTGCCATCATATGGTCAATATTTTAGCTTTTATTGTAAAGCCCTATGGTTCTAATCAGTGTTATCTGGGTTCTGATGTCAGAATCCTAGACACAACATTTAAGGCCCAAAGGAGTGAAAACTGTTCCCTCTCCTCAATGCACAGTGAATGCACTTCTTATTGCTATATTAGATTGTTCCTCCTGTAATTTCACTAACTTTTTATTCATGCACTTCAAATAAACTTTATTACTACATTATATAATTGTCCTGGTTTGAGTGAGAACAGAACTAATTCTGTTCAGTACTTTTACTTTTCAGGTCAGTTCTTCTAATTAACTGCACTTTCTGAAGTTAGCAGCCTGTTTTCACAGACAGTGCCTGCTTCTAGCAGTGATAGAACCTTATGTTTAGAGTTACTACCAAGGATTGGTATGCAGACCAAGGCCACTGCTGGGTCTTGTGTACCACACTGGGGGGGTGCAGAAAGTGAAAGGCTGCACCTTCAGGGAGGAGTGGACAGGACGGGTAACTCTAAACTGACCAACGAGGTATTCCATCCCATATACGCCATATTTGGTCTGGAGCTGAGGGACCCGAAGGGTCTCTGGGCTCTTCTCTCCCCTTTTGGACTGCTTTGCCAGCTTTTGCTTGGCTTGGCTCGGGTCCTCTTTCGGTTCCTTCCTCGGAGCACCCAAGGAGGACTCTGTCTGTTCTGCCTTCGATCCGATCTGTGTGTTCCTGAACCCAGTACCAGAATCCAGCTCCTGAACACAGCTCCCGTCTGCTGCGGGGCCCAGTCTGGAACTGCCGCGGTGCCTCCACAGCATCAGTGGTGACGGTGATGTAATTACCATCGGGGGGTTGGGTTCGATACTGGTTTTGTATATATTTGTATATATTCCATTTTTATAATTATTAATTTCTTTTTCATTAAAGCTGTTGTAGTTTCCTTTTCTAATCGCTAAGTCTCTCTCCCTTATTCCCTTTCTCTTTCCCCTCTGGGGAGGGAGGGGTGTTAACAGAGAGCGTCTGTTATAGGTTTAAGGGACAGCCCTGACCCTAAACCGTGACAATAATAATAAAAATATTCATTTCTGCACATAATTGCTTGGTTACTTGGACTTTAACAGTTTAAAAAAGCTCATAATCAAAAGACTTAATTCTAAAACTTTAAGAAACAAAATTCAGTCATAATTATCTTCTCAGTACGAAAGCTCATTCTCTAAACTTTGCACTGGAGGGGGGAAAAATAAAAATCAAAACAAAAATTAAAGAAATCAATATTCATCTAGCACAGCACTGTGTATGTATAGTCATTTTAAGAAGTCACTGACAGCTTCAATTTCTGAAGTGATTAATTAAAAATATGATTTACCCTAGAAATCAGAAGGACGGTAATGTAGAAAGCCAGAGCAGAGACGTGCTAGGCAAGACAGTAAAACTGTTCTCCCAAACACTCAAACTTCTATGAACCAAATACATTACCTTTCATAATATGAAAAACTTTTGCCTTTTTTATATAAAGTATATAACTGATGAACATAAGTTATATCCATAGGCATTGTTTGATTATAAAAAGCTTGAGAGTTTCTCCAATACCTTTTCTGTCCTTTGGAAAGATAATGACTTCACTGTATTTTTCCCCTCTAGATGAGCAGCATGTTTGCATGCCTTGGGAGTGCTTTCTTTATAGACGGTAGTATTTTGTGACTGGAAACAATAATCCCTATGCACAGTATTTACGGTTCTGCTTTTCTGTGAAGTTCATCTCTTTTGAGTTACCAGAGGAAAAGATGGATATAGAGCTACTGTTGTGCTAGCTCAGTCCTCAGTTAGATGAGATTTTTTGAAGGGCACGAGGCCATCTCATTTACACTATTGGCAGAATTAGATGTACTGGTTAATAATATTGGAGTTTAACAGTTAAGTATCAGAATTTTTTTCTTGAAGATTTTAATTTTTCCATTCTCCCCTTTTTCATGTATAATTTCAAATATTTTTCCTGTTACTGAATGTGAAATACCCTTTCTGTAGCCTAAATGTGTTGCTTTTTGTCTTGCCAGCATGAACTGTCTCTTTTCTTGCTTACAAAAACATAATCTTTTTTTACATTTGTAATTTTTTGTTGTTGTTTTGTTGTTTAGTTTTTTTCTCATCTAGAGCGATGACTTTTTTTTTAAAGGACTATAGCTCCCTATTGAAAATTCTTTCCAATCTGTGACAATTAACTCTGAGTTAAGATCTGACTACAGGTATTGATCTGGTTTATCCTGCTGTGACAGAGCAATTGTCATCTTTCACCTCTCAATTCTCTGTTACACAGTAGGACTCGGGAGCCTGAACATAATAATTTTTTTTCTGTAGATTTCTGCAAGCTGAGATGCTAGAGTTAATGGAACTATTCACATCAACAGGATTTTATAATAGTCTGCCTAATTCTTTTGCGTCCCTTTTTTTAAAAGCAAACAACAAATGATGACACCATTGAATAATCTGGTTCAATTTCTTCATTTACTCTGAAGCTATTCCTTTTCATTTTTCCTTGTTTGTCTCTTGTACCACAGATTCCTTTACTGAATTTTTATTTCCAAAACATAAGCTTCTTCAAAGTGGTCAGTGTATTAGTGTTAGGTCACCAAAAGGAGAACGTACCATTATGGCAGATCTCCAAAATGACTTCTGTAACTGAATATAGGTTTTTCTTTGAATGATTGCTTACAAATAAGAAGGTATCTCTCAAAGGAAGCACGTGGCACAATTACTGTATTACAAATTGAAAAGCCTCACGCATACCTCAATATAGTCTCACTGATTGTAAAATTCAGCTTTCACTTGCTTCTGAACTTCTCTTTTTCACTGCATTCCAGATACTGATTCCTTTTAGCAGTTACTTTGGAGTCTTGTTGCTAATCCCTCCATTTTTAATGACTCTAAGCAAAGGTATCTTGCCTGTAAAGAATAAAAACAGGCAGAATAAAGAAAGATAGTAAGCACATGTATCCCCTCGGGGGTGGATGGTGGATGTACATAACACACACTTGTTAATATACTTAGAGTTTGGATCTTCTGCCCAAAACTTTTCCTCTGGTTGTTTGAGGAAAAAAAAACAGCTGAAATAACCCAAAAGCTGGGTAATAAAGGCACTCATAGGCAAGGAAGATTTTTCATTTCTGCAAGAGGATTTGGTTCAGATGTCTCATTTTCTATATATGCTCAGGTGACCAGAATATAAAGATACTTACTAGAGGAAGAACTGGCATGCAGATTTGTTCTCCAGCTCCTCTCCAGGTGCATACTATAATGGCTGCACATCAGTCAACTTCATTCTACCTCTGACACAATGCTCTTCCCTAAAGACCAGGAAGGCTAGGCTAAAATCAAATACGAAAGTATCAGGTACATATTTCCTGACAGTCTCTCTCTTGCTTTACTGTATGGGAAGAAGCCCTGGCGACTTGGTGCTTTACTCCTTTACAGGGTCAGAAACTGGGCAACACTCTGCAAGTGTAATATTGAAAAGAATAAAGTGTTTTTTTGGTGGGATTTGGAAGTGAACTGGATGCAGAGTAGCTCAATGATACAGGTGCCAGCAATGCTGTGGTGGGTTGACCCTGGCTGGATGCCGGGTGCCCACCAAAGCCGCTCTATCACTCTCTCTCCTCAACTGGACAGAGGGAGAAAAATACAATGAAAGGCTCGTGGGTCAACATAAGGACAGGGAGATCACTCGGTAATTGCTGTCACAGGCAAAACAGACTCGACTGAGGAAATTAATTTTAATTTATTACCTATCAAAGGTCAGAGTAGGATAATGAGAAATAAACCCAAATCTTTAAACACCCTCCCCCCACCCCTCCCTTCTTCCCAGGCTCAACTTCACTCCTCAATTCTCTGCTTCTTCCCCCTGAGTGGCACAGGGGGACCGGGAATGAAGGTTGCGATCAGTTCATCGCACATTGTTTCTGCCACTCCTTCCTCATCACACTCTTTCCCTGCTCCAGCCTGGGGTTCCACCCACAGGATACAGTCCTCCACAAACTTCTCCAACGTGGATCCTCCCCACAGGCTGCAGTTCTTCATGAACTGATCCAACATGGGTCTTTCCACGGGGTGCAGTCCTTCAGAAACAGAATGCTCCAGTGTGGGTCCTCCACGAGGCCACAGGTCCTGACAGAAAATCTGCTCCAGCATGGACTCCTCTCCACAGGGTCACAGGTCCTGACAGAAGCCTTCTCCAGAGCAGGGTCTCCATGGGGTCACAGCCTCCTTCGAGTGCATCCACCTGCTCTGGCATGGGGTCGTCCATGGGCTGCAGAGTGTATATCTGCTTCACTGTTAACCTCCATGGGCTACAGGGGGACAACCTGCCTCACCATGGTCTTCACAATGGACTGCAGGGGAATCTCCACTCCGGTGCTTGTAGCACCTCCTCCCCCCTCCTTCTTCACTGACCTTGGTGTTTACAGAGTTGTTTCTCTCACACATCCTCTGTCTCCCAGCTGCAGTTGGACAGCAGGTTTTTCCCCCCTTCTTCAATATGTTACCACAGAGGCACTACCAGTGTTGCTGATTGTCTCAACTTTGGCCAGTGGCAAGTCCGTCTTGGAGCCTGTTGGCACTGGCTCTATCAGACATGGGGGAAGCTTTTGGTATATTCTCACAGAAGCCACTCTTGTAGCCCCCCACCTACCAAAACCTTACCACACAAACCCAATACAAATGCCTTGAGTCCTTTTGTGAAGTTACTCCTAGGCTTTTTTCCTCCCTCAAGGTTTCTGAAGAAAGAGAAAAAAAGGCCTATAGCACTTCTAAAAGAGGAAGCAGAGATAATTTCTTTAAAAGCTCTTCTACTGCAGCTGAAAGAATGAACAAGCATATTTTTCCTTAAATAATGGAACAATTCTGCAGTTTGGAGATTAATTCCACAGGGAGCCAACATCAGCCAACAAATCATCAAAGCAAAAACTTCTGTCTGGCAGATGTTTGTACAGTAACTTGACAACTGATTATGCTCCCTGACTGTAGCTGGCAGTACATGTCCAGCATTTTGGCCTGCCCACTTGTTCCTCTTATACCATTATTATACCATTGAGAGCCACCAGCCAGATTATGTATACGACTCAGGTCCATTGCACTAAATTCTGAAGAACTCATATTATTTCAGCCACTTTTGCATTACAGTCTTAGATAAGGAGTGAAGTTTACGTTAACATCAACTGATGCCTAAACTATGGATTTCAGTACTATTATCAGAAACTCCTACATGTAACAGAAATCCACAAACCCCTCCCAAAGTAAAGAATAGCAGGTATTTACAAAAATCAAAGGGAATGTGCCTTACTGTACATTTTGTTGCTTTAGGAAAACAGGTTAGCTTAAAAGGTCACAGAGATGATACTTAACGTTCTACTAAAAAGTGGTGACTCTACTAGTAAAAAATGTGTTTATATTGAAAGCAGGAGACGGGATGTCTGGTAGTGTCTTACTATTCTTTGAATAAGTAACAACAATAGATGGGTAGTTGTATAGTAGGGACATACTGTGAAATTCATAACCTTGTGGATAGTGATTATCTCCAGGAACAGGACAACAAGATGTCTTGAGGAGCCTGAGCATGCTGAGCAGACGAGAACCGGCAAAAATAAGGATTTTAGGCTTTAGGTCATTAAAACAACACAGTGATGAAGAAGAGAAGATGAAGTAAATGTCCACCAGAGGTCATGGAAGACCACCGAGGGGAGAAAAGACCCTAACCCTAATTTTATTACGCATGCTCGGACTATGTAAATGAATTCCAGGAATCCATTATCATAAGACTGCCCTTTCTAAGAAATATAATGAGTATGTATGTTCAGCCTGCATATAAACTGTGTACCCAGCTTGCATGGGTACGCACATTTGGAGGAGTGATCCCCTGTGCATCTGGCAATGCAAAATAAAGAATGCCTACTTAATAACTTCGGTTATTGAGTTTTTCACTGCATCAATATTTTTATTGCATGCTATGTTTAACATATTGCAATAAGCAAACAAGAAGGCAATGATGAAGTTGGTCGTGTCTTGATCACCATGTGTACAAAACCTAGCAAGCTGGTACAAGACAGATTGAATGCAATTTGAGTGAGGGTTATAGGAAAGCTTAGTCTGATTGAGGTTAAAATTGCTTAGACATGAAAACGGACAGAACAGTTAAAACAACTAAATGGTCAGAGTTTAAGAGCATTAAGAGACAAGGAGTATTTTACTTCAGTTGTGATTTAAGAGGCAGTCAAATGTAACAAGAAAGAGCTTAACTCCAAGAGGAGTGGGGTGATGAGCCCAGAGAGTACTCCTTGCCAATTGCCTATATCCTCCCCCCCCCCCCCCCCCCAAATTTATCTACTCAAATTTGTGTAGACATTTTCCTTCTAACACCTTCCTTCCTATCTCCTCCCCATAACTCACTACGAAAATATTTGTTGAGTTAGTTATTATCCCCTCTTATTTAGGAAAAGCTTTGTGTACCAAATCCAGGTCTGAGGATTCCACTAGACAAATTGCCTGTCTTGGGAGAAGGTATGAAAAATCCACCCAAATGCTTTTGGGACACCAGCTTTAAAAATACCATGAAAATTATGTTTAAAATCTCAGTTCTTCCCCAATTCAAATGGGGTCAGCATCTCTAATCTCCCAGTGCACTGTAGGCATAATATATGATTTTTTTTTATTTTTTTTTTTCAGTAGACACACATGCAAACACAGGTGCTGGAAAAGTACTAGGTTATACAGGAAATTAAGGGAAAAAGCTAAAACATCAGTGTTATTGCAGTTCTCTTTTCACTTGCAAGAAGTTAATGACATGTAAAATGCTGTAAGTGCTTTCATTTACAAGAGGTGCAGACATATCAGAGGTAATTTGCAATGTGCGACCATTTGGGCCTAACCAGTCTCTTAAAACAAGTACATGAAGATGAGGACCTTTAAAAAGCACTGACTGGTGATTTAGAAAGGTACCCAGTTCAGTTTCTCTTGCCAGTATATAAACAGGCTCTGCATTTAGCAGTACCTTCAACTCTGTACTGCTCTGTTTCAATATTTTCATTAAAGATTCACATATTTAAGTGCTTTGCAAGATACAAAATAAATTGTTCAATATGAAAGTACACATTCTTTAAATATTTACCTTATTTTTTCAAGAATACAAAAGGTTCACAATTTTCTTTTTACTTTTTTTTTTTTTTTTAATGCATTAATTAGATTCTTTAATGTCATACTCTTAATGATTCTCACTGCTTATTTTCTTTTGGTGTCATCAGAATAATATGTAAATATTTTCCTGTTTTCCGGGACAATTTAAAACATGTCACTTGAACCAGTGTCTCAAGATAGCAATAGTTTCAGTTCTAATAGCCAGCAAAACTGCGTGCCATCAGGAGACTGCACGAAGTCTACTTCCCTGGAAGAAGCAAAATGCAGAGTTTAGCCTGAGCAGAACAATTTCCATTCCATAGAAACCAATTCCTGAGGCAAAAGTGGGAGAAGAGTCAGGGCATACCTGGGCTCTCTCCCTTCTATGGGGTCAAGACACAAAAGAAGCCCTCCTTGGGCCATCAGTTCTGCAAAGCAAATATTAACTCTTCAGTGGTCTATGTAACCACTCTTGTAACCAGTCATTTACAGATGTTTCCGTGAACTTAAACATGCAATCATTAGTATTTCTATTTATTTTTCCTTCGATATTTTTTAACAGGGGACTTATCCAAAAGCAAAAATTCAGTGCTATTGGGTATTGATCACAGTAATCTACTTGCTACTTTAGATGCTAAGGAATTAATGTTTTCCTCTTGAAATCACATCTTTTCAACAACAAACATGAAAAAAAGGGGCCCTCTGTGGTGGGTTGACCCTGGCACGGCACCAGGTGCCCACCAAGCCCTTCTATCACTCCCCCGACACCCTTCAGCACGGCACGCAGGGAGAGAATAAGACGCAAAGCAAAGGGGTGTGGGTTATGATAGATAAGATGTTATTTTCTACTTCCTGTCCACGGGCGATGTCAGGCCAAGTCCAGGAAGCAGGGCTCCAGGAACACGCAGCAGCCGCTTGGAGGACAAAGCAGAATGCCCCCCCATCCTCCTCCTGCCCTCTCCCTTTATAGTTGAGCTGACGTCACATGGTATGGAATATCCCACTGGTCAGCTCAGGTTGGCTGTATCTTCTCCCCCATCCTGCCCCCCATCCTCTGGTGCCATGTGAGCACTGTCAGTCATAACATGGGTGTGTTATCAACACTCTCGAGCTCCCAGTGCTGCAGCATGAGGGCTGTATGGGGAAAAGCAGCTCAGCCAGACCCACTACACCCTCCAAGAAAACCATTAATGTAATCAGTGTCGAAACACAAGAAGGCAATCGACGATCTCATAGATATGTGAAGACTAAAATTACCTCCAATGAGCCTGACGAAGGGACTTCTGGTTTGACACAGCAAGGGTCAGACAGTGAATATTCTGACCAGGAACAGGAATAGAGGAGCCCTGCCTCCAGCCAGGTGCAGGAAAGGGACGATTGGATTTATTGGACTGTGTGGATCCGGTGGCCTGGCACATCAGATCCACAAAGATCTACCCTATCTACCCTTTTTGGTAGATACTGGTGCGCAGTGCACTTTGATACCATCAGGATATAGAGGAGCTGAGCCCATATACATTTCTGAGGTTAAGGGGGGATCCCAGCAGCTGACTGTACTGGAGGCTGAAGTGAGTATAACTGGTAGGGAGTGGTATAAACACCCCATTGTGACTGGCCCAGAGGCCCCGTGAATCCTTGGCATAGACAATCTTAACAGAGGCTATTTCAAAGATCCAAAAGGATACCGGTGGGCTTTTGGTATTGCTGCCTTGGAGGTGGAGGTAAATGAACAGTTGTCAACCTTGCCAGGTCTCTCAGAGAACCCTGATATAGTGGGGCTGATGAATGTTGAAGAGCAGCTGGTACCAATGGCTATGACGACGGTGCATAGGCAGCAATATCATACAAAGAGAGATTCCCTGATCCCTATCCAGAAATTGATTCGTCATCTGAAGAGCCAGGGAGCGATCAACAAAACTCATTCACCTTTCAACAGCCCTATGTGGCCTGTGCAAAAGTCAACTGGAGAATGGCGATTGACAGTGGACTATTCTGGTCTGAATGAAGTTACACCGATGCTGAGTGCTGCTGTGCCAGACATGCTGGAACTGCAGTATGAGCTGGAGTCCAAGGCAGCCAAGTGGTACGCCACAATTGACATTGCTAATGCATTTTTCTCCATTCCTATAGCACCAGAGTGCAGGCCACAGTTTGCCTCCACATGGAGGGGAGTCCAGTACACCTGGAATCGGTTGCCCCAGGGGTCGAAACGCAGCCCTACCATCTGCCACAGACTGATCCATACTGCACTGGAGGAAGGTGGGGCTCCAGAGCACCTCCAGTACATTGATGACATCATCGTACGGGGCAACACAGCAGAAGAAGTTTTCAAGAAAGGGAAGAAAATAATTGAAATCCTCCTGGATGCTGGTTTTGCAATAAAGCGAAGCAAGGTGAAGGGGCCTGCGCAGGAAATCCAGTTCCTTGGAATAAAATGGCAGGATGGGCGTCGACACATTCCGATGGACGTGATCAATAAGATAACAGCAATGTCTCCACCAACCAACAAAAAGTAGACACAGGCTTTCCTGGGTGCTGTGGGTTTCTGGAGAATGCATATTCAAGATTACAGTCTCATTGTGAGCCTGCTCTACCATGTGACCCAGAAGAAGAATGACTTTAACTGGGGCCTGAACAGCAACAGGCCTTTGAACAAATTAAACAGGAGATTGTGCACACAGTAGCCCTTGGGCCAGTCTGGGTAGGACCAGATATCAAACACATACTCTACAGAGCAGCTGGGAAGAATGGTCCTACCTGGAGCCTCTGGCAGAGGGCACTCGGGGAGACACGAGGCCGACCTCTGCGTTTTTGGAGTCGAGGATACAGATGATCTGAGGCCAATTATACTCCAACGGAAAAGGAGATACTGGCGGCATATGAAGGAGTTGGAGCTGCCTCAGAAGTGAACAGAACGGAAGCCCAGCTCCTCCTGGCACCCTGACTGCCAGTGCTGGGATGGATGTTCAAAGGGAGAGTCTCATCTACACACCACACGACTGATGCCACATGGAGCAATGAATTGCATTGATAACGCAACGGGTCAAATAGTGAACCCCAGTCTCCCAGGAATCCTAGAAGTGATCATGAACTGGCCAGAAAGCAAAGATTTTGGGATGTCGCCAGAGGAAGAGGTGAAACGTGCTGAGGAGGCCCCACCATATAGCACATTATCAGATGATGAAAAGCAATACGTCCTGCTCACTGATGGGTCTTGTCGCATCATGTGACAAATATCTAGCAAAGGCTACCTGGTTAGTTAACAGCAGACAATCTGTTAGCTGTCCTGGCCCTGCCCAAACAAAACCCCTGCCTGTTGTGGGAGGAGATAAGGGCCCTGTAGTGCACACTGGGAGGTGGTTGGGGAAGTCATTGTGGATAGCTCCACCCTTGGGAAAAGGTAAAACCATTTGTGGGATTGTCTTTGCTCAAGGACCTGGATGTACCTGGTGGGTAATGTGGGAGGATGGTGAGACCCGGTGTGTACCTCAAGGAGATTTGACCTTGGCAGAAAGATAATCTGGAATGTGAGTTGTATGTTGCAGGAAGTGATGCTGTAGGAAGGAGCTGGAATAACAGAGAGTGAAATTCGCGAAGGACCAGATGAGTACAGCGAGGACCCAGATCTAGCCAGTGTTGGTGCCCAACAATCAGACATACTGATTCTCCTGACCTGAACATCCACCAGTGCTCACACGGCACCAGAGCCTGGGGGGGGTGGCAAGATGGGGGAGGGGATACAGCTGACCTGATCTGGCCAGTGGGATATTCCATACCATATGACATCAGCTCAACTATAATGGGAGAGGGTAGAAGGAGGATGGCGGGGGGGGTCATTTGGCTTGTCCTCCGAGCAACTGATATGTGTTCTGGAGCCCTGCCTCCTGGACTCGGCCCGACATCACCTGCGGACAGGAAGTAGAGAATAAAATCTTTATCCGTCGTAACCCACAGTTCTTTTCTTTTCATCTTATTCTCTCCCTGCATGCTGTGCTGAAGGAAGTTGGGGGAAGTGATAGAAGGGCTTGGTGGGCACCTGGTGCCCAGACAGGGTAAACTCACCATATTAGTTAATGTACAAGTTTCAGAAGAGTAGCTGTTTTTAAAGAATTAAAGAGCAATGAACTTGGATTTTAGTCTGGAGGATGTGTTCATTAATATGTGCACTGTTTCACACTTCATACCTTTTAGATCACTTACAAAAAAGGAGCAGTAATTTCAACATCCAAATTTCTCACATTGCTTCAAAATTTTCTTCTCAAAAATGACAGTTTGACAAACCATATTGCTAATGTCCTTTAAAATTTAATGATGGGTCAGAGTTTCATTACTGTTTTAACTACCATCAAGCACTACCTAACTAACCCCTTTTTTGTTAAGAATGCTTTCTGTCTCTAGAGGTGTTTATCCCAAACTCATAATGTGATCCTGACTATGTAAATATTACTGAGTGTTTGGAGCCTTACTGCTTCAAACGTAACTGCAGAAATTTTAATCATAAAAAAACAATCAATCAAAGACATGAAGGTGAATATCATCTGTACCATTTATAAACTTAATTTTCAAACAGATCTTGTTTCAGTTGTGAAACAGAAATGCTATGTGTGTAATCAGTATATATTAGAATCATAGTCTCATATATTGTTTAGGTTGGAAAAAACCTTTAAGATCATCAACTCCAAACATCCATAAACCTAGCACTGCCAAGTCCACCACTAAACCATGGCACTAAGTATCTCATCTATATGTCTTTTAAATACCTCCGGGGATGTGAACTCCACCACTTCCCTGGGCAGCCTGTTCCGGGGCTTGACAACCCTTTTCAGGGAAGAATGGTTTCCTAATATCCAATCTAAACCACTCCTAGCACACCTTGAGGCCACTTCCTCTTATCCTATTCCTTGCTACGTGGGAGAAGAGATTGACTCCCACCTTGCTAGAACCTTCTTTCATGTAGTTGTAGAGAGCAAGACTGCGTCCCCTCAGCCTCCTTTTCTCCAGGCTAAACAACCCCACTTCCCTCAGCTGCTCCTCGTAAGACTTATGCTCTAGACCGCTGACCAGATTCATTGCTCTTCTTTGGACATGCTCCAGCACCTCAACATCTTTCTTGTAGAGACGGGCCCAAAACCAAACACAGTATTCACAGAATCACAGAATCAATGTTAGGGGTTGGAAGGGACCTCAAAAGATCATCTAGTCCAACGCCCCCTGCCAGAGCAGGATCACCTAGAGCAGGTCACAGAGGAACACGTCCAGGTGGGTTTTGAATGTCTCCAGATAAGGAGGCTCCACAACCTCCCTGGGTAGCCTGTTCCAGTGTTCTGTCACCCTCACCGTGAAAAAGTTTCTCCTTACATTTACATGGAACCTCCTATGTTCCAGCTTGCACCCATTGCCCCTTGTCCTATCATTGGTTGAGACTGAGAAGAGCCTGGCTCCATCCTCCTGACACTCACCTTTTATATATTTATGAACATTAACGAGGTCACCATTCAGTCTCCTCTTCTCCAAGCTAAAGAGACCCATCTCCCTCAGCCTTTCCTCATAAGGGAGGTGTTCCAACCCCCCCTGCCAGAGCAGGATCACCTAGAGCAAGTCACAGAGGAACACGTCCAGGTGGGTTTTGAATGTCTCCAGAGAAGGGTGGACAAGCACCTCGGGAGCATGTACAAATAAATCATCTACATCAATTTCCGGTAGAAAGAGAGAGATATATTCAATCATTTTCTCCACAAGGTAGCCCCCCCAACACAGCAAAGCCACCGATGCCAGCGTGAAGCGCATCATTACTATTTGTGCCAGGGTGCTCCCGAGTCCCTTCATCCTCCCGAGACAGAAGCTTCCCCAGCACATTGAAGCTATCAATGCAGAAGCAAAGCAAAGAGACAGTGTTTCGGTAAACATGTTAACAAAACACCAGATAAGTAGAGCAAGCAAGCTCCGTGGCCTGCACAGGAGTTTGCTACTAATATCTAAAGCAAGCAAGGAATCAGATGCTCGTACCCCACTGTAGTGGGTCTGGCTGAGCTGCTTTTCCCCATCCAGCTCTCATGCTGCAGCACTGGGAGCTGGAGGGTGTTGATAACACACTCGTGTTATGACTGACAGTGCTCACACGGCACCAGAGGATGGGGGGCAGGATGGGGGAGAAGATACAGCCAACCTGAGCTGACCAGTGGGATATTCCATACTATATGACATCAGCTCAACTATAAAGGGAGAGGGCAGGAGGAGGAAGGGGGGGCATTCTGCTTTGTCTTCCAAGCGGCTGCTGTGTGTTCCTGGAGCCCTGCTTCCTGGACTTGGCCTGACATCGCCTGTGGACGGGAAGTAGAAAATAACATCTTGTCTATCATAACCCACACCCCTGTGCTTTGCGTCTTATTCTCTCCCTGCGTGCTGTGCTGAAGGGGGTCAGGGGGAGTGACAGAAGGGCTTGGTGGGCACCTGGTGCTGTGCCAGGGTCAACCCACCACAGTTCCATTTTGGCGCCCAACGTGGGGCACGAACAGCTGCTTGCTTGCTTGCTTTGCGTGCTTGCTTGCTTGCTTTGCTTTAGATACTAGTAGCAAACTCCTGTGCAGGCCACAGAGTTTGCGTGCACCGCTTATCTGGTGTTTTTCTAAAAAGTTTTCTGAAACAATGTCTATTTGCTTGGCTTTTGCACTGATAGCTTCAATGTGCTGGGGAAGCTTCTGTCTCGGGAGGATGAAGGGCCTCGGGAGCACCCTGGCACAAATAGTAACTATGTGTTTCACACTGGCATTGGTGGCTTTGCTGTGTTGGGGGGGCTACCTTGGGGAGAAAATGAATCAATCTATCTCTCCCTTTCTACCGGAAATTGATGTAGATGATTTATTCGTGCATGCTCCCAAGGTCCTCGTCCACCCTTACGTGAGCTTCTGGATACTACTAATCAATATCGTTGTCCTAATCCGGGTTATGTGTAGTCTGGTCTGTTTGGCCTGAGAGGAGACAAGTTTCAGGTGGGGTGGCACCGAAATGTGCCCTGAGACGGCCTGTCCCTGGGTGGCAAGGGGTCTGGCAGGATTTGGGCAGGTTCCTAGGACGGTTGTCACCTCCAATAGCCTGGGACTTTACTCCTGAACAGGCAAGCAACCCTGGCAAGCTGACACAGCATCTAATAGAAGGTTGCCTTGTCTACCCCGATGAGAACCAGCAGCTCTTAGCACTGTACTGGGGCCTGGCCTGTGCCTATTGAGCCACAGTTGAGTGCTCTCAGAAGACTGTGGTTGAGGCAGGGACACAAACTGCATCCAAAGGCACCAGAGTTGAAATAGGGACTGCAACAACAACTGCCAAAGTTGCCCCAGTAGTGAAAAAGAAGCAGTGGATGAGGAGAACAACAGGCCCCTACCCTTGGTTAGTGAGGGATGTGGAAGAGGAGGAAGAACATGACCAGCAGCTGGGCCCTCAACAGGAAGACAGGAGGAGGGGGTGACAGAATTGAAGCAAGAGGCAGAGACCACCCGGTCCCTGACTTCATCAGAACTTAGAGACCTAAGGAAGGATTACAGCCGCCAGATAGGGGAACGGATTGTTACCTGGCTGCTTCGATGCTGGGATACTGGGGCTGATACCCAACAGCTGGAAGGTAAGGAAGCCCAACAGCTGGGCTCCCTTGCTAGGAATCGTGGCATTGAAAGAGGGATTGGAAAAGAGGCAGCAATTTGCAGTCTCTGGAGACGGCTCCTTTCAAGTGTCAAAGCAAGATATCCATTCAAGGAAGACTTAATGAATGCCACCTCCTCAGGTAAATGGTCCACTGCTGATGAAGGTATCCAGTACCTGAGGGAACTAGCAGTACTGGAAGTATTCTATGGGGATTTAGATGATGATGAGCATCCTAAAGATCCAGAGGATGTTCAGTGTACAAGGGCCATGTGGTGGAAAGTGATTAAGAATGCGCCGGCATCATATTCTGCCAGCTTGGCAGAAATGTATTATCCACAAATGGATAATCCAACCGTGGAAACTGTTGCTTCCTGGCTTCAGAACTTTAAAGAGAGTCTTGGTACCTCCACGTCCCTAAGGGCTAGTGCCTTGGATATCAGGAGTCCCCCAAGGAATCAGCCAGTCAGAGGGAAAGGGAGCCCGAGGCGTATGCCACGTGGTGCACTCTGGTTCTTCCTGCGTGACCAGGGGGAGGATATGAGGAAGTGGGATGGTGAACCAACTTTTAAGCTAGAAGCACGTGTACAGGAATTGAGAGGGAAGACAGCCGTTAAAAAAGGGCCATCCAAGAAGACCATTAATGCAGTCAGTGTTGAAGCACAAGAAGGCAATTGACGATCTCGGAGATATGGGAAGAATAAAATCAATTCCACCGAGCCTGATGAGGGGACTTCTGGTTTGACACAGCAAGGGTCAGACAGTGAATATTCAGACCAGGAGCAGGAATAGAGAGGCCCTGCATCTAGCCAGGTGGAGGAAAGGGACAATCGTATTTACTGGACTGTGTGGATCCGATGGCCTGGCACGTCAGACCCACAGAGGTACAAGGCCTTAGTCGATACAGGAGCGCAGTGCACAGTAATGCCATCAGAATACAGAGGAGCTGAGCCCATAAGTATTTCTGGGGTGACAGGGGGATCTCAGCAGTTGACAGTATTGGAGGCTGAAGTGAGCCTGACTGGTAAGGAGTGGTATAAACACCCCACTGTGACTGGCCCAGAGGCCCCGTGCATCCTTGGCATAGACTATCTTAGGAGAGGCTATTTCAAGGATCCAAAAGGATACCGGTGGGCTTTTGGTGTTGCTGCCTTGGAGGCAGAGGGAAGTGAACAGTTGTCCACCTTGCCAGGTCTCTCAGATAACCCTTTTATAGTGGGGCTGATGAAGGTTGCAGAGCAGCTGGTGCCAATGGCCACGACAACAGTGCATCGGCGGCAATATCGCACCAACAGAGATTCCCTGATCCCTATCCATGAATTGATTCATCAGCTAGAGAGCCAGGGCGTGATCAACAAAACTCATTCACCTTTCAACATCCCCATATGACCTGTGCAAAAGTCAAATGGGGAATGGAGATTGACAGTGGACTATTCTGGTCTGAATGAAGTTACACCGATGCTGAGTGCTGCTGTGCCAGACATGCTAGAACTGCAGTATGAGCTGGAGTCCAAGGCAGCCAAGGTGTATGCCATAATTGACATTGCTAATGCATTTTTCTCCATTCCCATAGCACCAGAGTGCAGGCCACAGTTTGCCTTCACCTGGAGGGGAGTCCAGTACACCTGGAATCGATTGCCCCAGGGGTGAAAACACAGCCCCACCATCTGTCACAGACTGATTCATACTGCACTGGAGGAAGGTGGGGCTCCGGAGCATCTCCAGTACATTGATGACGTCATCGTATGGGGCAACACAGCAGAAGCTTTCAAGAAAGGGAAGAAAATAATTGAAATCCTCCTGGAGGCCAGTTTCGCTATAAAGCGAATCAAGGTGAAGGGGCCTGCACAGGAAATCCAGTTCCTTGGAATAAAATGGCAGGATGGGCGTCGACACATTCCGATGGACGTGATCAATAAGATAACAATGTCTCCACCAACCAACAAAAAGTAGACACAGGCTTTCCTGGGTGCTGCGGGTTTCTGGAGAATGCATATTCCAGATTACAGTCTCATTGTGAGCCCGCTCTACCATGTGACCCAGAAGAAGAATGACTTTAACTGGGGCCTGAACAGCAACAGGCCTTTGAACAAATTAAACAGGAGATTGTGCATGCTGTAACCCTTGGGCCAGTCCGGACAGGACCAAATATCAAAAACATACTCTACAGAGCAGCTGGGAAGAATGGTCCTACCTGGAGCCTCTGGCAGAGGGCACCTGGGGAGACACGAGGCCGACCTCTGGGTTTTTGGAGTCGAGGATACAGGGGATCTGAGGCCAACTATACTCCAACGGAAAAGGAGATACTGGCGGCATATGAAGGAGTTGGAGCTGCCTCAGAAGTGATCGGAATGGAAGCCCAGCTCCTCCTGGCACCCTGACTGCCAGTGCTGGGATGGATGTTCAAAGGGAGAGTCTCATCTACACACCATGCAACTGATGCCACATGGAGCAAGTGGATTGCATTGATAATACAACGGGCTCGAATAGGGAACCCCAGTCGCCCAGGAATCCTGGAAGTGATCACAAACTGGCCAGAAGGCAAAGATTTTGGGATGTCGCCAGAGGAAGAGGTGAGACATGCTGAGGAGGCCCCACCATACAACACATTATCAGATGATGAAAAGCAATACGCCCCGTTCACTGATGGGTCTTGTCGCATTGTGGGAAAACATCGACAGTGGAAGGCTGCTGTGTGGAGTCCCCTACGACAAGTCATTGGAGTTGCCGAAGGACACGGTGAATCCAGTCAGTTTGCAGAAGTAAAAGCCATCCAACTATCCCTAGATATTGCCGAACGAGAAAAGTGGCCAGTGCTCTATCTCTACACTGACTCCTGGATGGTGGCAAACGCCCTGTGGGGGTGGTTGCAGCAGTGGAAACGGAGCAACTGGCAGCGCAAAGGAAAACCCATCTGGGCCGCTGGGCTGTGGCAGGACATTGCTGCTCGGATAGAGAACCTGGTGGTGAAGGTGCGCCACGTGGATGCCCATGTGCCCAGAAGCCGGGCCACTGAAGAACATCAGAACAACCAGCGGGCAGACCAGGCTGCCAAGGTGGCAGTGGCTCAGGTGGATCTGGATTGGCAGCGGAAGGGTGAATTATTTATAGCGCGATGGGCCGATGACACCTCGGGTCATCAAGGAAGAGATGCAACCTATAGATGGGCTCGAGATCGAGGGGTGGATCTGACCATGGAGGCTATCACAGAGGTCATCCACAAATGTGAAACGTGCTGCAATCAAACAAGCCAAGAGGTTAAAGCCCCAGTGGTATGGAGAACGTTGGCTAAAATATAAATATGGAGAGGCCTGGCAGGTTGACTACATCACTCTACCACAAACCCGCCAAGGTAAGCGCCACGTACTTACAATGGTGGAAGCAACCACTGGGTGCCTGGAAACGTACCCGGTAACCCATGCCACTGCCCGGAACACCATCCTGGGCCTTGAAAAGCAGATTTTGTGGCGGCATGGTACTCCAGAAAGAACTGAATCAGATAATGGAACTCATTTCCGAAATAGTCTCGTGAATGCCTGGGCCAAGGAGCATGGCATCAAGTGGGTGTATCACATCCCTTATCATGCACAAGCCTCTGGGAAGATTGAAAGGTACAATGGGCTGTTAAAAACCACATTAAAAGCATTAGGGGGTGGGACCTTTAAACAATGGGACAAACATCTAGCAAAGGCCACCTGGTTAGTTAACACCAGAGGATCTGTTAGCCTTCCTGGCCCTGCCCAAACAAAACCCCTGCCTGTTGTGGGAGGCGATAAGGTCCCTGTAGCGCACACCGGGAGGTGGTTGGGGAAGGCAGTGTGGATAGCTTGACCCTTGGGAAAAGGCAAACCCATTCGTGGGATTGTCTTTGCTCAAGGACCTGGATATACCTGGTGGGTAATGCGGGAGGATGGTGAGACCCAGTGTGTACCTCAAGGAGATTTGACCTTGGCAGAAAGATAATCTGGAATGTGAGTTGTATGTTGCAGGAAATGATGCTGTAGGAAGGAGATGGAATAAAAGAAAGTGAATTTGGTGAAGGACCAGATGAGTACAGCAAGGACCAAGATCTAGCCAGTGTTGGTGCCCAACAATCAGACATACTGCTTCTATCCAGAACATCCACCATGACAGCTGAGACCCAAGTCATCGAGTGAAGGAATCTCATGGAATGAGGAACTATCTGTTAAAGGACTGGGGATAGTAGTTGATGATAATGTATTGGTTGGGTTTAGAGATGGCTTAAGTATGTATTATGTGGGGCTTGAGCATGACGCAAATGGTATGGAATAAGGGGTGGAGATTGTAGTGGGTCTGGCTGAGCTGCTTTTCCCCACCCAGCCCTCATGCTACAGCACTGGGAGCTGGAGGGTGTTGATAACACACTTGTGTTATGACTGACAGTGCTCACACGGCACCAGAGGATGGGGGGCAGGATGGGGGAGAAGATACAGCCAACCTGAGTTGACCAGTGGGCTATTCCATACCATATGACGTTAGCTCAACTATAAAGGGAGAGGGCAGGAGGAGGATGGGGGGGGCATTCTGCTTTGTCCTCCAAGCGGCTGCTGCGTGTTTCTGGAGCCCTGCTTCCTGGACTTGGCCTGACATCGCCTGTGGACGGGAAGTAGAAAATAACATCTTGTCTATCATAACCCACACCCCTGTGCTTTGTGTCTTATTTTCTCCCTGCGTGCTGTGCTGAAGGGTGTCGGGGGAGTGATAGAAGGGCTTGGTGGGCACCTGGTGCCGTGCCAGGGTCAACCCACCACACCCACGTTGGGCGCCAAAAAGGATTGACCCTGGCATGGCACCAGGTGCCCACCAAGCCCTTCTATCACTCCCCCGACACCCTTCAGCACAGCACGCAGGGAGCACATAAGACACAAAGAGCTGTGGGTTATGATAGCTAAGATGTTATTCTCTACTTCCCGTCTACGGGTGATTTCGGGCCGAGTCCAGGAAGCAGGGCTCCAGGAACACGTAGCAGCCGCTTGGAGGACAAAGCAGAGTGCCCCCCCATCATCCTCCTGCCCTCTCCCTTTATAGTTGAGCTGACATCATATGGTATGAAATATCCCACTGGTCAGCTCAGGTCGGCTGTATCCTCTCCCCCATCTTGCCCCCCCCAGCCTCTGGTGCCGTGTGAGCACTGTCAGTCATAACATGGGTATGTTATCAACGCTGTCCAGCTCCCAGTACTGCAGCATGAGGGGAAAAGCAGCTCAGCCAGACCCACTTCACAGTGAAGTAATTCCCATCTGGGGGGTTGGGTTCAATACTGGTTTTGTATTTATTTGTATATATTCCCTTTTTATTAATTTTATTTTTGTTTTCAGTAAAGCTGTTCTAATTTCCTTTCCTAATCTGTAAGTCTGTCTCCCTTATTCCCTTTCTCTTCCCCTTGGGAAGGGAAGGGGGTTAACAGAGAGCATCTGTTAGAGGTCTAGGAAGCTGCCCTGATCCTAAACTGTTGACAGATTTATTGGCACCCAGCAGAGGGCATGATTGGAGTTCTGATAGATTGCCCAAATAGTTCAAATTCCAGTTCGCTCACTTGAAAGGGGAAAAATTTTTTTTTTTTTCTGAGCATCTTTTGGAACTGGAAACTAAAACACACTGCTTAAATTATGTTGTTTCTGAGAGCAAAGTTTATATATCCTGCCTTTTTTTCGGTTTGTTTCAGAGTTAAATGCCATACTGTTCCCTTACATGCCACATGCATGACGTTATTGTTTGCTTGTTTGCACTCTTTATCTGAAAGCTCTTGGCTCCATGTGCTGGGCGAAAGCTGCTGCTTTGCTGTGGTCCTTATCACTGATTTATGTTGCACTGAATTGGGCAGCAAGTGCATCTCTGTACTATGGGCATTACATAATGGATTTTATTACTAAGAATAGTTTTGGTTTTACCTCAGGAATTTATACTTCTTCCCTGTATGCGAATCTGATTCCACCAGATTTTAGAACTCCATTAAATTGTGAGGATTGTGGACATGGTTATTACCAGAAGTTTATTTTATTATCATTATTATTATCCATTATCTTTATTGTGTGGCATCATGTTAATCATCAGTGGCGTTGTACGTTTCAGGGAGTCACCTCAAATCATAGAGTGCATACCATTTCCCTATGGGGTTCCATGAAGCGCTCTGCAGTTATCTGGACTCCACAAGTTTTTATGGTATGGAGAAAATGCGCTGTGAATAATCAGACTCCACAAGACACACACACCCCATGAGCCCTGTAGCTGTGCCAGCTCCAAAAAAAGCACCATAGCTTCTCATACTCTGCAACCACACCCCACAAATATTGCTGCTGCTCCAGTTCTCAAAAGAAGCTCTGTTGCTGTTCCAATTCCCAGACCAAGCACTAACGAAATTCCAACTCCACTAACGAGTACTGTAGCTGTTTCGACTCCAGCAACAAACCCTGCAGCTACACTGACAACCACTGTGGCCATTTGTCAGAGATGGTGGCAGAGGCAGTGTAGTCTATGCCTTGACATTACTATATCTGTGTGGACAGACTTCAAACCACAAACTGGACAATGGTTGGATCGCAAGTTAGAAGTTCTGAAAACTGCAACCCCATCCCTACACATGAGCCCAGATCCGGGGCCTGGAAAGAAACCAAGGGGTCCGGAGACCCCTGAAGACCACCTAAGACCCCTCAGAGATGGTGTTGGGCTTGTGTGCCACTGACAGGTGGTGGGTGTGTTTAAGCAGAACAGTCCCCAATAAAAGAATAGGAACCACCAACATCGAACGGAACGTTCTCCCACCAGACCTGGAAACAAATCGGTTCTGATGGGACACCGCAGATCCGTGGTGGTAGCTATTGCAACTGACCCTTTTCTTCCTTTCTTACCTTTCTCTCTTTCTCATTGCTTTGCGAACTTTTTGTCAGGCAAATAAAGTCACTTGGTGCTTGACTCCATTTTGAGTCTTAATTCTGTTCCCGAGAATACGAGCAAAATCTTGCTCTGGTTTATGACCAGAGCCTGACATCTTTAATTTGCATCACGGATGGGATTCTCGGAGAAACAGAAAGTGCCCAGGTGCTTTATAAGAGACTCTTGTGAGTGTGTGCGTGAGACGTACATATGTACAAAGAGAGTGCGGAGTCCGGATCCGTGGTTCACCGGAGAACAATGAAGTGACAGAATTGAGTGAGAGACAAGTCTCAAGAAAAATTTTAACGTGTGACCACCTGAGAGTGAATGGGGGAATATTGGTAGAGAATTTATTGTGTGGCCCTCTCAGGACGAAATAACCCCCTCTGTTGAAATGAAATCTTGCTATGTTCTATGACCAGCGCGTGACACGATTACCACTCAGTCTGCACCTGTACAAGTTTCCCCTGTGAGGAAAAGAAAACATACAAAAAAGCCACATCCAGCAACAGATCAGGGAGAGGGTCCTTCTCAAAGTGAATCTGAGTATGAAATGGAACCATATGCAAAGGCTGATGCCCCTGCAACTGGAAAGAAACACCTAACAAACACAGATTGCCCAGTGTGGTCAGATGATGACGGTGCAGGTCCTTCTAAAGCAAACCCATCAGACGTGGAGTCATCAGAGGCAGAGTTAAGAACCAAACCTTAAACTGTGAAGTAGCTGTTAAATCTGAGAAGGGACTATAGTCATCATGAAGGTGACCCACTTACTACCTAGCTTCTACAGTGCTGGGATAATGAGTCCAAGTCCATTGAATGAGACACTAGAGAAGTCAGGAAATTGGGATCCCTGGCCAGAGATGGAGGCATTGACCAAGAGCTTGCAAGAAATCGCAACACTATCAGTCTCTGGAGAAGACTCTTGTCAGCCATAAAATCCAGGTACTTCTTTAAGAGGACATGGAATGCTGCCCAAGCAAATGGAACACCATGGAAAAAGGTTTTAAGCACCTGAGAGAATTAGCTGTGTGACCGGTGATTTATGGTGACAGCCAAGTAGTAGACACTGATGCAATGCCAGTGACCCATGTTGCAGAAGTTTGTGCAGAGTGCCCCATCAGTGTATTCCCAAATGTTGTCAGCAATGATCTGGGTGTGGAATGATGACTGGGGGTGATTTTAAAATAAAAATCATATTAAAGTTGAAGTATTGTTCACACATTAAGGAAAGGTATAACATAGGAGAAGCTTTCAGGGCAGAGCGCAACTGGTGTGCCAGGAATCCATTTCACAACAGTTCCTGAGGCAACACTGCTTGCAAGCAGCGCGGGGGATGGAGTGAGTGAAGATTCCACAGCCAGGCCCTGTGAAGTTACAATAGAGATGGAACTTGATGGCCCTACAGAACTAATAAGATGCCTTTTTGCGACCCTGGACCAACAGTCTGTCAGCTTTTGACAAAGTAATGTCCTTTGTGAGAACTTTGCTCATTATAATGTCATTATAATACCAAAACACACCTCCATCCCAGAAGCTACCCGCCTCCAAAGTGCGACCACCCCTCAATCAGTTTGCGCAGTGAATTTTCTTCAGATATATCTTTAAAAGCAAAGCGAGAGAAATGTGCACCAATCGTAATAAAGGTCTGAGTGAAAACAGAACTAATTCTGTTCAGTAATTTTACTTTTCATCTCAGTTCTTCTAATTAACTACACTTTCTGAAGTTAGCAGCCTGTTCTCACAGACAGTGTCTGCTTCTGGCAGTGATAACACCCCATGGATCTTGTGTACCACATTAGGGGGTGCAGAAAGTGAAAGGCTGCACCTTCAGGGAGAAGCGGACAGGACAGGTGACCCTAAACTGACCAACGAGGTATTCCATCCCATATACGTCATATTCGGTTTTAGAGCTGAGGAATCTGAAGGGTCTCTGGGTTCTTCTTCTCCCCTCTTGGACTGCTTTGACAGCTTTTGCTTGGATTGGCTCAGGTCCTCTTTCAGTTCCTTCCTCAGAGCACCCAATGAGGACTCTGTCCATTCTGCCTTTGATCTGGTCTGCGTGTTCCTGAACCCGGTACCAGAATCCAGCTCGCGAACACAGCTCCTGTCTGCTGCGGGGCCCAGTCTGGGACTCCCCTGGTGCCTGCACAGCATCAGTGGTGACGGTTGACGGTGATGTAACTACCATCAGGGTGGTTGGGTTCGATAATGGTTTTGTATATATTTGTATATATTCCATTTTTATAATTATTAATTTCATTTTCATTAAAGCTGTTCTAGTTTCCTTTTCTAATCGCTAAGTTTCTCTCCCTTATTCCCTTTCTCCTTCCCTTTGGGGAGGGAGGGTGTTAACAGAGAGCGTCTGTTATAGGTCTAAGAGGCTGCCCTGACCCTAAACCGTGACAGGGGGGATGTTAGGGAAGACATCATCGTGGAAAAGCCAGAGCAGACATCATCTCTGACTCCTGGGATCAGTCGACGGGCTGAATCTCGCTTCCCCCCCTTAGGGACGCCTTTGGGTAAGATCTGGACTTTAAACTTAGAAACTTTTTCAGCTGCTCATTTGTACACTATACATATATATATACTTTGCAGACAGTGTATTTTTCACCGGCCATCCATAAGAACTTGTGTTTCTGTCGCTGTCAATAAACTGCACTTTTCATACAGCCAGTCACAGAAGTTCTCTCATTGGGCGCCGTCACATCTTCACTGTCTGCGTGTTACCATGGAGCGTGACTAGGCAGAGAGTGCAGGGGGCTAGTAGTGAATCCGGAGCTGTGTTAGTTCAGATACTGAACACGACCGGACTAATAGTGCCAAATTGGACATCACTCATATTCTAAACCTGTCCACCCCCAGCCCCTCTGATATCTGAGGATCAACTGGAATGCAAGGGGGTTTATTTTTTGCCAAATTACTTTACCCTTTTCATGCGACAGAAAATTGGCATCACGAACAGGATTGCCATGGATAAACTGATGCAAAAATATGACTGTGCCCCTTGCCCAGCTGGGAAGGAGTGGGCCCAAAAATTTTGGAAAGATGAAGAGAAAGTGGTAGAATGTATTGAACAATGCCAGGCTACACAGAAAATACTTAGAGGGAAAGGTAAAGGTGTTATCTGTGCTGTTTTAGGCGCCTGTTTATCTTGTGCACAACAAAAAGCTAAAAATGCCCCTGTTCCCAGTCAGATTTCTGACATAGAATATGCAAAACTGAAATCTGAGAACGAGGTGCTGAAATCATCTCAAGCCTTTGAAATGGAGACAGGAGAGAAGCTAGGAACCCGAGTGGATAAACTCGTGATAGAAAATAATAAACTTATAAATGCAAATGGTGAACTTTCATGAGAAAACAGTTATCTTAAATCTCTCCACCAACAAATATTAGAAAAAGTGAACTGTCTGTTAGAGAAAGTTCCATCCTCTGCTCCAGCCCAGCAAATTCGTAGATTAATATGACACAAACTTCAAAGCTCGGACTGGGGACGATTGGTTTGACAGTGATGAAGAGGTCGAGGAAACCCCCAATTCGGGACCTCAATTAATCCCCTTATTACCTCTGAAACTGCTGTTGACAGCGATGATGAAATCCACACCACCGTTCGTACTGTCCCATGGTCCCCAGCCGAGCTAATAAAACTGCAGGAGAAATATGCCAGACAGCAAGGAGAGTCAGAGGTCGAGTATGTGTGGAGGGTTTCCCTTGGGGGGGGACCGAATTATGTTAAGTGAGGAAGAAGTGGGAGGCTACTGGGGGCCAGGAGTATTTTTAACCACCACCCTGCCAGGAACAGCTAATTACTCTTTAACTGCCCGAGTGGCATCCTGGGCAGGTGGTATTGACCACCTTGAGAGAGGGGAGCCACTGGAAATTAGAGCCTCCAGTTATTCTGATTTGGCTGCAGCCATATGTAAGGCAGCCTGTATTCAAGCCATGTATGACAGAGAGGAGTTAAGAAAATCCCCAATTCTAGCTCCTGTCAACCTGGCTCGATTAACTCCCCTCATTTGCGGTCTTCCTGACTGTCTTAAAACATATGTAGCACATACTCAGAACCGCTTGCAGGCTGCTCATGAGGATGCTGGTTGTGGTTGTGGCCATGGTCAGCGTACTTGCATAGCCACCTGGAATTAATTTTTGCAGGAAATAGATTGGTATGGGCGCCGGATAGGCTGGGTCAGTTCTGCTAGTGGGAAAACCCCAGACCATGCCCGGTGAGTTCGGCAAGTCCATACCCAAAGGCCTCAGGCTGATGTGAGGTTCAGAACTAATTCAGAACGGCATGAATTGTGGTGTAAAGCACTGGAACTGGGGGTGCCCTGAAAATTCCTGCACGGTAGTTCTACCCAGGACGTCCGTAATCTAGTCCAGTCTCTATCTAAAAAAAAGAAATTTCATTGGAAGAAAAATATCTAACTAGAAAACCTCCAATTCATAAGGAAAATGTACCATCTGCCCCAGAGCCTGATCTGATTGATTTAGCAGAACCTCAGCAAAAAAACTTCTATCCTCAGGGAGGGCAGTGAGACACCCTGCCTGGCAGGTATTAACAGTTCAATGGCTCTCTGACAAAGATTCTGAACCCACCATTGCTATCCCTGTTGGGGCCCGGGGAATACTGACAGAATTTCTTATTGATACCAGGGCCCAAATGTCAGTTATCACAAACAAAACAGCACGAACTCTGGGACTAATACTCAGCAGACGCCGTGATAAATTTACCGGGATTGATAGTGTGATAAAAGAATGTCCAACTGCAAAAATTACCTTATGGTTACCGGAGAACAAAGACTAACCAGGGCAGAGGTCCTAGTTGGTGCTGCAAATACCAACCTGCTAGGCTTCAATATCTTAAGGGGGCGAGTGTGGAAATTCACAGATGGAACTGTGTGGAGTTTTGCAGGGAATGAATCAAAATCAGGTACAGTGAAACTGAGCCTGTTAGAAACATCTATACCTTTACCACCCTCGAAAATCACTAATGTTCAGCAGTAGCTGTTATTTGCAGCAGCACTCACAGCAATTGATGGGGTGGTAACAGAACTGGAAAAAAGGGAAATTATTAAAAGGACTCATTCACCCTACAATTCACCCGTGTGGCCAGTAAAGAAACCAAACAGATAATGGTGTTTTACCGTAGATTATCGACAATTAAATGGCAATGTTGCTCCTCTAACTGCTGCAGTTCCGAATATTGCTGAAATAGTGACACTGATACAACGAGCTGCTCATCCTTGGATGGCTGCTTTAGATGTCAAGGACATTTTTTTTATGATTCCTCTCTGTGAACAGGACAAAGCACAATTCGCTTTTACGTGGAAAGGAATCCAGTACACTTTTAACAGACTTCCACAGGGATATAAACACTCTCCCACGATTGCTCACAATGCTCTAGCAAAAGTCTTATCAGAAATTCCTGTTTCTTCTGACAATGCTGTTTATCAATATATTGTTGATATCCTCATAGAGGGAAAGGACCAAGGAAGTGTACAGAATACCATGGAGGATATCCAGTGAATATTACTGAAATTAGGTTTGGAAATCCCCGATTCCAAATGTCAGGGACCTTCACAGGAAGTTAAATTCCTGGGGGTCTGGTGGATTAAAGGAGCTGCTGCTATCCCCCCAGATACCTTGGAAAAAATAGAACAGGGACAAAATCCATCCAGTGTGAAAGAATTGCAACAAGTATTGGGAGCTTTGGGCTATTGGCATAAACACATTCCTGTTTTTTCCATAATTGCTTGTCCCTTGTATAATCTGCTCAAAAAAGGAAAATCCTGGGAATGGACTGAACAACATACTAACACACTGGAATTGCTAATAAAGGAACTGAGATTGTTTCAACAACTTGGTCCTATAAACCCAACTGACCCTATCCATGTAGAGTGGGGGGGTTCAGTGAACATGGTTCCCATTGCAATTTATGGCAGAAGGGACCCGAGGGACCAGAGAGACCACTGGAATTTATTTCTTATTCCTTTAATGATACCGAAAGCATATATTCATACCTTGAGAAGGGTTTGTTGTCCCTAGTATGAGTTGTGTAGTGTGCAGAACAGATAAGGAGAGGACAGAGTATTATTATTCGGGGGCCTTTTTGCCTCCTAGATGTGGTTTGCAAGGGGACGGTGCCACCTGCTGGCATTGCCCAGAAGCCCACTGTCCATAGGTGGTATGCCTACCTGGAAGGTATCAATGATATTATGCCAGTCACTGAGGGGAGTGTTAAAGTATCCAAGCTACAAAAGGATATAGATGGTGCATTGTTATTCCAGTCCCCACCTAGTAAACCATCTCCAATTCAAGAGTTCAAGAGGCACCTCCTTTGAAGGAAGGCAGTGACCTGACTGGGGTGTGGTTCACAGATGCATCATCACATCAAGAAAACAACAAGTGGAAATATAAAGCCATAGCATTAGAGGTGGTAACAGGAGAAAGACTGATTGAAACCAGTGAAGGAAGTGCACAAGTTGGGGATCTCAGAGCAGTCCTATTAGCTGCACAACATGAGGCTAACTCCATCTACACCGACTCATATGCTGTCTTTAAAGGGGCCACTGAATAGATAGGTCATTGGGCAGCCAATGATTGGCAGGTGAACAGGGTCCGAATCTGGGAAACTGACAGTTGGAAACAATTGTTGGAGATAGGAAAACAGAGACCACTACAGATTGGTTGGGTAAAAGGACATGATTGTTCAAACTCAATTGCTGCTCAATTCAACCAAATAGACAGCCTCTCTCATCTGCGGCAAATCAACATCACCAATGATGATCAGGAATGGGAATGCTTGCTTGAATGGTTTCATGTTAAATGTGGTCATACCGGACAGGCCAATCTATACCGGGAAGGGATTGCCTGAGGATGGCCTGTGGCGGTGAAGCTCTGTGAGCAAGTAGTGACTGCCTGCTCATAGTGCTGCTTATGAATTAACATGGACCATCCAAGCAAAGCACACCCCCCCCCCCATCTGAGATAAGAAAACTTTATGGCATTCTTGGCAAATTGACTATGTTGGCCCATTGTGACCATCAGGTGGAAAAAAAATATTCTGGTGGGTGTAGAAGTTATATTTGGACTGACCGTGGCAATTGATCTTGCGTCAGCCACTGGGGAAAACACAGTAAAAGGCCTTAAAAGATGGTTCAGCACACTTCCTCTTCCTGAAGAAATTCGAAGTGATAATGGCTCACATTTCACAGCAACAGTGGTACAAGATTGGGCCAAAGAGGAAGGGGTATTTCACACCTCTTGTTACCCTCAGGCCAACGGCATCATTGAACACACTAATGGATTGGTAAAATGGTTTGCCAAAACCCAGGAATCCGGGTGGCACTTGTGATTGAATGCTGCCATCTATAAATTAAATAATCTTTGTATCGGGTGTGGTAGTATAGGGATGTGGCGATGCGGAAGATCACGTGCTGTAACGGAAATGTAGAAACCAGGTAAGATACCGCCCACGAAGGGCTGGGTCTGTTACTGGTATATAAGTGCCTGTAGCCCTCAATAAAACGCCATTTTGCCTTCTTCTCTATGAGAGTCTGAGTCTCACAGTGGACCCTCGGTGTCTCCCGGGATCTCGACACTGAGGATAGGATACGTTAATCACAACAAGTGGTGACCCCGACGTGATTGGGACGTGATCCGCGGAGGCAGTGCGCTGGACGACGCTGAACCTCTGGAGAGGCGATGAAGCCAGAAAAGGACGTCAACGTTGATTTAGTGGTACAGATAGAGAAAGAATGTGTAAAGGAGGCAGGGGAGAAATGCCCGCGAAAGGATATTAAGGGAATCATCCTATGGATAAAGGGGAGAGGGTTGATTATTAACCCGCAAGATATTATGTGCCGTGAATTGTGGGGAACATTTGAAAGGGAAATTTGGGAATCTGAGAAAACGGGCACGATGGTGTGGGGGTCCACCTGGGGTAAGCTATGTCGTGCTATGAGTAAAAAACATAAAGAGGCTCAAATATGGGCAGCGGTGAGAGCATCTCTATTTGGTGTGGAGCATTCTCGGCTCCCAGGAATGGATCGGGAAACGCAAGTGGGCACTTCAATAGCAGGGGGCTCTAAACCTCCTAGTCCTCCCCCTAGCCCACTATCAGACAGCCCACCGCCAGAAAAAAGGGCGGAATGCTATCCGGTAGAAGATAAGAACGTAAAACGGGAACACGAGCACTTATACCCGGCAGATGTGTTGACGGATTTAATGCAGAAATTTACGGTTGCGGAGCGCGGGTAGCCGGAGCAGGATAGAGTGGAGGAGAGTGATGTGTGGGATGGAGAGCATAAAAAATGGCCGGCAGGGTCAGAAAAGGAGCAAGGAAGACATAAAAAGTGGTCGGTAGGA
>JANVCC010009293.1:2286-20244 GCA_025345505.1 Todiramphus chloris collaris
GTATATATTGGGTTACATGTTCCATATTCATTAAGTTTCACAATAGGAATATACATATTCATTACCCAGCCCCACCTAGCCTCGCTTCATATTATAATGAACCCAAAAGTCATTTGCATCTGCATTGAGCTTGCATAGTGCCATCTGGTGGTTGTGGGTAGGGGTCTCCATCTTCCCAGTGAATCATTTAACCTCTGCCTCCCTCCCCCCTGATTCAACCTCTATCAGAAGACAGAACCCTCCTGCAGTACATTGACAATCTTCTTGCTGTAACCAAACCCAAAAAAGAATGCTTTAGGTGGACTGTAAGCTTGTTAAACTTTCTTGGACTAAGTGGATATTGAGTCTCTCAACAGAAAGCCCAGATTGTGAAGAAACAAGTTACCTACCTAGGATATGAAGTCTCAGACTTCAGGAACTAGGGAAGGAAGCTGTCTGCAGGATACCTGGAACTCTACACATTTCTGCAAATTACAGTTTGTTGTCAATTACGGATAACTGATCAGAGAAGCCTCCCCTGATTTAGTTTGGGCTCTGGAGGCAAAGAGTGCATTTAAGCAGTTGAAAGAGGAGCAGATGGAGGCTGCAGCTGGATGGCCAGGATGCTGTTGGTAATGGCTTCAGTAATCATGAAGATCCAAGAAACCTGGAATTTTACTCTGGTGTAGTGGGTCTGGCTGAGCTTCCTTTCCCCATCCAGCCCTCATGCTGCAGTACTGGGAGCTGGAGGGTGTTGATAACACATCCGTGTTATGACTGACAGTGCTCACACGGCAACAGAGGCTGGGGGGGCAAGATGGGGGAGGGGATACAGCCAACCTGAGCTGACCAGTGGGATATTCCATACCATATGATGTCAGCTCAACTATAAAGGGAGGTGCAGGAGGAGGATGGGGGGGGCTTTCGGATTTGTCCTCCGAGCAACTGCTACATGTTCTGGAGCCCTGCTTCCCGGACTCAGCCTGGCATCACCTGCAGATGGGAAGTAGTGAGTAACAACTTTATCTATCATAACCCATGGCTCTTTTCTTTTTGTCTTATTCTCTCCCTGTGTGCCATGCTGATGGAGGTTGAGGGGAGTGATAGAAGGGCTTGGTGGGCACCTGGTGCCCAGCCAGGTTCAACCCACCACATCTGGGTCAAAAGATTACAGTGCTTGTTTCTCACACTGTATCCTTGGTATTAGAACAAAAAGGAAATCATTGGCTATCCTCATCCTGATTTTTGAAATATCAGGCCATTCTGGTTGAATCTGATGATGTTAAGATTAAAGTAACTAATGTTGTGAATGCAGCCTCTTTCCTCAGAGGACAGACATCTGAAACACTGGTACATGACTGACTACACACCATGGAAATGGTATATTCCCACAGATCAGATCTAACAGAAGAAACACTGGAAGATGCAGAGGAATCCTGGATCACAGAACAGAAGCAGTTTCTTCCAACAACGGAACCGTAAGGCTGGATATGCAGTAACAACATCAGACAAGGTAATCAAGTCTCAACCACTACCTGCAGGGACAGTGGGCCAAAAGGCTGAAAGAATTGCTCTCACTAGAGCCCTGGAACTAGCAAAAGGAACAAAGATAAACATATGGACAGATTCCAAATATGTCTTTGGAGTTGTCCATGCTCACGGAGCTATTTGGAAGGAGAGAGGCTTGATGTTCGCCCAAGGAAAACAAATTAAACATGCAGAAGAAATACTCCGCCTATTGGAAGCTGTCCAGCTACCAGCTAAGGTTGCCATTATTCATTGTTGTGGGCACCTAAGGGGTAATACTGATCCAAAGAAAGGGAACCGATTGGCTGATTATGACGCTAAAAAGGCCATAGAAAGAACACAAATAAAGCAAATTTTAATATAAACCTAGATAGGCAAGGAAACATTGAATATTCTAAATTGGACTATGAATTGATAAAAGAATTGGGGAGGACAAGTTCTCTCTGGAGGTTGGGCTCAGTTACAGGATGGCAGGATAGTAGTCCCTGCCAAATTAGTATGGGGAGTTGTGAGGGAGGAACATAGCAAGACTCACTGGGAAGCGGATCCATTATATAAATTTCTGAATCAGAGATTTGGCAGAAAGAATTTATATACAACAGTCTGTCAAGTAACACAATGATATGAAATATGTTTGGAAAATAATCCTAATATTAGTTACTGAATACATTTGTGACAGATTGGAAAGGGGAATGCTCTGGGGGACCACTGGCAGATCGATTTTTCTGAGCTCCCAAGAAAATTGGGATATAGGCATTTACTGATATTATCAGATACCTTTTCTGGATGGCCAGAAGCATTCCCTTGTCGAACTAATATGTAAGATAACATGCTTGACGCTACAGAACCAATGTAGTCTTTAGCAGCATAGTCCATGAAACCATAGAACACATCTGAACTGGTATAGTACTGCAAGGCAAGCCAAAACCCAACACATTGAAAAGTGCAGGGATGAGGAAGACTTCGATCTTCCTCCCAGAGGCCACCAGAGGATGACAAGAGCCCACATCTCTCTATAAGAAATGATTGTTTCTGAACCCCAGTGCTCGTGTTAGGAGGAGATATCCCCCACGTGCCTGGCGCCTTAATAAAGAATGCCTCTTTAATAACTCCGGTTATTGAGTTTTCACTGCGTCAAGAGATATTACATACATATGCATTACATTTCCCATAAACCTACTGCATATTCAGTAGAATTCTAAGAAATCATTATTATAACTCTCTGCCCATTATCACACGCGTACATCCGTGTGGTAGTGGGCTCTTGTCATCCTCTGGTGGTCTCTGGGATGAAGATAGAACTCATCCTTTTCCTTGCATTTTTCACCTTGTTGGGTCTTGACTTGCCCCGCAGTTCTATACCAGTTCATACTTGTTTTGTGGTTTCTTGGACTACGCTGTTAAAGGCTACATTGTTTTTGTGGTTTCAAGCATGTTATCTTACATAACCATCTTTAATCATCTGTTAAAGAGAGAATAATAATGTGAAAGTGGTCCTCAGGCCCTGGTTCTCTTGCAGGTGTTGAAATGGCCACATAACCAGACCAACTATAAGCACATGAAATAAGTACAGATCAGAGAGAAAACTGAAGCTGAATATGAAAAAGTAGGTAGAAGACATCAAAAGTACACGTTCGTTTAAACTTCTGCATAGCTGTTGCTGGGTGCGATATATATTCCTTTAATCAGTATGTTCCCAGTCCATCTCAGAACTGTAGTCGACTATGACGTGCATGAATTCTGCCCATGTAGGGAGTCGTTTATGGTCCATTTGATTGTTATCACCTAGCCCTTCATTATGTTCTTTATCTTTCTTTACAGTGGCACATCAAGGGATTCTCATTTGTACATGGCTTGTATGCAAGCTACTTTTGTGATGGCTGTAGTGAGATCACTTAGAGATTTAATGGGTATCATGGAGGGTTCATATCCCTCCAGTCCAATAAGCTACTCGTCTAGTGATAGAATGGGGTTCTTTTGTCGGGTCGGGTCCTAAATTTAAGAAAACTCCTGGACCCCAAAAGCCTTCATCTGCACTTAACATTGTTCAGTCGCCACCACTTAAACATACTCGCCACAATATTTAGTTGCAGTTTCGCCTGTTTTTCTACTATATCTATCTTGCAAATATGGTAATTGCACCAAATCCCAGGGAGTCGTTCATGTAGTATATTATGGGCATCCACCCCAAGGTCCCACAGTTTCTTCTGTTTTAACAATAGGTCTGGCTTCATATTCAGGAGGAACTGTGTGGGTCAAAGGACTGTCATTTTCTGGTTCACTATCACTAGGATCACCCCAGATATTTCCATCCCAGTCCTCAGGGGATACTATTAATTTTCCCATCTGCTCAATGTCAGGGGGACAGGGAGACTGCATAAGCATCATCTCCACCTTTTCCTGCAACTTTTGTCGTTTTTCTTTTTCCTCCTGCAATTGCTTCTGGAGTTGTTTAATTTTTAGACAGCGACAACTCATTTGCCTTTCTGATTTCTATTTCTTTCTCTATGTCCTGCTCCTTCCTACTTCTATTCTCCCTTTCTTTATAGGCTTCTTCTAAACAGGTACCCAGCATTTTACAGATAAGTCCTTTCCCTTTTCCATCTTATGTGCGGCCCCTAACTACCTTTAGGTGCTCTTCAACAGCATTCCAATTATGCCAATTGTCACAAGTCCATTCTATTGAGTATTTAGGACTCACATTCACTCCATGTTTCCATAAATAATCAGTGATGCTACACTCCATCCTGCCGCCTAAGCCAATCTGTCATGGGAATGGAATTATGCACGTCACTCACAAGAGGGAAGTAACAATATATTTGCGGAGGAATGGCTATGTGCCAGAGGAGGACATGAACTTCTTGGAGTGACCAATCCAGTCTTTCCCCTAATATCTAAGATGGAGGACATTCTCTTAACATCTAAAATGGAGGATGTGCCTTGCCCTTGAACGTCCTTGAGAAGGGAGCAAAGAAGGAAGTAACTAAGTCCCTCAGACGGAGCTGTGTGTAACCGCGAGAACAACAGCCGACAACCAATCCAGAGGGGGACTTGTACGGTGACCGAGAACTTGTAGCCAATGATAAGTTTGTTTGCACATGTGGCTTGCTTGCTACGCTATATAAACGCGGTGTGTACAACTAATAAAGGAGAACGACCATACTCACATTGAGGTTACGTCGTTACTCGGGGTCCGACTCCCACTCCAACATATATTTATTGATACAAAGCAGTGTTTCAATAAAGTTTGAAACAGTAAATGCGACTTTAAGGTGACACAGTGAAAACTCAATAACCAAAGTTATTAAGCAGGTATTCTTTATTACGTCTCCAGGCGTGTGGGAGGATCTCTCCTCCTATCACAGGTTTAGAAACAGCGGTTCAAATAGAGTGGTTACATGCATATTCATTACATTTCTCATAAGTCTTTACATATTCATGACATTTACACTAAATCATTATTATATTCCTCTGCTCATTGTCTCATGCGCACATTGGTGTGGTAGTGGTCATTTGATGCACTCTGGGGTCTTTTGATGAAGGCTTGTGGTCTTCCTCAGCTCTAAACTTTTAAACTTAGTTAGGACAGAGCCATTTGTGCTTGTTTGATGACCACCATCTGTCCACTCATTTCCTTATCTTCAAGGCCGTCCTTGTTTTGTGATGCTTTTTACTATTTCCTTAATCAGTAGTGCTCTAACAAGCATGTCAACAAGATATATGCCCAGGTGATAAATCCAAGCAGCATGTATGTCTAAGCCATAAACCCAAGCTGCTGTTGCTCAGTTTGGGAAATTTCTTAACTATGTGTTATATATTCGTCCTACTCACTATAGATTATTAGCTTTTCTTTTGTCAACCAAAGGAAAAAAAAAAATTGATGGTGAGGTACACCTGATTCTTTACTACACAGAGGACAAGATAAAGCAATAGTTTATCTTGAGAGATTATCTGTACAATTAAGCTTGAGTATACCCTTAACAAAGATACAAAGTTTCAGCATGCTATATGTCACTTACCAAGGATCTGTTGTGGTAAGGAATCTCTTAACCCTGGGGAGTATCCTCGACAGACATCCCTGCTCAAGGGGAGATCCTTGGGTGCAGCCAGCTGCTGTGCAGGAGAGCTCAAAGGACTCTTGAGCTGCCTACTCTTTCTGAGGGTAAGATTATTGACTTATAGTCATTATTTTCCTATTGCTCTTACACCTGAGTGTATCGTTCAAGCTAGCCCATGGTATAGCTATGGTATTGTTATATATTTCCCCTGAATCCAGCTTAGCAGGGTGGGATCGTTACACCCAGATGCAATCATCACTCCCAGATGCATTGTTATCACCAGAGATAAGGGTCTGTTGATGAGGGGTAAAAATGAACCATCACAGGGAGGAGATATTAATCTTATGCCCTTAAATAAATGAGCCATTTCCTCCTACAAATACACTTTTGGTTCCTTATTTCAAAAAGAAAATGGAGAGGAAGAGAGAATGAAACTCTCCAGTGATGTGCTGTACATTCTAAGAGCTGTACTATTGCAAGATAAAAGCACTGTGTGTTTTTGCAATGAAAGCCCCAGGATGTTGTTCTTGGAGTATCTCTACCAGTGGGTGGACTACAACCCTGGGTGCCTACTCCACATTTCTGACTAAGCACTGGTCACCTCTTGCAGCTTTGCTTCTCTGGGTGTCTGTCAAGGTTTAGGGTCAGAGCAGTCCACTAGATATATAACAGATATTCTCTGCTAAACCCTCAACCCACCCTCTAAGGGGAAGAGAAAGGGAATAAGGAAGAGAGACTTATCGTTTAGAAAAGAAAACTAGAACAGCTTTAATGAAAATAATAAAATGGAATATATATAAAAAACCAGTATCAAAACGAACTCCCCCTGATGGCAATTACATCACAGTCACCAGTGATGCTGTGGAGCAGGCACTGGGGAAGTCCCAGACTGGAATCAGTGGCAAACAGGAACTGGATTCAGGAACACATGGATTGGGATCAAAGGCAGAATGGACAGAGTCCTCCTCAGATGCTGGCCACTGAAGAAGAGAGCTTGACCCTCATGATGCCTCAGCTTTATACCAAATATGACATATATGGGGTAGAATACCTCGCTAGTCAGTTTATGGTCACCTGTCCTGTCTGCTCCTCCCTGTAGGTGCGGTCTTTTACTTTCTGCATCCCCCAATGTGGTACACGAAATCTAGCAGTGACCCTAGTCTTCATACCAATCCTTGGTACTAACTTTAAACAGTGAGTATTATCACTGTTAGAAGCAGACGCTGTCTGTGAAAAACATGCTATTAATTTCAGAAAGTGCAGTTAGAAGAGACAGCTGAAAAGTAAAATCACTGAACAGAATTAGTTCTGTTCTAAATCAAACCAGGACAGTTTCCCAGGCACCTGGCATCCCACTCCAGCAAACTCTCTGCAACAGGTAGGCTGTGCTGATCCAGCCTCTAGCCCTCATGACTGCTTTGTAAGCCCAGCCTGGTGTCTAGTTTACAAGTACATTAAGCAGAGTTCTGCTTAAATATAGGGAAGTCTTGTGACTACAAATACTTGCACGTGTACATGTGGTTTTATTATTATCAACCCTCTGTAATATAATTAGAAAATAAAAGACAGGGAGTAAATGTGGATGCAAGAGCAATGAGATTGTATTGGTTAGTTTGACAGGAAGGACACCCCTGTGACTGAAAGTGTTTGTATTTACCACAGAAAAAGAGATATAAAAAATGTCCCACAATAGCACAGAAGTGTTTTGAGAAGCATATGGAAAGCCAATGGAAAATGGTGTGATAGATTAATCACAGAGAGCAGTCACGATTTACGTAGAGAATGAGAGATGTTATCCTGCTTAAGATCCAGACTCAGACACCTGAATGCGGGCAAAGGAATTAAAGAGCAATTTGGGAAGAGCACAAAGGAAAGCCAAGGTGATAAATGAAGGTTTGACTGATTACCAGAGTGTAGATGTTCCATTTCTTAAAGTTTACAGAGCAAGACTGGGTGCCTGCTAGTGTGTATTCACACGCAAATCACTTGTTGCTATAAAAAGATATTCAGTGAAATGTGATATCTACCCTTAACACCTGAGCATTACGATTTACTGTTGTTCCATATTTCTATCTGTTGTGGGTAGACCTCAGCCTTTCCAACAGAAGTGACTCAGTGCTGATGATGTTGGGAAGTGGGCACTGGTCCAGACTGGAGTTATTCAATATCCTTCTATGAAACACAGGCAAGATTCATAGACAGTTAAGTGGCTTTCCCAAATTATATCTAACAATAGGAGCCAGATTTCCTCATTTACTGTTCTTCAGCAATCATCTGATAACACTCCTGTGGCTTTGTTTTAATGATCTGTTATTTTGAAACTGAATGACATTGGAAAATTGTCACAATACATAAAACAGTTTTAATACATTATAATTTATTTTCTATTTTAGCTTTTTATCTAGTGCAAGTTACCTTTTCCCCTTCAGCTTACAGCTGTGGTGAGAGACACAATGATTGAATTCTTAGTTTGGAATAACTCTGCCTGAACAAATAATAAAACAGATAAATCTGTTCTTAAGATAGAGGTCTTGGAGAATTTTCTGAAAAATGTTTGAAAGATCAAAACATTACAGGTTTCTTGCCATTGCTGGGAATAGAAAAATAAACAGAATTAACAAGAGATCTGTCCGAAAGAAAACAATTTATTAGAAAAAAAATATTAAAATCCCCCTAAATACATCGGTCTCCTTCCAGTGTTTTATTAAGCCAAAAACTACACTGGTGATGAACAAGTAGTTTATACCAGTACAAATACAAGTAATTTCAATAAAGCTGAAGGAGAGCTTTTATGTTTAAAGTATTATTACCAGAAAAAGGCTTCAGAGAATTTTTCATTTTTAATTACTTCAACAGCATGCAGAGGAACAAACGATAAGTTTGAACTATCGTGCATGGGTTACTGGGGTGGGTTTACCTTAGCTGGGAACCAGGTGCCCACAAAGCCCTTCTATCACTCCCCCCAACCTTCGTCAGCATGCACACAGGGAGAGAATAAGATGAAAAGAAAAGAACCGTGGGTTATGACAGATAAAGATGTTATTGTCTACTTCCCATCCACAGGCGATGTCGGGCAGAGCCCAGGAAGCAGGGCTCAAGAACACGTAGCAGTTGCTTCAAGGACAACCCAAATGCCCCCCCCCCCCCCCCCCCCCCCATCCTCCTCCTGCCCTCTCCCTTTAATATGGTATGGAATATCCTACTGGTCAGCTCAGGTCGGCTGTATCCCCTCCCCCACCCTCTGGTGCCATGTGAGCACTGGCAGTCATAACACGGGTGTGTTATCAACACTCTCCAGCTCCCAGTACTCCAGCATGAGGGCTGGATGGGGAAAATCAGCTCAGCCACACCCAGTACAATGTCCACCCCTTATTCCACACCATTTGCGTCATGCTCAGGCCCCCATAATACATACTTAACCATTCCATCATATTCAATTCTCATTCCATGAGCTTCCTTCACTCGATGACTTGGGTCTCATCTGTCTGGGTGGATGTTCAGGTCAGGAGAAGTAGTATGTCTGATTATTGGGCACCAACACTGGCTAGATCTGGGTCCTCGCTGTACTCCTCTGGTCCTTTGTGAAATTCACTCTGTTATTCCATCTCCTTTCTACAGCATCACTTCCTGCAACATACGACTCACATTCCAGATTATCTTTCTGCCAAGGTCAAAACTCCTTGAGGTACACACCGGGTCTCACCATCCTCCCGCATTACCCACCAGGTATATACAGGTCCTTGAGCAAAGACAATCCCACAAATGGGTTTAACTTTTCCCAAGGGTGGAGCTATCCACACTGCCTTCCCCAACCACCCAACACCTCCCAATATGTACTACATGGAACGTATTTCCTCCCACAACAGATAGGGGTTTTGTTTGGGCAGGCCCAGGATGGCTAACAGATCCTCTGGTGTCCCATTCTTTAAAGGTTCCACCCCCTAATGCTTTTAATGTGTTTTTTAACAGCCCATTGTACCTTTCAATCTTTCCAGAGTCTTGTGTATGATAAGGGATGTGATACACCCACTCGATGCCCTACTCCTTGGCCCAGGCATGCATGAGGCTATTTCAGAAATGAGTTCAATTGTCTGATTCAACTCTTTCTAGAGTACCATGCCGCCACAAAATCTGCTTTTCAAGGCCCAGGATGGTGCTCCAGGCAGTGGCATGGGGCACCGGGTACGTTTCCAGCCACCCAGTGGTTGCTTCCACCATTGTAAGTACGTGGCACTTACCTTGGCGGGTTTGTGGGAGAGTGATGTAGTCAACCTGCCAGGCCTCTCCATATTTATATTTTAGCCAAAGTCCTCCATACCACTGGGGCTTTAACCTCTTGGCTTGTTTGATTGCAGCACATGTTTCACATTTGTGGATGACCTCTGTGATTGCCTTCATGGTTAGGTCCACCCCTCAATCTCGAGCCCATCTATAGGTCGCATCTCTTCCTTGATGACCCGAGGTGTCATGGGCCCATCGCACTATAAATAATTCACCCTTCCACTGCCATTCCAGATCCACCTGTGCCACTGCCACCTTGGCAGCCTGGTCTGCCCACTGGTTGTTCTGATGTTCTTCAGTGGCCCGGCTTCTGGGTACACGGGCATCCACGTGGTGCACCTTCACCACCAGGTTCTCTATCTGAGCAGCAATGTCTTCCCACAGTCCAGCATCCCAGATGGGTTTGCCTCTGCGCTCCCAGTTGCTCTGTTTCCACTGATGCAACCACCCCCACAGGGCATTTGCCACCATCCAGGAGTCAGTATAGGGATAGAGCACTGTCCACTTTTCTCACTCATCAAAATCTAGGGCTATCTGGATGGCTTTCACTTCTGCAAACTGACTGGATTCACCGTGTCCTTCAGCAACTCCAATGACTTGTCCAGTAGCCTTCCACTGTTGATGTTTTCCCACAATGGGACAAGACCCATCAGAAAACAGGGCGTCTTGATTTTCATCATCTTATAATGTGTTATATGGTGGGGCTTCCTCAGCATGTTTCACCTCCTGCCCCTCTGGCAACATCCCAAAATCTTTGGCTTCTAGCCAGCTCGTGATCACTTCCAGGATCCCTGGGTGACTGGGGTTCCCTATTCAAGCCCATTGCATTATCAATGTAATCCACTTGCTTCACGTGGCATCAGTTGCATGGTGTGTAGATGAGACTCTCCCTTGGAACATCCATCCCAGTACCCGCAGTCGGGGTGCCAGGACGAGATGTGCTTCCATTCCAATCACTTCTGAGGAAGCTCAAACTGTTTCATATGCCGCCAGTATCTCCTTTTCCATTGGAGTATAGCTGGCCTCAGATGCCCTGTATCCTCAACTCCAAAAACCCAGAGGTCAGCCTTGTGTCCCCCGAGTGCTCTCTACCAGAGGCTCCAGGTATGACCATTCTTCCCAGCTGTGGTGTAGAGTACATTTTTGATATTTGGTCCTATTTGGAGTGGCCCAAGGGCTACTGCGTGCACAATCTCCTATTTAATTTGTTTAAAGGTCTGTTGCTTTTCAGGCCCCCGGTTAAAGTCATTCTTCTTCCAGGTCACAGGGTAGAGTGGACTCACAATGATATTGTAATCTGGAATATGCATTCTCCAGAAACCCACAGCACCCAGGAAAGCCCATGTCTCCTTTTTGTTGGTTGGAGAGGACATTGCTGTTATCTTACTGATCACATACATCGGGATGTGTCGACGCCCATCCTGCCATCTTATTCCAAGGAACTGGATTTCCTGAGCAGGCCCCTTCACCTTGCTTCGTTTTATAGCAAAACCGGCCTCCAGGAGGATTTAAATTATTTTCTTCCCTTTCTTGAAAACGTCTTCTGCTGTGTTACCCCATATGATGATGTCATCAATGTACTGGAGGTGCTCTGGAGCCCCACCTTCCTCCAGTGCAGTATGGATCAGTCTGTGTCAGATGGTGGGGCTGTGTTTCCACCCCTGGGGCAATCGATTCCAAGTGTACTGGATGCCCCTCCAGGTGAAGGCAAACTGTGGCCTGCACTCTGGTGCTATTGAATGGAGAAAAATGCATTAGCGATGTCAATCGTGGCATACCACTTGGATGTTACTCCAGCTCATACTGAAGTTCCAGCATGTCTGGCACAGCAGCACTCGGCATCGGTGTGACTTCATTCACACAACGATAGTCCACTGTCAATCGCCATTCTCCATTTGACTTTTGCACAGGCCATATGGAGCTGTTGAAAGGTGGATGAGTTCTGTTGATTACTCCCTGGGTCTCCAGTTGGTGAATGAATTTCTGGAAACGGATCAGGGAATCTCTGTTGGTACAATATTGCCGCCTATGCACCATCGTCATAGCAGTTGGCACCAGCTGCTCTTCAACCTTCATCAGCCCCACTATAGAAGGTTTCTCTGAGAGACTGGGCAAGGTGGACAACTGCTCACTTCCCTCCACCTCCAAGGCAGCAAAACCGAAAGGCCACCGGTATCCTTTTGGATTCCTGAAATAGCCTCTCCTAAGATAATCTATGCCAAGGATGCATGGGACCTCTGGACCAGTCACAATGGGGAGTTTGTACCAATCCCTACCAGTCAGACTCACTTCAGCCTCCAGTACAGTCAGCTGCTGGGATCCCACTGTCACCCCAGAAATGCCATCCACACAGTCCAATAGATCCAATTGTCCCTTTCCTCCACCTGGCAAGATGCAGGGCACCTCTATTCCTGTTCCTGATCAGAATATTCACTGTCTGACCCTTCTATGTCAAACCTGAAGTCCACTCGTGAGGCTCAGTAGAGGTTATTTTAGTCTTCCCATCTCTGCTATTGCCTTCTTGTGTTTCAGCACTACATTAATGGTCTTCTTGGATGGCCCCTTTTTAATGGCTCTCTTACCTCTCAATTCCTGTACACATGCTTCCAGATTAAAGGTAGGTTTACCATCCCACTTCCTCATGTCCTCCCTCTGGTCATGCAGTAAGAACCAGAGTGCACCACGTGGCATACACCTAGGGCTACCTTTCCCTCTGACTGACGGATTCCTTGGGGGACTCCTGATATCCAAGGACCTTAGGGATGTGGAGGTGCCAAGACTCTCTTCAATGTTCTGATACCAGGAAAAGACAGTTTCTACAGTTGGGTTATCCATTTGTGGATAGTACATTGCTGCCAAGCTGGCAGAATATGATGCCGGTGCATTCTTAATCACATTCCTCCACATGGCCCTTGTACATTGAACATCCAAAAGATCCGGAGGATGTTCATCATTATCTAAATCCCCATACATAATTTCCAGTACTGGTAGTTCCCTCAGGTACTGGATACCTTCATCAGCAGTGGACCACTTTCCTGAGGAGGTGGCATTCATTAAGTCTTCCTTGAATGGATATCTTGCTTTGACGCTTGAAAGGAGCCATCTTCAGAGACTGCAAATTGCTGCCTCTCTTCCTATTCCTCTTTCAATGTCATGATTCCTAAGCAAGGGATCCCAGCTGTTGGGCTTCCTTACTTTCCAGCTGTTGGGTGTCAGCCCCAGTATTCCAGCATCAAAGCAGCCAAGTAACAATCTGTTCACCTATCTGACAGTTGTAATCTTTCCTCAGGTCTCGAAGTTCTGATGAAGTCAGGGACCAGGTAGTTTCTGCCTCCTGCTTCAATTCCATTACTCCCTTCTCCAGTCTCCCTCTTGAAGGTCCAGCTTGTTGGTCGAGCATTTCGTCTTCTTCCTCATACCTCACTAATTGAGGGTAGGGGCCTGTTGTTCTCCTTGTCCACTGCTTCTTTTTCACTACTGGGGCAACTCTGACAGTTGTAGTTGTTTCAGTCCCTATCTCAACCCGGGTGTCTTCTGATGTAGTTTGGGTCCCTGCCTCAACGTCAGTCCTCTGAGAGTACTCAACTGTGGCTCGATAGGCACAGGCCAGGCCCCAGTACAGCGATAAGAGCTGCTGGTTTTCATCAGGGTAGACAAGACATCCTTCTATACATGTTGAGTCAGTTTGACAGGGTTGCTTTCCTGTTTGGGGTAAAGTCCCAGGCTACAGGAGGTGATAACCATCCTAGGAACCTGCCGAAATCATTCCAGACCCGTTGCCACCCAGGGACAGGCCGTCTCAGGGCACATTTCAGTGTCATCCCACCCAAAACTTGTTTCCTTTCACCCCAAACCAAGATCAGACTACAGACAACTGAGATTAGTCCAACGATATTGATTAGTAGTATAAAGAAGCTCACGTAAGGGTGGACGATTATCTTGGGTGCATGCACAATAAAATCATCTACATCAATTTCTGTGAGAGAGAGTGGGATGTATTCACTCATTTTCTCCACAAGGTAGACCCCCCAGCACAGCAAAGCCACTGATGCCAGCGTGAAACACATCATTACTATTTGTGCCAGGGTGCTCCTGAGTCCCTTCATCCTCCCCAGATAAAAGCTTCCCCAGCACATTGAGACTATCAGATTAGAATAAAGGCAAAGAGACAATGTTTCAATAAACATGTTAGTAAAACACAAGATAAGTAGAGCCAGCAAACTCTGTGGCCTGCACAGGAGCTTGCTACTAATATCTAAAGCACGCAATAGAAAAACTACTGCTCATGCCCCTCATTGGGCACCAAAAAGGAACTGTGGTGGGTTTACCCTGGCTGGGCACCAGGTACCCACCAAGCCCTTCTATCACTTCCCTCAACCCCCATCAGCATGGCACACAGGGAGAGAATAAGGGTTATGATAAAGATGTTGTTTTCTACTTCCCGTCTGCAGGTGATGTTGGGCCGAGCCCAGGAAGCAGGGCTCCAGAACATGTAGGAGTTCCTCAGAGGACAAGCCGAATGCCCCCCATCCGCCTCCTGCCCTCTCCCTTTATAGTTGAGCTGACATCATATGGTATGGAATATCCCACTGGTCAGCTCAGGTCGGCTGTATCCCCTCCCCCATCTTGGCTGCCCCAGCCTCTGGTGCCATGTGAGCACTGGCAGTCATACCATGAGTGTGTTATCAACACCCTCCAGTTCCCAGTACTGCAGCATGAGGGCTGGATGGGGAAAATCAGCTCAGCCAGACCCACTACACGGTCATATGTCAAAGCCTGATAATTGATATAACACATGGTGCTTACATGGCTCAAAAGCCTAAGGAAGCAATCCTTTATTTCAGGGACTTCAGACCAAATCCCATCCAGCTTGATACTCAATGAATATTTCAATGTAATGAATTTTCAGCATGAAATGGGTTGGTTTTCAGTTAAGGTCCTCTTCAAGGTATAACCAAAAATTTGAATCAACATGCCTTATGGAAGCAGACCAGATGATTAGTTAAGATTAGATATATAACTTTTAGATGTCTGGATTATGAGATAAATCCCACCCTCCCTTACATTTTTGCTCCATTTTTTGGAACAACACCATCAGAGTTACCCAGCAGAAATACTTTATAAGCAAAGTTGGCAGAGAAGTGCAGAGGGACCTCCCACTGTTACTAAAACATTCTCTGGGCAAAAGATGTTGAATTATCTTTTAGAGATTGATCATAGAATTATCTAGGTTGGAAAAGACCTTTAAGATCATTGAGTCCAAACATTAACCTTACTTTATGAAGTCTACCACTAAGCCATATCCCCAAGCACCACATTATAAACACCTCCAGAGATGGTGACTCAATCACCTCCCTGGGCAGCATGTTTCAATGCCTGACAACCCTTTCAGTGATTTTTTTTTTTTCCAAATGTCTAGTCTAAACCTCCCCTGCTACAACTTGAGACCACACCCCCTTGATCTATCACTAGTTACTTGTGAGAAGAGACCAGCACCTACCTCTCTACAACATCTTTTTTAGGTAGTTGTAGACAGCAATAAAGTTTCCCCTCAGCCTCCTTTTCTTCAGACTAAATAGCCCCAGTTCTCTAAGCTGCTCCTCATAAGACTTGTCCTACAGGCCTGTCTTGGTTTGAAAGACAGGTGTCTGCCAAGGAAGGCAGGAGCCCCCCCTTGGAATGGAAATGCAACCCCCTCCCCTCTGAATGCTTGTAATTTTAAATTAAGGGGCTTTCAGGCAAAGATATGAGGAACAGGAATAACAGTTCTTTACTAAATATATATATAACAGGACAAACAAACAACAATAACTACGGTAGTAACAGGAAAACAGCACAGGGAACCCAGTCCCAGCCTCTCGGGGCTCCCGGGGAGCAGGGAGGGCGCGATGGTCTCCCCGCCGCTCCAGAGCCAGCTCAGTCCCCACGTGGCAATGGCCGACGGAAAGCCCGCGTCACGAACCCCCTGGGCAGCCGATCCCGGTGTCCAGCAGGATCCTCGGGAGACAGCAGGGGTAGAAGGAGAAAAGCAGGAGACGAAAGCAGGGACAACCTCTCTCCAAGCTGATCCCGGTGTCCAGAGGATCCTCGGTAGGCAGCAGGGAGAGCAGGAGACGCAGCAGGGAGAGCAGGAGACGCAGCGGGGATGAGGTCTCTGCACCACGAGGGCAGCTTCTCCTCCTCGAATGCCGGGAGCAAACCAAGCAAGAGCCCCAGGGGCTCCACCCAACCCCCTTTACTCGGCAGGCTGGACCCCTCCCCCTGTGGCCAGGTCCTTTTGTCTCTCTTAAGTACGGCCATTAACCTCCCTGACAAACAAGTATGGAAAAATTCTTTAAGAGAAGAAGGAAAACAGAATAACTCCCCAAAACCCCAACAAGGCCCTTCACCAGCTTAGTTGCTCTTCTCATTCAGCCACCACCCTAGAAAATTAGTCCCACTGACTTTCATGTTGACTTTCACTTGCATATGGAAACCCACACTGGGATTTGGCTTACAATGAGATGACTCCCAAGCGTATTTTTGCCTGATTAATCATGATAATGTGAAATAAGAGCTTAGGATCGTGTATTTTACTTGGGCATTCACATTAACTACACCTGTTTTGTAGCATGCCTTCAGATAGAAAGCAAAGACCGTGTCTCCAGGGAAATGGCAGATTGGCTAGGTGGCATATAAATCAGGAAAAGGCATCATGTTGCAACAGAAAACAGATAGTTAAAGAGCAAAGTATTGTGTTAGTCTCATGCTTTGGCATGTCTTAACCAGCAAATTAGCTGGTATTTTGTGATTTGCTGTTTGTAGTAACGAGTGGGAAACTAAGCTTTAATTAGTGAGGGGCTATGAATGGAGACCTTCTAAGCACACAAGCATGACCTGTCATGCATGATGTTTCCCCAGAGGGGAAGAGATCAAGCAATATTTTATTGTTTGAGTGGGAGGGGAAGACATTTCTGTTGGAGGATCAGACCTGTCTGCCCTTGATCCAGCATGCTTATACAGCTGGAATTGCATGATCTTTGAAGCCTCTCACGTGAACTGCAGCCTTGTATTCACTTTAGAAACATCTATTACTCCCCAATGTATATGTACCTACGTAAAAATCCATAACCAGTCTCACATGGAATCAATGCTCACAATCAACTTCACAGAATCATTTAGGTTGAAAAAGACTGTCCCGGTTTGAGTGAAAACAGAACTAATTCTGTTCAGTAATTTTACTTTCCAGCTTGGTTCTTTTAATTAGCTGCACTTTCTGAAGTTAGCAGCCTGTTTTCACAAACAGTGCCTGCTTCTAGCAGTGATAACACCTTATGTTTAGAGTTACTACCAAGGCTTGGTGTGCAGACCAAGGCCACTGCTGGGTCCTGTGTACCACATTGGGGGGTGCAGGAGGTGGAAGGCTGCACCTTCAGGGAGGAGCGGACAGGACGGGTGACTCTAAACTGACCAGCGAGGTATTCCATCCCATATACGCCATATTTGGTCTAGAGCTGAGGGACCCGAAGGGTCTCTGGGCTCTTCTCTCCCCTCTTGGACTGCTTTGCCAGCTTTTGCTTGGCTTGGCTCGGGTCCTCTCTCGGTTCCTTCCTCAGAGCACCCAAGGAGGACTCTGTCCATTCTGCCTTCGATCCCGATCTGCGTGTTCCTGAACCCGGTACCAGAATCCAGCTCCTCAACATAGCTCCCGTCTGCTGCGGGGCCCAGTCTGGGACTCCCCCGAAGCCTGCTCAACATCAGTGGTGACAGTGATGTAATTACCATCAGGGGGGTTGGGTTCGATACTGGTTTTGTATATATTCCATTTTTATAATTATTATTTTCCTTTTCATTAAAGCTGTTCTAGTTTCCTTTTCTAATCTAAGTCTCTCTCCCTTATTCCTTTTCTCTTCCCCTTTGGGGAGGGAGGGGGGTTAACAGAGAGCGTCTGTTATAGGTTTAAGGGGCTGCCCTGACCCTAAACCACGACAAAGACCCTTGGGATCATCGTGTCCAACCATTAACCCTACTCTAAAAGTTCACCCCTAAACCATATCCCCCAACACCACATTTAAGTGATGCTTAAATGTGGGAGAGTGGCTACAGGGTAAGGGTCACATTCCCATGCAGAGAC
>JANVCC010009293.1:25244-45668 GCA_025345505.1 Todiramphus chloris collaris
ATAAACGAGAATTGCCTGATTGCTCACATTGAGTGCCGTAATTCTCCTACCGTCTACAACACTTAAACACATCCAGGGATGCCGACTCAACCACCTCCCTGGGCTGCCTATTCCAATATCTCACCACTCTTTCCATGAAGAATTTTTTTCCTAGTGCCTAGTCTAAACCTACCTTGTTTCAGCTTTAGGCCATTCCCTCTGGTTCTGTCACTAATTACCTGAGAGAAGAGACCAGCACCAACCTCTCTACAATGTCCTTTCAGGTAGTTGTAGAGTGTGATAAGGTCTCCCCTCAGCCTCCTCTTCCTCAAACTACGCAGACACAGCTCCTTCAAATGGTCCTCATATGATCTATTCTCCAGTCCCTTGACCAGCTTCCTTGCCCTCCTCTGCACCAGCTCCAGCACCTCGATATCTCTCTTGTACTGAGGTCCCCACAACTGGACACAGTGAGGCCTCACCGGTGCTGAGTACAGGGAGACAATCACCTCCCTACTGGTCACACTATTTCTAATACAAGCCAGGATGCCAGCGGCCTTCTTTGCCACCTGGCACACTGCTGGTTCATATTCATTTGCTTGTCGATTAGAATCCGCAGATCCCTCTCCATCAGACAGCTCTCCAACCACACTTCCCCAAGCCTGTAGCTTTGCATGGGGTTGTAGCGGCCCAAGTGCAGGACCTGTCACTTGGCCTTGTTGAAACTCATACCATTAGCAGTGGCCCAGCGATCCAGTTTATCTAAGTCTCTCTGGAGACCCTCCTTATCCTCACGCAGATGACACACCTGCCTAACTTGGTGTCATCTGCAAATTTACTGATGGTAGACTCTATGTCCTCATCAAGATCATCAATAAAGATGTTAAATAGAAACAGTCCCAGCACTGAGCCCTGAGGAACGCCATTTGTGACCTGTCGCCAGCTGGATTTAATACCATTGGCTACTACACTCTGGGCCCACCCGTCTAGCCAGTGCTTGATCCAGCAGATTGTATTCTCATCCAGGTCACGAGAAGCCAGTTTTTCCATTAGAAATCTATGGGGAACAGTGTCAAATGCTTTCCATAAGTCCAGGTAGACCACATTCACAGCCTTTCCCTCGTCCAATAGTCGGGTCATCTTGTCATAGAAGGAGATCAGGTTCGTCAGGGAAGATCTCTCTTTCCTAAACCCATGCTGACTGGCCCTCATCTGATGGTTACCCTCTGTATGGCTTGTAAGAGCACTCAAGATGATCTGTTCCATGACCTTCTCTGGTACCAAGGTCAGACTAACAGGTCGACATTTACTTGGATCCTCCTTTCTGCCTTTCTTGTAGATGGGCGTCACATTTGTTAACCTCCAGTCCATTGGGACCTCCTCAGTTAGCCAGGACTTCAGATAAATAATGGAAAGTGGCTTGGCGAGCACATCCGCCAACTCTTTCAGCACCCTTGGGTGTAACCCATCTGGTCCCATAGATTTGTGTGCATCCAAGTGGTGTAGAAGGTCCCTGACCACCTCCTCTTTAATCATGATAACCTCATTCTGCTTTCCCTCCCTGTCTCCCTGCTTATTAGGCTGGATGTCCAGGGAATAGCTTGTTCCACTACTGAAGACTGCGGCAAAGTAGGCGTTAAGTACCTCAACCTTCTTCTCATCCTTTGTTAGGAAGTTTCCCTCTGCATCCAATAAATGATGGAGATTTTCCCTAATTCTCCTTTTGTTAATGAATTTATAGAAATATTTTTTATTATCCTTTACAGCCATAGCTTGGTTGAGATCTAGCTGCACTTTGGCCCTCCTAATTTTCTCCCTGCATTGCTTCGCAACATCTTTATAGTCTACATGAGAGACCTGTCTTCTCTTCCAAAGGTCATAGACTCTACTTTTGTTATTGAGGTCTAACCAGAGGTCTCTATTTAGCCAGGACGGTCTCTTTCCCTGCCTGCTTGTTTTTTGGCAGGTAGGGACAACATGCTTCTATGCCTTTAAGACTACTCTCTTGAAGTATGTCCAGGCTTTCTGGACTCCTATATCCTTCAGTACAGCCTCCCAAGGGACTTTGTCAATCAGTCTCCTGAACAAGTCAAAGTTTGCCCTCTGGAAGTCCAAGGTGGCAGTTTTACTAACCCCTCTCCTTGTTTCCCTAAGGATTGAAAACTCAATCATCTCGTGATCACTATGCCCTAGATGTCCTCCAACCTTTACTTCCCCAAGTTCTTCCTTGTTCACAAGGAGCAGGTCCAGGAGGGCACCTTCCCTGGTTGGCTCATTTATCAGCTGCATGAAAAAGTTGTCCTCCAAACTTTTCAGGAACCTCTTGGATTGTTCCCTCTCTGCTGTGTTGTATTCCCAGTAGATATCTGGGAGGTTAAAGTCCCCCACAAGCATAACAGCAAGTGACTGCGAGATTTCTCTCAACTGCTTATAGAAAGCTTCATCCATCTCACTGCTTTGATTGGGGGGTCTATAGCAGATTCCCACAACTATATCAGCTTTATTAGCCCTTAACCTAATCCAAATGGACTCAATCCTGTCATCGCTAAATTGATTTCTGAGGTCTCGTGACATTCTCTAACATATAGGGCCACTCAACCACCCCTCCTTCCCTGTCTGTCCCTCCTGAAGAGCTTGTAGCCTTCGATTGTGGCACTCCAGCTATGTGTGGCATCCCACCACATTTCTGTGATAGCCACTATGTCATAGTTTTCTTGGTGCATCATGGCTTCAAGCTCCCCCTGTTTGTTGCTCATACTGCATGCATTGGTATAAATGCACTTCAGATGAGTTAATGATACCAATAACTTTTTGTGAGTGTGTGCCCCATTTCTTTACAATCCCCTCTCAGGTGCCTCCATGATTTCTAAATTTCTAGCCTTTGTCTTGAATAAAGTGGCAGAGCAAGAGTCTACACTAGTCAACCAGTCTTTTAGCCTTGGCATGCTTCTCTTGTGCTTATTCCTAGCTGGTCCAGTTATCTCCCCTTCCTGCTTCATATCTAGTTTAAAGCCCTATCAAGCATCCCCACAATCTCCTGTGCAAAGACTCTCCTCCCCCTTTTTGAAAGGTGCCCCCCATGAGATGCCAGCAGGTCTGGTGCTGTATAAGCCATCCCATTGTCAAAGAACCCAAAATTGTTATGGTGACACCAGTTACGAAGACAGAAATTAATAGACTGTATGCGTTTGTCAGTTACTGTGTCTCTACCTGAAACTGGAAGAAGAGAAGAGAATATAACCTGTGCTCCAGATCCTCCCACCATCTGTCCCAGGGCGTTAAAGTCTGTCTTCATCCTTCTCAAACTACTGTTTTTAAATTGATCTCCTCCTATATGAAAAATTAGTAAAGGGTAGTATTCTGAGGGCTGCACCAAACTGGTAAGTTTCCTAGCTAAGTCCTTAATGCGGGCTCCAGGGACATAACACACTTCTCTGTGGGAGGGGTCAACCCAACATATTGGATCCTCTGTTCCCCTCAAAAATGAGTCCCCCAGGACTACAACCCTTCTTTTTTTCTTAGCAGATGATGTTATGATATGAGCAGTTGCCTTTTTGACTTTGGACATACCTCTGGTGTAGGTAGTTAACACCAACACCTTCATTTGACTGGTCCCTTTCAGCTAGAGCCTCACATCTGTTCTGCAGTGATATTTGGTCTTTCCCAGACAAAGCCACATGCCAGTTGGTTAGTGGCACCTGGGGGGGTGAGGTGGGCAAGGTAGGAGGTCCTCTGCTGCCTCGTCCTTGAACTATACTCCACTCATTCCTCTCATCCTGGTTACTGCCTCTGGTCTTACGTGGGCAGGATGCAGGGTCCCTCTGTTCCTGGGTGCTACCAGAGGGGTGCCCCTGTTTCTGTTTCAGGGGGGGTGGAGCCTGGCTCCACCAGTCAATCTCCTGCTCGTCCTCCCTGATACTCCTCAACCTATCAACTGCCTCTTGCAGTTCTACAATTCGGTAGAGGAGATCCTCCTTCTGCTCACAGCGCACACAGCAGTTCTCATAATCGCCCCTTGCTGCCAGGGAGAGGATCTCGCATTCCCTGCAGCCTGTGGCCTAGGTTCCTACATGTTTGTGATGTAACTCTGTCTGGGTTCCCACATCCACTCTGGGAACTGTTGAACAGATAACCTTCTGCTGGGTGGAGACCATGGCTGATCTTCTCCTGCACACCGAGTTGGCTGCGTTCCAGTGAAGGAGACAGCTCACAGAGCCACGGCCACAGAGCCCACCGGTGCCTTACGGTTCGCGGTAACATTATCTCCCTAATCTGTGCAGTTTGACAAACAGGAGCTGGTCACTCTGACTCGTGAACTTACCTTGTGAACCAGTAGAGGCCCAGCACGCTGCCTAACAAGCTGCAAGCAGCTGCAGCACCACTCGGACACACACAAGCACCATTTTCTTACTCTGGGCTGTGTGGCTGTGACTAGTCACAGCCTTCCCGGAGGCTTCCTGTAGCCTGATTAACAGTGGGTGATGCTGGCTCCTCCCAGGCACTTCTCAGCAGCCCGCCCACCAGCTGACTGACCCCCAGCACAGGCTAGAGGCTTTTATTAGCTTCAGAAAGCCCCCAAAAACAGCTCTTTGTCAGCCTTTTTGCTGTAGCTCCCTTCTCCAGAGCAGACTTACCTGCCCTGAAGCTGGTCTCTTCAGTAATGGACTTGTATCTAAACAAATTGAATAAAGCTAAAGCTCTGAAGAGACTCTTATTTATCCCATGACAAGCAGAAAGACTGTCAGTTCTCCTGCTCCTGACACTTTTGTCAATAAAATCTGCAGATTACACAATATAAATTTGTTTTATAATTCATCTCCTTGACAATAACAGAACTTTTGAACAGGAACATACAAGAACAGTGTTCAATCAGAGGCTGCATCAGCAAAGTGCAAAAATAAAGGTTTTTTTCCTCTTTGTCACATTTCAAGCAATTTTTTGATGTGTTAAAAAAAATAAGATTTGCTTTTAAAGAAGAATTTATATTTGGCTGGCAATTCGATCGTAAGTAAGAATCATAGTACTTATTAGATCATATATTCCATTCTCCTTCCACTTGTCGCGTGAAAGGGTAAAGTAATTTGGCAGAAAATAAACCCCCTTGCATTCCATCTGGTCCTCAGATATCAGATAGGCTGGGGGCAGCTGGGCTTAGATTCTGAGTGATGTCCACTTTGGCACTATTTGTCGTGTCGCATTCACTGTATCTGAACTCTATCCGGCTTCGGATGCACTAAAAGCACACTGCACTCCCCATCTACTCGCACTTCATGGCTTCACGCAGCCAGTAAGTAGCTGGTGGCACCGGATGAGAGACTCTTGCAACTAGCAGCGTGAATAGTGCAGTTTATTGAGAGCAACGGAAGTACAGGTTCTTGTGGATTGCCAGTGATAATTTCACTGTGTGCAAAGCACGTGCAAATATACAAAACACATTAGATTAAAGACCAGCTCAGTAAAATTTCTGTTTCCCGGGGAAATACTCTGAAAGTCTGGATCTTACCCAAAGGCATCCCTATGGGGGAGAAGTGAGGTTCAGCCCATCGACTGACTTGTCCATGATGATGTCTTCCCTGACATCCCCCCTTACTTAAACCATTTTTATAATAATTTTTACCTTCAAGGTGGAGTTTGAGTGACTTTAGTCATAAATACCTTTATTATGATTGGTGTAAATTTATCTTGCTTCACTTTTAAAGATATAGCTGAAGAAAATTCACAGCACAAGCTCAGTGAGGGATGGTCGCACTTTGGAGGTGGGTAGCCTTTGTGATGGAGGTATGTTTTTGTATTATAATGACATTATAATGAGCAAAGTTCACACAAAGGATAGTACTTTATAAAAAACTGACAGACCGTTGGCACAGGGTCACAAACAGGCAGATTACCAGTCCCGTAGTACCATCAAGTTCCCATCTCTGTCTGATCTCACAGGGCCTGGTTGTGGAATCTTCACTCCATCCCCTGTGCTGCTTGCAGGAAGTGTTGCCCAGGGAACTGTTGCGAAATGGATTCCTGGCATACCAGTTGCACTCTACCCTGAGAGTTTCTCCAGTGTTATACCTTTCCTTAATGTGTGAGCAATACTGCACCTTTAGTATGATTTTAATTTTTAAATCACCTCCAGTCATTATTCCACAGCACTACAGGATCATTTTTCAGACCTGAGGTCTAATTTCATTATTTCAAAAGGACAAAACATCAGACTTATGGAAAGTAATGTAACTGCTGCAGTATTCACCCTTTGAAGAATATTTTTAGGCAGTACTTCCAAAACTAACTGCTGCCAAAATAAACTGCAAGTGGAAATGATGACAACTGGATATGTATTTTGTTGAGTTGAAGGTAATATCAGCTCACCTACCTTCCCTAATATGTATTCATGACTATTTATGAGCACATAGCAGGAGACACTTTAAAAGTTGTGCCCCAGATTTTTAATATATACATAATTTATTCTTAATTTAGTTACAAAATTCAGTGTATTGTTTTGTTTTGAATTTGAACTTCCATTTAATCTCTCTCTCCCCCCTGATTCAGTCCCCCCTTTTCTATCAAGTTAGTAAATTCTTTTACGAATACATAAATCTTCTTATAATGATCTTTTACGGTACATATCACTTAACGCGTTTCCATGTGCACTTGACAATGTATTCAAAATTGATAGCTTCTTCAGCATTCTATAGTTCCAAACAAACAACGCGATAGACAACACAAGGCAAACATTTACCAAAATTAATAAAACTATTATGGGGTGACAAAACATATTCAGAATGCCAGTTGCAGTAGGTGACCACCCAAAAAGTGCGTCCCACCAGTTATGACTTCCATCTTGTTTTACTCTTTGCATGATTCTGCTTATTTTTTGTGTGTCATGACGGTGATTAAGGTTTTTTTCCCGTTTTTTCGGATTTCCTCTAAAATCTCAATTAGATCTTTATGATCTACTAATTTCTTTACTAATGTGAGGTACATTCCTTGGACACTCCCAGACTGTACTGTAACTGTCCGTCCAAGAAACATCAGGCGATTCTGGGAGTCGGTTATGTGATAAACTGTGAATTGTTTGTTCATCAAACTTTGTACCAATTGCTTAAGCTGTTTTGCTCTAATAAAAACACCAAATCAGGTATGGAAAGGTACCAAATGTATTCTGCTATACTGGGGACTTGGCCCTCCAGGACATCATCCCTGCTCCCACCGGATACAGGCCTGGCTGAGGCCTGAGTTGTAAATGTCATCATAAATTTTAGTTTAGTAGCCTTGTAATTGCAGCTTGTTTTACATAGCCGTAAACTGTGTTTTGTCTTACATAGTTGTAAGTTGTGTTTTGTCTCACATAGCCTTGAAAGTTATCAAGGTTCTCATAAATCCTGTAGACTGTCTTGTGTAGTTTTGGCCTTTGTCGATAAGGGAAACTAACTCCCAGACAGGGAGGAATACAGGAGAGCCTCCCACAGATAAGCCAGGTACAGCAGCCCTGTGATTTCTGACTCGTCGCAACTCTGCACTTTGAGACAAAAGGTGAAAAGTACACTGCGATGAAGACTGGCAGCCTTCCTCCCAAAGACTCCTGAGAACCCCGGCCCACGACCACCACACAGCATTGCGCAAGTGCCAAAGGGAGGAGACGTATGATAATGAGTTCCTGGACCTGATTATAGTAATCCAACCCCACATGATGAATATGTAGTTAACGCTGTTGGATATGCATGATTTAGTGTAATAAATGCCTGCTGGCTTGACATCTTTTGCGCACCGTGGGCGGAGCTGCATCTCCCCGGTCATCTAGCGCTGTTTTGCTTGCTATCGCTTGCTTAATAAATTCTTCAATTTTGTATTGGCTATGACTCACATGAATTGGTGAATCTAACTTATAACAGGTTAAATTGTGGGCTCTGGAGGAGGGCAACTGGGATCTATTAGACAAAGTGGGACTGCCAGACAGGTCAGGGGAATTTATGCGGGATCAGGAGACTGCTATAATGCCTCAAAAGGGTGTGCCACTAACTCAAGGTGATAGTAACACCCCACAAGGGGATGTCCAAGCCTATCCTGTGTTTAAGGCTGTCCCAATACAGGTCAACGTGGTAGACATGATGTTATTGCTTGGAAGGTTGTACAAGATTTACAATCCAAAGTGGCACAGTATGGGCTTAATTCTCCTGAACTCATGCAACTTCTTAGAGTGCTGAATGCTGATCTGCTTGCTCCATTTGATATTAAGCACTTAGCTCAAATTATACTTCAACCTGTACAATATGCAGTTTTTGAGACTACCTGGAGAAAGATGTCTGAGAAGGTTGCACTACAGAATAAGCAGTTGCCTTCCACTGACATTAGACATGACGTTGAAGTAGATGCCCTTATGGGACTTGGTTACTACTCTAATCCTGATTTCCAGGCCACCTGGCCCCCTCAAATCCTAGAGCAAGCTCAAAAGGTTGGCATGGGAGCTCTATTTAAGACCATGAACATGGCTACTCCTCAAACACGGTATAGGAAAATACACCAGGGGCAGACAGAGCCATTTTTACTCTTTGTAGAAAAGGTTGCTGCTGCCCTTGAGAAGCAGGTTGAAGATAACTCATTGAGGCAGATGATGTGCATACAATTAGCAAGAGACAATGCCAACGATGAGTGTAGAAAAACCATCGATGCTCTACCAGGGTAGCCTACACTCACAGACATGGTTGAAGCCTGCGCTAAGGTGGGGTCTGCGAGCCATAAAAGGTCTGCTTTGGCTGCGTTTCTGCCGTCTGTTCACACATCTTCTGGTCGTGAACCGAAGCAGTCCAAACCTTTCGTGTTTGCCTGTTTTGTTAATGAGAGCATGGCTGGGTGCTCTCATTGGTTAAGTTTGAATGGTAAACATAGTTGGCTATATAAGTGGCTTACAGTTCTAATAAAGAGTATCTCTTGCACCTTAACTGGGAAGTCGGTGATATGATCCACCACAGGACTTTAGCCAATCACCCTAGGAGGTGGGTGATAACTGACCTTATGGGGCTAGGGTATATAAAATAGGGTTATAAATTAATAACTTGGCTTCTTCTCTTGCTGATTTTGTGTGCTGCTGCATCTCTCCGCAGCATGGTATGCCCTCACCCACCATGATTCCAACAGGGTGGGACATCCTGATCATTGATCTGAAGGACTGCTTTTTCACAATTCCTTTGCATCCTAATGACAGACCAAAATTTGCCTTTACTGTGCCTGCAGTTAACAATGCTGAACCTGCAAAGAGATATCAATGGAAGGTTCTACCTCAAGGAATGAAGAAGAGCCTGACTATCTGCCAATGGTATGTCGCTCAAGCTTTGTCTGGAGTCCGTGAGCAGTTTCCTGAGACATACTGCTACCATTACATGGATGGTATCCTGGTGGCAGCATCCACCCAGGACGAGCTGCTGAGGATACAGCCTCGGCTGCTCGCTGCTCTGCATTCCTACAGGTTGCAAGTGGCTCCAGAGAAAGTTCAATGGCATTCTCCTTGGAAATAATTAGGAGTCAAAATTTTGGACCAAACTATACAACACCAAGAGGTGCATTTCTTGGATTCTATTAAGACCTTGAATGATGCTCAGAAATTGCTGGGTATCATCAATTGGGTACGTCCTTATCTAGGGCTAACCACGATGCAACTTTCCCCGCTTTTTAATATTTTAAAGAGGGACCCCTGTTGTAGTATAAGGATGTGGCGATGCGGAAGATCACGTGCTGTAACGGAAACGTAGAAACCAGGTATGATACCACCTATGGAGGGCTGGGTCTGTTACTGGTATATAAGTGCCTGTAGCCTTTAATAAAATGCCATTTTGCCTTCCTCTCTATGAGAGTCTGAGTCTGACAATGGACCCTCGGTGTCTGCCGGCATTTCGGCACTGAGGATAGGACACGTTAATAACAACAGACCCCGATTTGAATTCACCTCGGACATTGACTCTGGCAGCGCGACGAGCGCTGCAGGAGGTGCAACAGTCTGTTTCTGCTCGTCAGGTTTATCGAGTAGATCCCTCCATTGATATCACTGCTTTTATTACTGCTCCAGAGCTCCATCCCACAGGTATCATTGGCCAGTGGAACACACAGTGGCCTGACCATTTGCATATACTAGAATGGGTCTTTCTGCCTCATCAGCTGAAAAAGACGGTACCCATGTTGTTTGAATTGATTGCTTCTCTGATAATCAAATGGCAACAATGGTGTTTGCAGTTAATGGCGGCGGATCCTGCAACAATTGTTCTTCCAGTATCGCAGGAACACTTTGAGTGGAGCCTTGCCAATAGCGCTCCTTTGCAAAGTGCGCTGCAAAATTTTTCAGGGCAGATTTCTTACCACCTGCCCAGCCATAAATTACTGCAGCTGGCAAAATCGACCAGCTTCACCTTGCAGCCAAAAAACAGTCGGGTGCCGGTGAAAGGACCCACCATCTTCACGGATGGTTCTGAAAAAACAGGGAAAGCCATTGTTACCTGGAAGGAGGGGTCTGAGTGGCAGGTGCTGGAAGGCCACAAGTCAGGCTCTGCCCAGCTGGTTGAATTGAGGGCTGTTGCCATGGCTTTTCAGCGGTTCTGTCAGGTGCCTTTGAATTTGGTTACTGATTCTGCCTATGTAGCAGATATAACACGCTTGGAGTGTTTACTTCTAAAGGAAGTGAATAATGCAGCTCTGCTTTCACTACTGCAAACTTTGTGGTGTGCAATTCAAGCTCGAGCGCATCCCTACTATATTCTGCACATTCGAAGCCACACCAGTTTGCCAGGTTTTATAACAGAATTCAATGCCAGGGCTGACATGCTGGCCAACCCTGCATGGGTAGTGCCTCAGCCTGACAAAATTGCACAAGCCAAGGCATCGCACGGTTTCTTCCATCAAAGTGCACATACCCTGCAGAAGCAGTTTCACTTAACGCCAACTGAGGCTTGTGACATTGTCAGGGCTTGTGCTGTCACGGACTCGCTGCACCTTTGCCACCAGGGATAAACCCCAGAGGTCTGAAAGCCTTGCAGCTTTGGCAAATGGATGTAACGCACATCCCTGAATTTGTCCGGTTTAAATATGTGCACGTGTCCATTGACACTTTCTCCTCGGCTATGTGGGCTTCTTCTCACACTGGAGAGAAAGGCCGTGATGCCATTGCCCATTGGAAAATGGCTTTCTCTTTCCTGGGTGTGCTGTCTGCTGTGAAAACCGATAATGGTCCTGCCTACGCCTCGCAGAAGACGCGGCAGTTCTTGCACCTATGGGGTGTAGACCACACTTTTGGTATTCCACATTCTCCTACCGGCCAAGCTATTGTTGAACGCGCTCATGGCACTTTGAAGCGTGTTTTGGAAAAACAAAAAGGGGGAATGCATGGAGAAACCCCACAGCGCCGACTAGAAAAAGCTTTGTATACAATTAATCATCTCACAGTGCCACCAAATTCAAATAATCCTGTTATTCTGAATCATTTTCTCTCATTGCAGTCATCAGGAGAGATACACCTGCCTCGGGCAAAAGTCTGGGTACGGGATCTACTCACCAACAATTGGGAAGGCCCGCATGAGCTTATTGCTTGGTGTCGTGCGTATGCTTGCGTTTCCACAGATACCGGGGTACGGTGGCTACCTGTAAGATGCGTTCGCCCTGACCTGCCGCACCAGGGACAGAACAGGCAACCTCCAAATGCTGACTAGAATGCAGATCATCAACCAAATGATCCTTCTGGTGATGACCAGTATAGTGACCATCAGGCAGATGGTCCTTCCACAAGCAGAAACTGAACTTGAAGTTTCTTTTGTTATGGAGTCAGAAAGTTAAAGCCCTTAAGGCTATTTTAGAATTAATAACTGATGTAAATTTCTATTTAAGATTAATATCTGATAGAATTGTGATGTAGAATTTTGTTTGCTAGATGTATCTCCCATGGCATCACTGGAGACTCTCTGCCCACTTTAAAGCAGCATCTGATTTGGGCTCTGTTTGGTAACTGGCCATTACCAGACCGACCCCTTATCAGCATCCAATTTAGGCTCTGTTTGGAAACTGGCCATTACCAAGCAGACCCCTTATGCTGCATTTGTTCTCCTTCCTGCAAGACTACCCGCAGAGGATTACAAACGATACCTTTTTGGTCTTTAAACAAAAAGGGGGAATTGTGGATGCTGAAAAGCTGTGTAGCAGAGGGATTTTCTCAGGTTCTCACAATATTCGGTGAGAATCCTGCCTTTCTCACACGTGTTATGAGAAACAGTAGCACGGTTTTGTAAACTAGACTAACACATGGTGTTTTGCTAAGTTCTGTTTATGGTACATTGTTAAAAATATTTGGAAATGGGTGTTGTAGGACTTTAGCCAATCACCCTAGGGTTATCACTGACCAATCGCCCTATGGGGCTAGGGTATATAAAATGGGGTTGTAAATTAATAAAGTTACTTATTTGGCCTGCTCTTGCTGAATTATTATGTTGCTGCATCTCTCCGCTCCTGGCATAAACAGCAACAGGGGGGCGGGGCACGAAAGACTTCATCTGTGAGGTTTTCATGCTTTCTTGCCTCTGATCTCTTTTTTTCACCAGACTGTTGACACCATATACAGTGTCAGAGCACCATACTCCTCACGAGTGTCCTCCTGTTCAAGGAGGAGTCTCTGATCATCACTCCCATCTGCTTTCGCAGGGTAAAGTCAGGCTCTTGCTAGGATCTTTCTGTAACCGTTTCATCCCTCGTAACTACTCCAGCACTGTCTTCTCTTTTGAATCAAACCATCTCTGAGAAAGACCATTGAAAGTCTGAGAAACCAAGTTTAGGAAATTCACAAGCTCTGGTAGGTTTTAACTTATTTTAGATACTTTGTTTAATGACGTATTGTTCTTTTGTCTCATTTTACATGAGTTCAGTGTTTTCCAAATTTTCATAGAATACTTTCATTATTAATCTCTGCCCTGAAATAACTGAAAATAATGAAAACACTGAGTGTGGTGGAAACTATGGTCATCAGAAATAATGTTCTTTTCTGAGTATCCTCCAGTTTTTTCTGAGCATCCTTTGCTCATAAAAGTAGTGAAGCTCTGTTCAAACCTTCTTTGGTCATCCTCCATATTATTCCCATTTCTATATTTTTTCTCTCTATTTTTTCTCTCTATTTTTTCTCTTTTTTTTTTGATTGGCTGATTCACCTGAAGGCTCTGCTGCCGTTCAGAAAGATCTGGACAGTCTGGAGAGCTGGGCAAAGGTAAATCTAATGAAGTTCAACAAGGATAAGTGTAGAGTCCTGCACCTGGGGAAGAACAACACCATGTACCAGTACAGGTTAGGGGTAGACCCTCTGGAAAGCATCTTCATGGAGAGGGACCTTGGTGTCCTAGTGGACAATAAGTTACCTATGGGACAACAATGTGCCTTATGTCCAGGAAGGCCAATGGTATCCTGGGGTGCATAAAGAAGAGTTTGGACAGCAAGTCAAGGGAGGTTTTCCTCCCCCTGTACTCTGCACTAGTGAGACCACATCTGGAGTATTGTGTCCAGTTCTGGTCTCCCCAGTTCAAGAGGGACAGGGAAATACTAGAGAGAGTCCAACAGAGATCTACAAGGATGATTAAGGGACTGGAACATCTCTCTTATGATAAAAGTCTGAGAGACCTGGGACTGTTTAGCCTGGAGAAGAAAAGACTGAGAGGGGATCTCATTAAAGTTTACAAATATCTGAATGGTGGGTGTCAAGTAGAAGGGGCCAGTCTCTTTTCATTGGTGCCCTGTGATAGAATGAGGGGCAGCGGTCAAGAACTGGAACACAGGATGTTCTATTTTAACATGAGGAAAACCTTCTTTACTGTGAGAGTGACAGAGCAGTGGAACAGGCTGCCTAGGGAGGTTGTGGAGTCTCCTTGTTTAGAGAGTTTCAAAACCCACCTGGATGCATTCCTTTGTGTCCTGCCCTAGATGAACCTGCTTTGGCTTGGGGGTTACATGCAATGATCTCGAGTTCCCTTTCAACCCTTACTATTCTATCATTCTGTGATTTCTGTCTTGGTGTTGAATTGGTACCTTTTGCTAATAACCTATAAAGGTCTTTGGGAATGTAGAATTAAAATGATACTAAATTTGCTTTTCTTTATTATTATTATTGAGTGAGGTCTTTTCAAGCATTAACCTATGCTATATCAGCCATCTGAAGTTAGCTTTTCTTGGAAGAGGAATGTATTGCCCATTCAGTATTTACAGGTAAAGACTGATGTTGCAGAGCATTAAAGGGGATCAAAATCCTCCCTGTGCCATACCATGTTCACCCACCACACCATTCTTCACTAATGCAAGTTGGCAGGAGTCAAGTTCAAACATGGCACTTCTCCTGATGCTTGGATGTCAGTGGAATTTACAGTACTCAGTTACTCCCTCTGGAGCCGCGGTGAACCCTTTCTGCTGGGTTGTGAGTGCTCAGTGTTCCTTTCACCATGGTGGACATAACTCATAGGTTAAGACAGAGGCAGTTTAATAAAAAGCAAAGCAAGGCTGCATGTTCTGAAGCAAAAGAAAACAAAGATTTATTCTCTACTTTCCATCAGCAGGTGATGTCTGTCCCCTTTTTGGGAAGCAGGGCTCCAAATGCATAGCTGTTACTCTGAAGGACAAGCGGCTGCCCCTCCCCCGCTCCTCCTTTTTCTAGCTTTTATTGTTGATCTGATGTCATATGTTCTGGAATATCCCTTTGGTCAGTTTGGGTCAGCTGTCCCAGTTGCGTCTCCCCCCAAGAACTTGTCCACCCCACTACAGGGGGAATGTTGAAAAAACATTCTTGGTGCTGTATGAGCCCTGCTCAGTAGTAGCCACAACACGAGTGTGTTATCAACACCTTTCTAGCTCTCAGTACAAAGCATGGCATTATGAGGGCTGCTACAGGGAAAATTAACTCCATCTCAGTCAGTCCCAATACAGCCCAGCATAACTTGAGTTGTCTCAAGTGCAGCCTACATTATGGAGCATGATGGGGGCTAAAATAGTTAAGACCTTTCATAGCTAGTAGTATTTTCCCCTTCTTTCTAGTACATTTATATGATGCTACTCTTTGTCTTCTGAAACTTGGGGAGCTACATTATGAAAAGTGTCTCTTTTGCCCAAGCCAAAATGAAATGCATTGCTCATTTGTCATATGTCATATACCCAGCCCCATCCCTGGTCCTCCTGAGTCTGTGATAAAGACATTAAAATGTTTAACACCTAATCTCATGACCTGACATATACCACCAATTGTGTCTGTTGCCCTGAGTTTGTCTGCTTCCTCTTCCATTGCATGCTTCAGCTGTTCTTTACAGTATATTATAGGGTTGCTGTCTGTATTAGTCATCAATAACACATTAATACATTCCTTCTCCTATTACCTCAGATGATAATTTGGTGGAATTGGATACTGACAGTACATTGATGTTGTTAAGGTTAATGACCAAGAGATTTACAAGACAAGACACATTAGAAGTCAAATTGATCGCAATAATTGTTTCACTGAACAGTGTCAACATTAAGTACAGTATACTATGCTATGCCACCCAGGGAGACCCTGTGGCTGTTACAAAACTACAACATGCCTTACAATTCATACTGAAATATCTTTAGGTAAATGCAGATCTAATACTGGATGCCTAAGATGTTCTAAGATATGAGACACTATGTTTATAATCTCTGCATATTATTTTGCATCCAAGTGTATTTCATACTTGTATCTAATTCTAAGGAAATTGATGCTTTTCTCAGATGAGGATGAGCAGAAAGCAAAATTTGGTGGCTGTTGCTTCCTTTTGGCCTTAGTTGTGAGGTAATGCAGAATACCTCTGCTGTTCAGTTCTAAATTTTGCTCAGATAAGTGACTGTTTTGCAGTTCAGATGCTCTGCAGTCAGGCTGCTTTAAATATTTAAGCTGCAACACACTGTATGAAATATTTTTTCTGTTAACATTGCATTCATATTGACAGTGGAATGCAGAAATTGAAGATGAGATGCTGTGGGAACCTTCCGGAAGTGTCACCCTTGACCAAAAAGGTGTGTGATTGACTCTGTGCAACTATTAAAAAAACACTAGTGCCCTTTTCACACTGTAGATCCCATTCCTTCCTTTCTCTATTTTTCTATGCATTTCTTGTCTTTCTTGCATTCCTTCTTTTTCCACATCTTCTCATTCAGTGTATTGATCTTGTAAGTGAAGAGGTCACTGCTGAGTGCTGAGTTGCACCATGAATAGTGAAATAAAAGGTGTTTGTCATGCAGGAGTCCTGTACAGTCATCTGCATCCCCACAGGACTTGACTCACACATTTCTACCATCACAGTGTCAGCTCTGACTGCAAGGTGCTCATGGCATTGCTGACAATGGTGAGTTATGACTAGAGATGAAGGTCAGTCAATTAACCTCTCACACTTTTCACTGATGTTTTCTTCACGTATTGTGTTATTTCTCAATCTTATTTGGAATATCTCAAGACTTCAACCAAACTATATTTTCCAAAAAAAATTCAATTTTAGCAACATCATCAAACTCTCCATGGAAAGAGAAAAGCTCTCAGTAAAAAATGCCTGTTTGTTTTGTTCTGATAATATACACTACTCATATCCACCCTCCCTTCTTCCTTTCTCCAAGTCTGTCAAGGTTTAGGGTCAGGGCAGTCTGCTAGACTCTCTGTTAACCCCTCTCCCTCCCCAAAGTGAAAGAGAAAGGGAATAAGGGAGAGAGACTCATTAATTAGAAAAGGAAACAAGAACAGCTTAAAGGAAAATGAAAATAATAATAATAATAATGGAATATATACAAACCAGTATGGAATGCACCAACACCACCCCCTGTGGGAGAATAATGGACTTCCAGAACTCTATGAGAGTTATAAAGCAAAGCCGTTTATTAGTCTCACCCAAGCGGTTTATATACTCTTCATGCCTTATCACACTCCTAAAGGTTACATTTCATTGGTTAAATGCTGCTGTTCACATGCTCTCAGCTAACATCAAACTGGCTATCTAAATGTCAACACGTTGCCATTCTCCTCCGGCTTCTCTGGTAGATGTTCCTCATTCTTCTTTTGTTTCACTCTCTTCCTCATTTAACAGTCTCTTTTAGGAGTTATGCTTGTTCAAGTTCATATGCAGCCTACTCATGCTATCTCTATGTAGTCTTGCTCAAAACAATATCCGTTAGCTTCCAAAAAGTTTCCCACAATTCCCCCTTTTTGTTTATGAGCTACGGACAAATTGTCAAAAGCCTTTTCAACTGTTCACTTGATCATCTTTATCAAACAAGGTGTTGGGGTTTTGGGAGTTCTTTTGTCTTCCTTTTTCTCTTAAGAATTTTCCCATACTTGTTCGTCAAGGAGATAAATTGCTGTACTTAAGAGAGACAAAAAGACCTGGCCACAGGGTCCAGCCAGCTACCGAATAAAAGGGGGTGGGTGGAGTCCCTAGGTCTCTGGTTTTTCTACCTGCATTCGAGGGACAGAGAAGCGGCCCTGGTGGTGGAGAGAAGTCGTCCCCACTGCGTCTCCTGCTTCTTCTTCTACCCCTGCTGTCTCCTGGTGGAGAGAGGTCGTCCCCACTGCATCTCCTGCTTCTCCTTCTACCCCTGTTGTCTCCCGAGGATCCTGCTGGGCACCGGGATCGGCTGCCCAGGCAGGTTTGTGAAGCGGGCTTTTTGTCGGCCATTAACACGTGAGGACTGAGCTTGCTCTGGAGCGCCCCTGCAGGCACGGTGAGATCATCGCACCCTCCCTGCTCAACGGGAGCCACCAGCGCCCCTGCCGTCTGTGAGTGGAACTGCACCAAAGAGGGGAAAGTGCTTGCAGCGGAGAGAGGTTGGCACTGGGTTCCTGGTTCTGTTTGTTGTTACTACCATAGTTATCGTTGTTTGCTTGCTTTGTTTTATGTATATTTATGTCGTGGTTTAGGGTCAGGGCAGCCCCTTAAACCTATAACAGACGCTCTCTGTTAACCCCCCTCCCTCCCCACAGGGGAAGAGAAAAGGAATAAGAGAGAGAGACTTAGCGATTAGAAAAGGAAACTAGAACAGCTTTAATGGAAAATAATAATTATGAAATGGAATATATACAAATATATACAAATATATACAAAACCAGTATCGAACCCAACCCCCCTGATGGTAATTACATCACCGTCACCACTGATGTTGTGCAGGCACCGGGGGAGTCCCAGACTGGGCCCCGCAGCAGACGGGAGCTGTGTTCAGGAGCTGGATTCTGGTACCGGGTTCAGGAACATGCAGATCGGATCAAAGGAAGAATGGACAGAGTCCTCCTTGGGTGCTCCGAGGAAGGAATCGAAAGAGGACCCGAGGCAAGCCAAGCAAAAGCTGGCAAAGCAGTCCAAGAGGGGAGAGAAGAGCCCAGAGACCCTTCAGGTCCCTCAGCTCTAGACCAAATATGGCGTATATGGGATGGAATACCTCGCTGGTCAGTTTAGAGTCACCCGTCCTGTCCACTCCTCCCTGAAGGTGCGGCCCTTCACTTTCTGCACCCCCCAATGTGGTACACAGGACCCAGCAGTGGCCTTGGTCTGCATACCAATCCTTGGTAGTAACTCTAAACATAAGGTGTTATCACTGCTAGAAGCAGACACTGTCTGTGAGAACAGGCTGCTGACTTCAGACTGTGAAGTTAGAAGAACTGAGCTGAAAAGTAAAATTACTGAACAGAATTAGTTCTGTTTTCACTCAAACCAGGACAATTTAGTAATGAAAGGTTATTCCTATTCCTCATATCTTTGCCTGAAAGCCCCTTAATTTCAAAATTATAAGCATTCGGAGGGGAGGAGGTTGCATTTTCCATTCCAAGGGGGGATGCTGCCTTCCTTAGCAGACACCTGTCCTTCAAACCAAGATACAAGGTATGATCATTTATATAGCAACAATCAAAATTAATATGACCAGTCCATGCATACACATCTATTTTAACCATCCAGTTATACCTAAACTCATTAACCAGACACTTAAACCACTGTCCACAATAATAAATTTCTTTCTCATAGCTTGCAGATCCTTAATTTGCTTATGGATCAATACGGAATTATCTGACAAATTCATACAACACATCCCTTCAAACTCCTCACATCCATGACCTAGTGTGGATGCTGAAAAGCTGCTAGCAGAGGGATTTTCTCAGGTTCTCACAATATTCGGTGAGAATCCTGCCTTTCTCACACATGTTATGAGAAACATTAGGATGGTTTTTGTAAGCTAGACCAACACCTGGTGTTTTGCTAAGTTCTGTTTATGGTACATTGGAAAAATATTTTGAAATGGGTGTTGTAGGACTTTAGCCAATCACCGTAGGAGATGGATGATCACTGACAAGTCGCCCTATGGGGCTAGGGTATATAAAATGGGGTTGTAAATTAATAAAGTTGCTTCTTTTGCCTGCTCTTGCTGAATTTATATGTTGCTGCATCTCTCCGCTCCCGGCATAAACAGCGACAACCTAGTGCTAACAATAAAAAATCTATAACAGCTCTATTTTTTTAGCATTGCACGCCTAATGCTATCTATATCAACTAACATTTTGGATAATATTTTTGAAGTCAAGGTTGTCTGCTTTGCTACCCAACACCCTCTGGTCAATCAGGACAGGTCAATCAGGACACCGACCAAACACATGTGTGGTGGGTTGACCCTGGCATGGCACCAGGTGCCCACCAAGCCCTTCTATCAGTCCCACCAACCCCCATCAGTATGGCACGCAGGGAAAGAATAAGACGCAAAGAGCTGTGGGTTATGATAGATAAGATGTTATTCTCTACTTCCTGTCCTCAGGCGATGTCGGGCCGAGTCCAGGAAGCAGGGCTCCAGGAACACGTAGCAGCCACTTGAAGGACAAAGCAGAATGCCCCCCCATCCTCCTCCTGCCCTCTCCCTTTATAGTTGAGCTGACGTCATATGGTATGGAATATCCCACTGGTCAGCTCAGGTCGGCTGTATCCCCTCCCCCATCTTGCCCCCCCAGCCTCTGGTGCCATGTGAGCACGGGCAGTCATAACACGGGTGTGTTATCAACACCCTCCAGCTCCCAGTACTGCAGTATGAGGGCCGTACGGGGAAAAGCAGATCAGCCAGACCCACTACAACGTGGTAAATGGGTTGTCAGGTGACGAGGTTGTCAGGCAGATAGTGTCTTGACCCATGGCATTAGCCTTTGTCACCCATGTTTTTCTTCAGTTGCGATGGTATCCATATCACTGTCACTATACCGAGGAAATCACAGCAGGTGACGAGGCTTCCAAGTATGGTTTTGCCATCTCTGATGGAACACATCATGGCCCTGTACCTGTGGACACAGAAGCGTAGACTCGACCCCATGTTATTAACGTGAATGGACCTTCCCATATATGATATTCTAGGTTTCGTACCATGACCTGAGCTTTTCCATTAACTTCTGGCCCAGTTCCTGCTAAGGACTGAAAATTCCTTAACATTGGC
>JANVCC010009293.1:50668-74681 GCA_025345505.1 Todiramphus chloris collaris
GAGCCGCCTCTGCCGCTGGATTTGGGGCTGTGAGCTCGGCTGGCGGCGCTGGAGCCGCTGTCTCCGCCTCCACCGTTTCTTCCGCCGCTGCTGGTTCCACCGCGGGAGTCGTCGCTACTTCCGTGTTCGGAATTACCGGAGCCGGCAGTGCTGGCCCGGGTCGGCCCGGCACGGCTCTCTCAGCGGCCGCCCGCACGACTGCTTCCTGCAATTCCGCTAGCTGCTGAGATATCCTCGGCAGATATTCTTCCAACATTGCCAGCTGCCACGTTAACAGGTCCCCCATGGGCGCCTGCACCTGCGCATGAAAACACCCAGAGAGGGGCGCATGCGCGGAGATGCCGGGCGCCTCGGGCGCTTGTGAAAAACTCCAGGGTGCCGCTAATGCAGCGGGCACGCGCGCAGAAAACCTGGGTGCCGCCGTGGAGCTTCAGGTCACAGTTAAACCGGGTCGACGAGGCCGTGGGAATGACCGGCACTGTTATATTTGCTGAACGGAGCGGCGCGGAGGAGACCAGAGCCACCGGGCTAAGGAGCGAGGGGCACTCCGAGCCATCGCTCTGTTTAAGCATTTCCACGATCTGCTCTGCAGGCATCGGGTATTTGGGGGGAACATAATAGCGGGGCAAGGTGTATTGCCGCTGAACGGGCTGTAGGGCCGGCACTGGATCCTGTGGGGCCGGAGACGGCTCCTCGGTGCGGCTGCCGCCGGCTGCTACACTGAGTTCAGCCGCGTCCCCCTTAGCGGCGTCCTCCTCTGAAGCCGGCACCCCTCCCCCGTCGCCAGTTTCAGACTTTAGAAGCACAGCAAATACATCTTTCCAAGTGCGAAACAAGTCTATCAGCGTGTCATCCCCGTCGGGGAGCTCACGACAGAGCCTGGTGCCCAGCTTCCGCCACAGCTTTAAATCAAAGGCGGTGTCAGAGCTCAGGAGAAACTGGTGCTCAGCTGCCCATTGCAAAAGAGCGCGGAGGGCGTCCTCCGGAACAGAGCTCTTTTTGGTGGCCAGGAAATTCTTCCAGTCCAACAGCACCACGCTTTCTTTTAAGCCGCAAGTCCCCATTTCCGCAGGGTTTTTCCAATACCCCGCTGCCTGGACTGGTCCCGGCCGTGAACCTCGGGGCTGCGGAGGAGAAGGGGGGGGGGGGGGGGCGGTTGCGTACCTTTCAAGAGCTGCTCGGCTTCGGCGGATGTGGGTCGTACATGTCGCGGGTCACCAAAGGTCGCTGTTCATGCCGGGAGCGGAGAGATGCAGCAACATATAAATTCAGCAAGAGCAGGCAAAAGAAGCAACTTTATTAATTTACAACCCCATTTTTATACCCTAGCCCCATAGGGCGATTGGTCAGTGATCACCCATCTCCTAGGGTGATTGGCTATAGTCCTACAGCACCTATTTCAAAATATTTTTACAATGTACCATAAACAGAACTTATCAAAACACCATGTGTTAGTCTAGTTTACAAAACCGTCCTACTGTTTCTCATAACACGTGTGAGAAAGGAAGGATTCTCACTGAATATTGTGAGAACCTAGGAAAATTCCTCTGCTAGCAGCTTTTCAGCATCCACAGGGGATGAACACATTATGGTAAAAGGAGCAACTGGCCAATCTGAAAGAGCATGTTTTTGCAAACCATTGAAATATAAATTTCGGAAACAATGGGGTATTCACAAGTTTTTATATTTACCCAACTCTCCAAAAGCATTTTTGGGAATGTTATAAAAGAGACCAAAATTGTCTTTAAATCAAATTGGTCAAAGTCACATGGCTGGTGTGACCTGGCTGATCTGTGGGAGCCTCTCCTGTATTCCTCACTGTCTTGGAGTTAGTTTCCCTTATCTATAAAGACCAAGACTACACAAGACAGGCTATAGGATTTATGAGAACCTTGATAACCCTCAAGGCTATGTAAGACAGGCTACAGCTTACAATTATGTGAGGCAAGACACAGTTTGCGGCTATGTAAAACAAGCTACAGTTTACAAGGCTAAAACTCAGGCCTAAGCCAGGACTGTATCCGGTGGGAGCAGGGATGATGTCCTGGAGGGCCGAGTCCCCAATAGAGCAGAATACATGTGGTACCTTTCTATACCTGATTTGGTGCTTTTATTAGAGCAAACCAGCTTAAGCGATTGGTTTACCTGTTCCCTTTTAACAGCAACTCTATCCTGTGGAAGCAAATCCTTATAGCTTGTTAACGTGTTTAACACCAGAATTAACTTGGTTTACTGTTTTAGATTTAAAAGATGCCTTCTTTTGCCTCCCTCTCCATGAAGTCAGCCAGAAATTTTTGCATTTGAATGGGAGAACCCTAAGAGTGGGCGCAAAACTCAGCTCACATGGACAGTGTTGCCTCAAGGATTTAAGAACAGTTCCACTCTGTTTGGAGAACAACTTGCAAAAGATCTGGAGTCCTGGGAAGCCGCACCAAGAGAAGGAAAGCTATTGCAGTACGTAGATGACCTTTTAATAGTTACCTAAACAGAGGAAGCCTGCGCAGCCTGGACGGATGGCGCAGATTATGGATTTGTAATTACGGGCTACTTGTGAAACTGCTATACGATCTCATTACAAAGAAAAGCCGAGCCCTCCAGTGGACAAAAGGGGCCACGCGGGCCTTCAATCAGCTAAAAATTGCCCTGATGTCAGCTCCAGCTCTAGGACTTCCATACGTGAGTAAACCATACTTTTTATTTTCCCATGAGAAACAAGGGATTGCTTTGGGAATACTAGCACAGGACTTGGGCCCATACCGGCGGGCAGTTGCTTATCTCTCCAAGCAGCTAGATGCAGCAGCCAAAGGATGGCCTGGGTGCCTCAGAGCGGTTGCAGCAGGCGTGCTTAATATCCAGGAAGCACGCAAATTCACCCTGGGCCAGAAAATGACTGTGCTGGTGTCCCACACGGTGTCCGCAGTGCTGGAAGTGAAAGGCAGGCACTGGCTCTCCCCACAAATGTTCTTGAAATATCAAGCCATCATGGTGGAATTAGATGATGTAGAAATAGTGGAAACTAACATTGTCAACCCAGCTTCCTTTCTCAGTGAAATCGAGGGGAACCGGTAAGCCACGTTTGCCTGGAGACTATCGAAGCCACTTACTCCAGCCGTCCGGACCTGAAGGATACCCCTTTCGATGATGCAGAAACCTGGTTTAACGATGGGAGCAGCTATGTCATCAGTGGAAAACGACATGCTGGGTATTCAGTTACCACCTGCCAGGAGGTAATAGAATCTGGACCCCTGCCAACAAACACCTCTGCACAAAAGGCTGAAATAGTCGCCCTAACCCATGCCTTAGAGATAGCAAAAGGAAAGAAAATAAACATCTGTAGAGACTCAAGGTATGCATTTGGTGTTGTACACGCACATGGGGCCATTTGGAAAGAAAGAGGACTGTTAAATTCATAAGGGAAACACATCAAACATGCACAAGAAATAATGTGACTGTTGGAAGCAGTCCAGCTACCGGAGAAGGTAGCAATTATGCACATTAAGGCACATCAGAAGGTGAGCTCAAAATTCGAAGAAGGAAATGAACTGGCGGATAGAGAGGTAAAAGAGGCAGCAAAAGGTGAGGTAATAACAACTGGAGCCTTGATCCCAGATGGACAACTTTCCCTGGAGGGTAAGCCAATATATAACAAAAAAGATAAGAAACTGATTCAAGATAAAGGGGGAACACTTAACCAAGAGGGATGGGCTCCCACTGCAGAGGGAAAATTGGTCATTCCCTCCCATTTGCTATGGTCACTAGTAAGAGGGGAGCACCAGAAAACGCACTGGCGAATAAATGCTTTATATAATTACTTACTTATGAAAATTATTGATAGAAATCTATACGAAACTGTTGTGCAGGTAACCCAACAGTGTGATCTTTGTCTCCAGACTAATCCTAAAAATATCCCCAAACCAAAAATGGGTCAAATTTGAAGGGGCCATGGTCCTGGACAGCAATGGCAAATTGATTTTACAGAGCTCCCAAGAAAAGGGGGGTATCGATATTTGCTTGTATTAAGAGATACTTTTTCAGGATGGACAGAAGCTTTCCCTACTAGAATTGCTGAAGCTTGGGAAGTAACCAAAGTATTATTACAAGAAATAATACCGCGCTTCGGAGTTCCAGCCACAATATTTTCAGACAGGGGATCACATTTTATTTCAAGGGTGGTACAACAAATTAGCCGTCACTTAGGCATAGATTGGAAACTCCGCACCCCATACCACCCCCAGTCGAGTGGTCAAGTAGAGAAAATGAATCATTTGATTAAACAGCAAATTGTGAGACTAGGGCAAGAAGCTAACCTACCCTGGCCGCAATCTCTTCCACTTCCATTGTTACGATTTCGGAGTAAGCCCATAATTAAAGAAAAACTAAGTCCCTTTGAAATACTTCATGGGAGAACATATGGGGTACAGAAAGGAATATCTACCCAAACTGAGGAAGAAATGTTAACCTCCTATATGATTGCTTTAAACAAACAGCTTAGAGAAATTGAAAAACATGTGGCTGGAACTCGATGTCGAGGCTTAGATGGTCCTGTACATGACATTCAGCCTGGAGATTATGTATATGTTAAGTCTCTTACAGAAAAAGCTCTGGAACCACAGTGGGAAGGACCATTCCAGGTACTTCTCACCACTTACACCGCGATTAAGATCAAAGAACAGAGTGCCTGGATCCACCACACTCGAGTCAAAAAGGCTCCAGAGGCCCCTTGGAAAGTGACCCCTGGCGATGATGAACTGAAACTGAAGTTTACCCCAAAAAAATGAAAATGTGGTGGCACACAAGTATAACCCAGAAGATTGTTTTCTTTATAGTCATAATTGTAGCCTTAGGTTGGGAAGTTAGAGAAGGCATATGGTGTTGGGGAATGGCTTGAGAACAAGGGCCACGGCTCACTGCAAGATATATTATCAGAAGCTAGGCATGAGGCCTAGCCCAGCTGCAAGGACAGGATGTCCTTGAGGAGGAACCTTAAGATAATAATAGGATGCTTTGGTTAACAGAAAGAGGGACATTATATCAGCATAAGACGATATCAGGATGTTTTATTTAACGGAAAGAGGAGTTATGTAGCAGCTGGGTCCACCAAGGGGTGGTCGTAGGGAAAGTGTGACTTTTTGAATGGACCTATGGGAACTATCATGAATCTGTATAACTTGTGTGTACTCCAATCAGCATGTATTAGTGATTAGCGTAATACTATATAAGTAGCTGCAAGTGTGACAATAAATGAAGTTTGCCAATCAATCATATTGATTTCCTGCATCTTCCCTTGCCATTCTGAAAATGGTGATCCCAACATGATACAGCGACCACAGGAGCGACGAGCGAGGAAGCGCCGGTGAGCAGAGACCGGAGGGTGAAGGAGTAATAACGCTGGCGTTCTGACTCTCCAGTGCCTGGGGCAATCTGCTGACAAGGTCCCGCCGCTCGACTTGGCTGCCTGACGGTAATGTGCTGCAACTGGCCAGATGCTTAGATTTTGTGAAACGTAATGGAAAGGCAGGCAGCCTATCAGCTTCTGCAGTGCTTCTTGGAGAAGCGGGGAGTGCAGGAGATTAATTTAAAGAAAGAACTAGCGGGGTTATTGACGTATGGTGTAGTGCAAGGGTATTTCCGGGACCCTAATACAGTATTTGATGTAGATGAGTGGCGTGGGTTTGGCGACCTCTTGTGGGCAAAGGTAATAGATGAGGATAGAACAGCTAAGAAATTGGGCCGGCCCTGGAGAGCAGTAATCAACTGTCTCAAGCAGTACCATGCTGAGCAGAAGGTTGATGCTATGGCTAGCCCTTACCTCCAGGCAGGAGCTGCCAGGAGGGAAGGGCTGGCCAAGGCAGTGCCGGGTCGTTTAGAACTGGGGAGTGATTATGTGCCCGAGCCACCTGTATCTAGTACGATTACACTTAATCCGCCCGCTAATGACAATTTTCCCCCGCCACCGCCACCTTGCGCTCCTTCAGCCCCATCATTGGTGGAACCGGAGGAGGAGGCTGCCAGGTATCAGCAAAGGGGTGGCGAAGGAAATTCTTGGTCGAAAGGGCGACACCCTATTATAATGGGAGTGGACTGGCGGTCCATTGTGAAGGAAGCGATAGATGCCCGAGATCAGGACCTGCTCCGTGTCCTACATTTTTTGCAGGCATTTCCTCTTTTATATACGCAGGATGGGCAGGGAAACCCTGTTGCCAACTATAGCCCACTCGATTGGAAATTATTGTCTCAGTTACGGAGTACCGTCGCGGAGACAGGGATACATGGGGAACCCGCAAAGCAGATGATTAACTATATTTGGGGAATGGGCATCTTATTACAAGAGGATATTAAGACAGTAATGCGCATGATTTTTGTCACAATCAGAGTTAATGCTATGTCAAGAGCACTGGCATAGTCTATGTGACGAAGCCGCAAATCATGTGCAGAGAGCACCTGCAGATCCCTTAAACGGTGTCACAGTAGAGCACTTAATGGGGGTAGGACCATATGCTAAATTAGAGAACCAGGCCCCGCTTGGCCCAGACGTATTGAAGGAGGCTATGCGGTTAGCCTGGATGGCCCTCGGAAAGGTTAGGACTACACCGCCTACCCCGTCCTATATCAGCATCAAACAAGGAAGGGAAGAGCACTTTGCTGCCTATGCAGACTATACTGGAGAGATAAAAATTATGTTGCAAACCCATTTTCCTCCTATGATGATTCCGGCAGGAAGCCGTATTGCCCAGCTCGTCCCATTGCCTCAACAGATCCAGGACACCACCAGTGGCCAGGTTTCGCCTTGAGGCAACAAGGGATTTGGGTCCACAGGAGGAATGGCCCTATTGACTGTGCCTATGAATACTTGGCCTGTAATGAATATCACATTAACTTTGGGACAGGAAAGTTTGAACATAAGGGCCCTGTTGGACACCGGGGCTGATCTTACCATTGTTTCCAGTAGTATCGGTCTGAAGAATTGGTCACTACAGAGTGTGGCCGGGACAGTAGAGGAGGTTGGTGGAGCCTCAGCAGTCCAGCGGAGCAATCCCATAGTGTTGCAGATTGATGGACAGGTGGTAATGGTGCCAATAACCATGATGCCACTACCGTCGGGGGTGTTCGCCCTTGTTGGCCGAGATGTACTGAGCCAGCTCAGAACTATGCTGACAATGGGCACAGCTTTTCGGTAGCGGCCATTGCATGGACTTTCCCAATTCCACTAACATGGCTCATGGAAGAGCCTGTGTGGGTTGAGCAGTGGCTGCTGAAACAGGAAAGTCTTGTCCAGGCACATGCCCTCGTGCAAGAGCAGCTGGCGCAAGGCCATGTTAGTTTATCCACCAGCCCCTGGAATATGCCTATTTTTTGTTATTAAAAAAAAATCAGGCAAGTTTTGCCTTCTGCATGACTTAAGGGAGGTTAACTCCCAAATGCAAGCGATGGGAGCATTACAACCGGGCCTACCAAATCCAGCCATGTTACCGGAAAAGTGGCCGTTCCTTATTGCGGACTTAAAAGACTGCTTTTTCACAATAAAACTGCATCCCAAAGACACCCAACGATTTGCCTTTACCCTGCCATCCATTAACAAGCAGGGTCCAGCCCAACGGTTTGAGTGGGTGGTCCTGCCGCAGGGAATGCGGAATTCACCCACTCTGTCAGATCTTTGTAGATGCAGCCTTACAGCCACTTTGCCAACGATGGAGAAAAACTATCATCTATCACTATATGGGTGATATATTATTGGCCCAAGACAGCCCTTTTTCTCCCCAACAAGAAAGTGAGCTGATCGACCAGCTCAAGCAGCATGGACTGGTGGCTGCCCCTGAAAAAGTACAGCGTGTTCCTGTCTGGAAATATTTGGGTTGGCAGATTTCCGAATCTGTAATTCGTCCACAGAAGTTGGAATTACGCACAGAGGTGCATACCTTACTTGATGCTCAGCGGTTGCTTGGCGATCTTCAGTGGCTGCGACCGGTCGTAGGACTATCCAATGATGACTTAGAAGTCCTGAGACCCTTGTTGAAGGGGACGGACCCAGCTGCCCCTGTTATCCTGATGGAGACCCAGAAATCATGGATCCAGAAGCTTGGGGCTTGCATCGCTGAACGAGCAGTTTCCCGATGGGACCTGCTGCTCCCTGTGGATCTTACTATTTTAACAGGCCCCTCCCAGCTCCTTGCTGCATTGATGCAGGAAAAGAAAAAGGGGGAGCCGGTGGTTCTAGAATGGATATTTACAACCCTGCAACTGAAAACGATGCTGCAAGAGCAAGTGGAAAACCTGGCTGAGCTGATCTGCAAAGTCCGGATGCAGGCAATACAAGTGACAGGGGAAGAGCCCAGTACTATATATGTGCCAATAAAAAGGGACGTGTTAGACTGGTATCTACAACATTCAAGTACCCTACGTGCTAGATTACTGACAGAGGGGAACGCAATATGCATGCACCCTGTAAAGACACCCATTTTAAAATGGATGCCTGTATCATGTTCAATTTTACTGGGAACCAGGCCATTACGAGAGGTGCCAGGCCCCAGTCGGTTAACAGTTCTATCTCTGTTTACCAAAATCAATCTGTATGGTGTAATTATACTGCAACCAATTGGTCAAAATCCAGCTATGTCCCACAGATACTACCCCCAGGGATGTTTTTGATCTGTGGGGATCGCGCATGGTCCGGGATACCTTCTCGAATATCGGGGGGACCATGTTCTTTAGGGAGACTAACACTATTGACACCTAACACTAGTATTATATTGAGCATTACACAGCACCGTAACAAGCGGGCTGCACACACTTTTAATCAAGACTGTAAAGATGATGTTGATTTTTGGTCAGCTGAAAAAATCATTGCTGCTTCATTTCTTGAGCCTGGTGTAGCTGCAGCACAAGCATTAGCCACGCTAAACAAACTAGGATGTTGGCTCAGCAAACAGACCAACGCCACTTCTATAGCTCTTGCAGGACTATTAGCTGATGTTTCGGTTAACGGAAAGAGGAGCTATGTAGCAGCTGGGACCACCAAGGGGTGGTCGTAGGGAAAGTGTGACTCTTGAATGGACCTATGGGAACTATCATGAATCTGTATAACTTGTGTGTACTCCAATCAGCATGTATTAGTGATTAGCATAATACTATATAAGTAGCTGCAAGTGTGACAATAAACGAAGTTTCCCTATCAATCATATTGATTTCCTGCATCTTCCCTCGCCGTTCCGCAATATGGTCACAAGCTTTATGAAGTATACTGGAGTCATTGTGAAAAGTTCTGATTTAGAGTATTTAAACCTATTGACTGTGGTCATGCACGGAAACCAGGTCTATACAAAGCAAGAATGGAAAGAACAAAAACTTGGCATCTTCAGGGAACTGTAGGAGAAGAAATCAAAATAGGATGCCAAATGGTTAACGGAACTGCTTATAAAAAGTAACCCAAATTAGTGTTTCAAACATTCCTAATGAGAAACACATTAAATTCTGTGATAATCCAGGTGAAGTAGATTGTTGCTATAATTTTACATTAATACAGACCGTCCAAGTAGTATGTCTTTCGGTCCAAGACACTGAAGGACTCTCATTCAAATTCCAGATAAAGATTATGGTAAGACCTGATACCGATACGAGCACTCAAATCATACCACCTGTTGCACTTAATCTTGAACCTAAGATTTATGAGATTGGCCCTTATATAGTGAGGAACACAAGCCAGCAATTGTTGATGTTTAATCCAGAGTGGTCTCTTAAGCATGTAGAAATACTAATGCAAACCAATATTTCTGAAATTCAACCAGCCTGCTCCTCTTTAATACAAACATCCTTTGAAGGGTGGACAACCTGGCTGCAAAAGCAAACACCCCTCAAAAGCAGAATGCGGAGAGATTTGACTGGTATATTTGGAACAGGACTGGGAGTCCTAAATGGAATTGATTCAGAGATACTAATGAATAAATTGGCCATGACAGCCAGCGACCTGGTCAAACTAAGGCAGCCCCTGCAATCGTCCCTATTAGCATTAGGAAACAGCCAGTGTAAAATCTCAAAAATGCTCCCAGGTTTTGCAAAAACCAACGACCAGGATCACAAATTGATATTAAACACACTTGGTGTAATTCAAGACAATGTATCATTAGCCCTTAGTTGTATACAAGCCCAACTATGGTAGCAGACAACAGCTTCCTTCATTATAAGAGAAGGAAATGAAGGTGTTTTCCCTATTGAAATCCAAGAAGCTGTCTGGAATAATGCTACCGAGTTAGAAAGAAAGCTCCAATCCTGGTGGACCTTGGTAAATTTCACCTATGATCCAATTACTAACATAGCAACTGCCTTTGTGCTTACTATACATAATGCCACAGTTTCTGTAATTCATCCTGTTGTGGCATTGGGACTAAACCATAAAGAAACAGTCTTTTATCACTCCAAACATAGAGTATGGGCTCAGATGGTACAAGAAAAATGGCAAACGGTGAATTTAGAATCTTGCATCACAGGGGAACAGCAAGGATTTCTCTGTGAAAGTAATACACTTGATGCCAGAGACATGTGTCTTGACATGGAACAAGGCATTTGTCACTTTGAAATCCACCCAGATAGTACACCAAAAACTGTACTTGTATATATTGGTCATGGCTGTGTGTGTTTAAGAACTATCTGTACTTCTATAGTGATAGATGATAGTAATATAAATGTAGTTGAAAGGAATAATTCTAACTTTTGTATTTGTAATTTTATTAAGATTGTTGGGTGTGATTTTTCATATTCAGCACCAGTTGTATCTCATCAATTGATAAAGTCTAACTATGACACATACCATAAATTGCTACCCACATCTATTGGAATGTACCTCATATTAGTAAAGCAATTAGTAGATCATCAAGATCTAATTGAGATTTTAGAGGAAATCCGAAAAAACATGAAAAAACCTTAATCACCATCCATCATGACACACAAAAAATAAGCAGAATCATGCAAAGAGTAAAACAAGATGCAAGTCATAACTGGTGGGACACACTTTCCAGGTGGTCACCTACTGCAACTGGCATTCTGAATACGTTATGTCACCCCATAATAGTTTTATTAATTTTGGTGTTTGCCTTGTGTTGTCTATCGCGTTGTTTGTTTGGAACTATAGAATGCTGAAGAAGTTATCAGTTTTGAATACCTTGTCAAATGCACATGGAAACACGTTAAGTGATATTTACCGTAAAAGATCATTATAAGAAGATTTATGTATTATTAAAAGAATTTACTAACTTGATAGAAAAGGGGGGACTGAATCAGGGGGGAAGACAGAGATTAAATGATTTACTGGGAAGATATGTTCCAAGGGCAATGCACAACTAGCTCAACATCTGTTATGTGAACCAAAGCAGGAGAGGAGCCTAAGGAGTGACTGATAATGGGGAAATCCTTGAACCGATCCTTGTTCTCAAACCAGAAAACAACATAAACCAGCCTAAACCAGCCTTGAGGTTTGAGCTCGAGCCAGGGACATAAAGAGCATGCTCAGAAAAGTGAGGTGAAAAGTTTACGATGAGGAAGACTCTTTACTTCATCTGAGGAAGACTCTTACTTCATCCTGGAGACCCCTACCCACGACCACCAGTAGACTCTGCGCAAGTCCAATTAAGATGCAAATGACTTTTGGGTTCATTATAATATGAAGCAAGGCTGGGCGGGGCTAGGTGATGAACATGTATAGGCCTATTGTGAAACATAATGAATATGGAACATGTAACCCAATATATACTAAGCTGAAAGCAGCTGGGGGCACGCATGACTTTGGAGGAATTATCCCCCATGCTTCCCAGCGCTGGAATAAACATACCTACTTTACTACTTATTCAGTAGTGGAGTTTTTCTGTGTATCAGTATGCATACTTGGTATTTGGTATTTCTATTTGTATGCATACTTGGTGTTTGGTTCCGGACCATAAGATTTATCGGTATTTTGGACTACTGGAATGGCATGTATTGATATAAGTTCAGGGCTAGTTTCAAGGTATCTTTGTGTTAGCATTAGGAAAGGATAGGTGAGTGAGAGAAGGAGACATGGACAGCACAGGTACGGGAAGGACAGTGGCTCCCTCCCTGAGCTCTTCACCTCTAAGAGATAAGAGTAAATAGGGGAGGATGAGAGCCACTCTTGGGGGACAGGGAATTAGAAAGACAAAAGGAGGCAGCCAGGAAGGTTTGTTGTAATCATGATCAGCAACAGGAGAAGGGATTTATAGCTTTAGAACAAGAAAAGGGAGGACTAGGAAACTCTGTAGGAAGAAGGAAAGGCAGTGTGCATATTGTCACGAGGATGGACATTGGAACACCCAAAGCGCAGGCAGGCTCTGAATGCAGAAGCAGATTGATGGGGCCTGGGGCATCTACCCTAGTGGATCCACTGCTTAAAATATATCTGGGGAAACAGGAAAGGAAGTAGAATTCCTAGTTGATACAGGAGATTTTTTTCTGTTTTGAATCAAAAATTAACACTTGTAAATAAGAATTTTGTAAGTGTTACGGGAGCTACTGGCCAAGCAGAAAAAGCATATTTTTTTGAAACCACTCAGGTTTAAATTGGGAAAACAAATTGGAAAACACCTATTTTGATATTTGCCAAATTCCCCTAAACCCTTGTTATGGTGGGATTTGCTTGAATAATTGGAAGCTACAATTAAATTTAAACCCACAGGAGTGGAAGTTAAAATTTTAGAAGATCGGAACTTTAGTTTTAGAACTTTACGTTTGTCACTAATCCAGATTGAAAAACAGTATTTAATTTCTCAAGAAATACTGGACCTGATATTCTGAGGAATGTGGGCTTCTGAGATACCTGGGAGAGCTAGAAATGCTAAACCAGTAACAGTTATATTAAAACCAAGCTCAGTTACGGTAAATCCAACCCATATACCCTATTGACAAAGCTGAAGGAGGATCAAATTTGGTTTACTGTCCTAGATTTGAAGGATGCAGTCTTCTGTCTGACATTAGCAGAAGAGAGTAAAAAAACCAAAAATTTGCTTTTGAATGGGAGAACCCCAAGCCAGGGAGGAAAACCCAACTCACCTGGACAGTGTTACCCCAGGGACTGAAAAATAGCCCTACAATATTTGGCAACCAATTGGCCCAGGAGTTAGAAAGTTGGGAGACTCTATCAGAAAAGGGAAACCTGCAGTATGTTGACAATCTTCTTATTGCAACCAAAGGCAAAGAGGAATGTTTAGGTGGACTGTAAGCTTGTTAAACTTTCTTGGACTAAGTGGAGTCTCTCAACAGAAAGCCCAGACTGTGAAGAACCAAGTTACCTACCTAGGATATGAAGTCTCATGAGGACATTGGTAACTAGGGAATGAACGGAAGGAAGCTGTCTGCAAGACACCTGAACCTCAAATGGTAAAAGACCTCCACACATTTCTGGGAATGACAGGTCGGTGTCAATTATGGATACACACCTATGAGATTTTAGTAAAACCTCTCTATGAACTGATCAAAGAAGCCACCCCTGATTTATTTTGGACTTCAGAGGCTAAGAGTACATGTAATCAATTGAAAGAATAGCCAATAGAGGCTCCAGCTTTAGGACTCCCAGACATCACCAATCCATTCTGGCTGTTTTCGTATGAGAGACAAGGTGCAAGACATTAGGGGTGTGGACGCTGAAAAGCTGCTAGCAGAGGGATTTTATCAGGTTCTCACAATATTCGGTGAGAATCCTGCCTTTCTCATGCATGTTATGAAAAACAGTAGGATGTTTTTTGTAAGCTAGACCAACACCTGGTGTTTTGCTAGGTTCTGTTTATGGTACATTGGAAAAATATTTTGAAATAGGTGTTGTAGGACTTTAGCCAATCACCCTAGGAGATGGGTGATCACTGACCAATCGCCCTATGGGGCTAGGGTATATAAAACGGGGTTATAAATTAATAAAGATGCTTCTGTTGCCTGCTCTTGATAAATTTGTGTGTTGCTGCATCTCTCTGCTCACGGTATAAACAGTGACATTTGGTGACCTGCGACGTGTACTATGCGCAACAAACCAAGCCGAACGGCTCTCAGGAGGCACGCAAACACACACACGTCCCCCCCACACCCCCCCCTCTCCGCCCTGACGTTCGCAGCCGGGACCAGTCCAGGCGACGGGATATTAGAAAAACCCTGCCAAGATGGGGCATAGCGGCTCGAAAGAAGGCGCGGTGCTGTCGGCCTGGCAGGCTTTCCTGGCCGTCGCAGCAGTTGCTCTTTCGGAGGATGCCCTCCGTGCTCTTTTACTATGGGCAGCTGACCACGGCCTTTCCATGGACTGTGACACCACCTTTGATTTAACGCTGTGGCGGATGCTAGGCTTCAACCTCTGGCATGAGTTCCTCTACGGGAACAAGACAGTGGTAGACTTGTTTATTCGATGTTCTACAAGACTATAATGCACATTAAGGGGGAGGAGTGATGGCTTCAGAGGCTTCAGACGCTGCTGAGGGGGACACTACTGAACTAACTGTAGCAGCTGGTGGCAGCCGCACCGAGGAGCCGTCTCTGGCCCTGCCAGATCCAGTGCCAGTCATACAGCCTGTTCAGTGGCAATGCGCCTTGCTCCGCAATTATATTCCCCCTGAATACCCTATGCCTACAGAGCAGCTCACAGAAATGCTTAAACAGCAAGATGCCTTGGAGCGCCCCTCACTCTTTAGTCTAGCAGCTCCAGCCTCCTCTGCAACGCTACCTTCGTCAAATATACCAGTGCCGGTTGTTCCCACAGCCCCTCTAGTTGTCCGATCCAGTTTAACAGTGACTTGGAGCTCCATGGCGACACCTAGCCTGTCTGCACGTGTGCCTGCTGCACTTGCGGTGCCCTTGAGTTTTTCACAAGCGCCTGTGGTGCCCGGCAGTTCCGCGCATGCGCCCCTATCTGGGTGTTTTAATGTTCAGGTGCAGCCGCCGATGATGGACCTTTTAACGCAACAGCTGGCTGTGTTGGAGATGTCTCAGCAGCTAGAGGGACTTCAGGCAGCTGCTGAAAGAGCCAGGCCGGGCCGGGCCGAGCCGAGCCGACCCAGGCCTGAAGCGCAAGCTCCCGCGGCGAAACCGAGAGTGGTGAAAACACAGGCAGCCCCGGCAGCACCTTGGCTGGCGGCGGCGGCAGCCCCAGCCCCGGCAGCGCCTCGGCCAGCGGCAGCAGCTCCATCACAAGATATGCCAGCACCGCCGGCAGCGCCCCAAACTGCGCTGCCACAGACAGCTGCCTTGCTACCCCCTGCGCAACCAACTGCAGCCTCCACCGCCGTATCGCCCTCTACCCAGCACCCATACCCATCCCGCCTCCGTCATTCGTATTGGGGTCCTCAGGGAAACCCCTGTCTGATGATTCAAGCAGTGATACAGAGGGCACACTTGCCCCAGGTCAGAAGGCTACGGTAGCTGGGTGACGGAAAAAATGGTTGCTGCAGAGCCATCCTTGGACGCTCCCAGGCTGTACCTTAACTGTCTGTCCAAGAAACTGCAGGTGTTTCTGGGAGTCATTTAAATTGAGGGCTCTAGAGGTGGGCAACTGGGATATATTAGCAAAAGTGGGACTGACAGAGAGTACAAAGGAATCTATGCAGGATCAGGAGGTTGCTACAAGGCCTCAAGAGGGTGTGCCACTAGTTCAAGGCGATAGTAACACCCCGCAAGGGGATGTCCAAGCCTATCCTGTGTTTAAGGCTGTCCCACATGATAAACACGTTTTTTTTGCATGGAAGGTTGTACAGGATTTATGATCCAAAGTGGCACAATATGTGCTTGGTTCTCCTGAAGTCATGCAACTTACTAGAGTGCTGAATACTGATATGCTTGCTCCATTTGATATTAAGCACTTAGGTCAAGTCCTATTTCAACCTGTACAATTTTCAGTTTTTGAGGGTATCTGGAGAAAGATGGATGATAAGATTGCACGACAGAATAAGCAGTTGCCTCCCACTGATGTTAGACATGAAGCTGTACTAGAAGCCCTTCTGGGAATTGATCGCTTCTCTATTCCTGATGTCCAGGCCACCTGGCCCACCTTAATTCCTAGAGCAAGCTGAAAAGGTCAGCATGGGAGCCCTATGGAAGACCATAGAAATAGCTGCTCCGAAAACATGGTATGTGAAAATATGACAGGGGCAGACAGAGCCATTTTTACCCTTTGTGGAGAAGGTTGCTGCTGCTCTTGAGAGTCAGGTTGAAGATGACTCTTTCAGGCAGATGATGTGCTTAAAATTAGCAAGAGAAAATGCCAACGATGAGTGTAGAAAGATCATAGATGCTCTACCAGGGGAGCTTACACTCACAGAAATGGTTGAAGTTTGCTCTAAGGTGGGGTCTGGGAACCATAAAAGGTCTTCTTTGACTGAGCTTCTGCTTTCTGTTTGCGCATCTTCTGATCGTGAACTGAAGCAGTCCAAAGCCGGGAGCAAACAGAAAAGGGCTAAACCGACACAAAAGGAAAACACAGGGACGCCCCCAGTGCAAGAGGTGTGAAGGCCAGGTCATTGTGCAGAATATTGTAGATCTCTGCGCCATGCCGAAGGTCGGCCTTTGTCGGGAAACATAGGCCAGGGTGCAAAAAGGGGGACTTGCTCTCCGATGCAGGTGTTCCCCCAAGGAATGGCACAGGCACAGGCCTACCCAGCCACCATAGCAATAGCACCCCAGGATCAGCCGGGGCTGACATCTACACCACAACAACAGTCGTCCTAGAATCTAGTCGTATGTATACGGTCCCTTTGGATGCATATGGACCCCTAGGTCAGTGATTCAGTGCAATGCTCATGGAAAAAGCTAATGTTACCCACCGAGGGATCTTTGTACACCCAGAATTTATTGATGCTGATTTTATAGGCCAGATTCATGCTATGGGTTCCATGCCCAACCCCCCTGTCACTATCCCTGAAAAGACTTGCATTGCTCAATTAATGCCTTTTAAGTCATGTGTCCCCAGGACAGAACAACGAGCTCGCGAAGATAGCGGCAATGGATCTACGGGACTTCCTCAAATCTTCTGGACTGTAGACATCTCTAGCCAAAGGCCACAGATGACATGTACCTTAATCCTGACAAATGCTCGTCCGCCTCAGACTCAGCTTCGAGGTTTGACCAATACGGGTGCTGATGTAACGGTTATCTCCTTCCCTGTGTGGCTTCCTTCATGGCCTTTAGCCCCTGTGGGATCGGCCATCGCAGGGGTAGAAGGAACTGCACAGAGCTATTTAAGCGAATGACCTGCAACGGTTAAAGACCCAGAGGGATATACAGCTACAATTCGGCCTTATGTTACTAGCGCTCCAATCAACCTCTGAGGGCGGGATGTGCTGGCAGCTTGGGGGGTACGAATTGGGACAAATTTTCGATAGGGGTCACTGTGCGTAAGGGGGCACAGTATCCTACACTGCCTTTGCGGTGGCGAACAGACCGATCTGGGAATCGCAGTGGCCCCTACCAAAAGCGAAATTAGTTGCCCTTTGTCAGCAGGTTCAGGAACAGTTACAACAGGGACACATTGAGCCTTCTACTAGTCCCTGGAACACTTCTGTTTTCGTAATTAAGACGAAATCAGGGAAATGCCCTCATCCACCATGATTCCAACAGGGTGGGACATCCTGATCATTGATCTGAAGGATTGCTTTTTCACAATTCCTTTGCATTCTAATGACAGACCAAAATTTCCCTTTACTGTGCCTGCAGTTAACAATGCTGAACCTGAGAAGAGATATCAATGGAAGGTTCTACATCAGGACATGAAGAACAGCCCGACTATCTGACAATGGTATGTCGCTCAAGCTTTGTCCGGACTCCGTGAGCAGTTTCCTGAGGCATACTGCTACCATTACATGGATGATATCCTGGTGGCAGCATCCACCCAGGACGAGCTGCTGAGGATACAGCCATGGCAGCTTGATGCTCTGCATTCCTACGGGTTGCAAGTGGCTCCAGAGAAGTTTCAACAGCATCCTCCTTGGAAATATTTAAGAGTCAAAATTTTGGAACAAACTATACAACACCAAGAGGTGCAATTCTCAGATTCTATTAAAACCTTGAATGATGCTCAGAAATTGCTGGGTATCATCAATTGGGTACGTCCTTATCTAGGGCTAACCACAACGCAACTTTCCCCGCTTTTTAATATTTTAAAGGGGGACACCGATTTGAATTCACCTTGGAAATTGACTCTGGCAGCGCGACGAGCGCTGCAGGAGGTGCAACAGGCTGTTTCTGCTCGTCGGACTTATCGAGTGTATCCCTCCACTGATATCGTTGTTTTCATTACTGCTCCAGACCTCCATCCCACAGGTATCATTGGCCAGTGGAACACACAATGGTCTGACCCTTTGCATGTCCTAGAATGGGTCTTTCTGCCTCATCAGCCAAAAAAGACAGCACCCACATTGTTTGAATTGATCGCTTCTCTGATAATCAAATGCCGCCAACGGTGCTTGCAATTAATGTCAGCGGATCCTGCAACAATTGTTCTTCCAGTACCGCAGGAATACTTTGAGTGGAGCTTTGCCAATAGCACTCCTTTGCAAAGTGCGCTGCAAAACTTTTCAGGGCAGATGACTTACACCTGCCCAGCCATAAATTACTGCAGCTGGCAAAATAGACCAGATTCACGTTGCGGCCAAGAAACAGTCGGGTGCCGGTGAAAGGACCCACCGTCCTCACGGATGGTTCTGGAAAAACAGGGAAAGCCATTATTACCTGGAAGGAGGGGTCTGAGTGGCAAGTGCTGGAAGGCCACAAGTCAGGTTCTGCCCAGCTGTTTGAATTGAGGGCTGTTGCCATAGCTTTTCAGCAATTCTCTCAGGTGCCTTTGAATTTGGTTACTGATTCCGCTTATGTAGCAGATATAACCCAATGCTTGGAGTGTTCACTTCTAAAGGAAGCGAATAATGCGGCTGTGTTTTCATTATTGCAAACTTTGTGGTGTGCAATTCAAGCTCGAGCGCACCCATATTATATTCTGCACATTCGAAGGCATACCAGTTTGCCAGGTTTTATAACAGAAGGCAATGCCAGGGCTGACATGCTGGCCAACCCTGCATGGGTAGCGCCTCAGCCTGACAAAATTGCACAAGCCAAGGCATCACTCTGGTTATTCCATCAGATTTGGCAGTGCACTTATCCTGCAGAAGCAGTTTCACTTAATGTCAACTGAGGCTCATGACATTGTCTGCGCTTGTGCTGACTGTTATGGACTCGCTGCACCTTTGCCACCAGGGGTAAACCCCAGAGATCTAAAAGCCTTGCAGCTTTGGCAAATGGATGTAACGCACATCCCTGAATTTGGCCAGTTTAAATATGTTCACGTGTCCATTGACACTTTCTCCTCAGCTATGTGGGCTTCTGCTCACACTGGAGAAAAGGGCTGTGATGTCATTGCCCATTGGAAATTCGCTTTCTCGGTCCTGGGCGTGCCGTCTGCTGTGAAAACCAATAATGGTCCTGCCTATGCCTCGCAGAAGACGCGGCAGTTCTTGCACCTATGGGATGTAGACCACACTTTTGGCATTCCGCATTCTCCTACCAGCCAAGCTATTGTTTAACATGCTCATGGCACTTTGAAGCATGTTTTGGAGAAACAAAAAGGGGGAATGCATGGAGAAACCCCACAGAGCCAACTAGAAAAAGCTTTGTATACAATTAATCATCTCACAGTGCCACCAAATTCAAATAAACCTGTTATTCTGAATCATTTTCTCTCATTGCAGTCTTCAGGTGAGATGCACCTGCCCCTGGTGAAAGTCTGGGTACAGGATCTACTCACCAAAAATTGGGAAGGCCCACATGAACTTATTGCTTGGGGTCGTGGTTAAGCTTGCGTTTCCACACATACTGGGGTACGGTGGCTAGCTGCAAGATTTGTTCACCCTGACCTGCGGCACCAGAATGCAGACCAGAATGCAGACCATCCAAATGCTGACCAGAATGCAGATCATCAACCGAATGATCCTTCTGGTGATGACCAGGATACTGACCATCTGGCAGGTGGTCCTTCCACAAGCAGAGACTGGGATGGTCCTTCCACAAGCAGAGACTGAACTTGAAATTTCTTTTTTTATGGAGTCAGAAAATTAAAGCCCTTAAGGCTATGTTTAAAATTAATAACTGATGTAAATTTATTTTTAATATTAGTATCTGGTAGAATTGTGATGTCATACTGGGTTTGCTACATGTATCTCCCATGGCATTGCTGGGGAGTCTCTCTGCGCACTTTAAAGCAGCATCTGATTTGGTCTCTGTTTGGCAACTGGCCATTACCAAGCAGATCCCTTATTCTGCATTTGTTCTCCCTTCTGCAAGGCTACCCGCAGAGGTCTTTAAACAAAAAGGGGGAATTGTGGATGCTGAAAAACTGCTAGCAGAGGGATTTTCTCAGGTTCTCACAATATTCGGTGAGAGTCCTGCTTTTTTCACACAAGTTATGAAAATCAGTAAGATGGTGTAGTGTGTCTGGCTGAGCTGCTTTTCCCCATCCAGCCCTCATGCTGCAGTATTGGGAGCTGGAGGGTGTTGATAAAACACCCGTGTTATGACTGCCAGTGCTCACATGGCACCAGAGGCTGGGGGGGCAAGTTGGGGGAGGGGATACAGCTGACCTGAGCTGATCAGTGGGATATTCCATACCATATGACATCACCTCAACTATAAAGGGAGAGGGCAGGAGGAGGGCATTCTGCTTTGTTCTCCAAGCGGCTGCTACGTGTTCCTGGAGCCCTGCTTCCTGGACTTGGTCCGACATCGCCTGAGGACAGGAAGTAGAGAATAACGTCTTATCGATCATAACTCACGGCTCTTTTCGTCTTATTATCTCATTGCGTGACGTGCTGACGTGGGAGTGATAGAAGGGCTTGGTGGGCACCTGGTGCCCTGCCAGGGTCAACTCACAAGAGATGGTTTTTTGTAAGCTGGACCAACACCTGGTGTTTTGTTAAGTTCTGTTTATGGTACATTGGAAAAATATTTTGAAATGGGTGTTGTAGGACTTCAGCCACTCACCCTAGGAGATGGGTGATCACTGACTAGTCGCCCTATTGGGCTAGGGTATATAAAATGGGGTTATAAATTAATAAAGTTGCGTCTTAGCCTTCTCTTGCTGAATTTGTGTGTTGCTGCATCTCTCCGCTCCCGGTATAAACAGGGACACATGCCATGTAAGTCATATTCAGTATAAATCTTTAGTATCACAAGGGTCAAGGTCTCTTCTTCAATGGCCAGTGTCTGAGGATGACTCTGTCCGTTCTGCCTTCACAAACTTTGTCTTCCTGAATCTGGTACCAGAATTCATCTTCTGAACACGGTTCCCATCTGCTGCTGGGCCCAATCTTGGACTTTCCTGGTGCTTGTTCTACAGCATCAGTGGTGACGGTGACCTAATTGCCAACGGTGGGGGGGGGGGGGGGAAACTTTTTGGAAGCTAATGGACATTGTTTTGAGCAAGACTACATAGAGATGGCATGAGTAGGCTGTGTATGAACTTGAACAAGCATAACTCCTAAAAGAGACTGTTAAATGAGGAAGAAAGACAGTGAAGCAAGAGAAGAATGAAGAACATCTACCAGAGAAGCTGGAGTAGGATGGCAATGTGTTGACATTTAGATAGCCAGTTTGATGTTAGCTTAAAGCATGTGAATAGCAGCATTTAACCAATGAAATGTAACCTTTAGGAGTGTGATTAGGCATGAAGAGTATATAAACCACTTGGGTGAGATTAATAAATGGTTTTGTTTTATAATTCTCATAGAGTTCTGGAAGTCCATTATTCTCCCACAACTGGTGACCTCGACATGATCCCAGGAAAGAGCGCAGAAGACGCCATGGGAGACTCCCCAATTGGAGGTACTGTCTAAAGCTTGACTGTGACAGGGAAGATGGAAAAAAGTCGATCAACTGAAAAGCACCCAGAGAGGTGAGCAATCGGGGGCATCATGGGGCAGAACATATCCGCGGAAGAGGTGGCTGTTGTCCAACTCCTGCTGCATATACTCTCTAAGAGAGGGATAAGTTATAACAAAATCTCCGTACGGAGGTTACTCAAGTGGTGCAGAAACCACGGCTATCCTGCTGATGCCGCCACAGCCTTTGAGTCAGCAAAATGGGCTGAAATAGGCGAACAGACGTGGGATGCTATTTCCAAGCAGGATCAACATGCCAGTGAACTAGCGGCCACTTGGAAGTTGGTTTAGGAAACTCTTAAAGCACTGAGAATGGAGCAAAAGGTAGCTCAGGAGGCTAGCATGGCTCTGTAGCAAACCCCTGTAAGCGTGGCTGGCGAGACTACAAGTTCCACCTTAAGCGTATCAGGGGACTGTAAAAATGAGTTCCTGCATTGCCCTCCGGACTGCTCTTGCCATCAGTGTAACCGTAAAAACCAAGAAGCGCATACCATACCAAAAAAAGCCCCCGCCAAAACCCCCCCGCAGTGTGCACAGCGACTGTGTGGAGCCCAGTGCCCCACCCGCCGAATCGCTGTATCCACCGCTGACGGATGACAGTGAGGAATAGTGGCCTGACCCTCCTTCTGATGAAAAGCAAATACTGCATTCCAATGATAATGTGTTTGAGGACCGTAAAAAATAGACATTAACAGAGAAATGTGTGGGTTGTGATCCATGACATTGATGGAGAGATATATACAGGGAAGGGATGAGTGAGGGAGTCGTCTTACTGTCCGCCTTCCCGGTTACCGTGACCCAAAGTCAGCCAAATAAGTGGGTTCCGTTTCATTGGGACATGATCAAAGAGGTTTGTAAATCAGTACATAGTTACAGTCTAATGGCCCCATTTACGAAAGCTCTACTCGATAATATCTTTGGGGCACAGCAGTTAACACCCTATGATTGCCAGCAAATGGCTGATATGTTGCTCACCCCAACCCAGAGACTGCTATGGAAGGACAGTCGATCCAGAAAAGGAGCCTGATCTATATCCCCGACCCCCAGCGTCATTGGGCGCGTATCTGACAGGAAGCGATGGAAGCCGAGGACGGAGCTCTCGCTGAAGCCCTTCAGGCTTATCCTGTTACATACCGAGCCGCACCATGGCGGCGACGGCAGCCGCGGTGGGCGAGCGGCTGAGTGCTGGTAGCACTTTCTCCGGTTTAAATATGTGCACGTGTCCATTGACACTTTCTCCTCGGCTATGTGGGCTTCTTCTCACACTGGAGAGAAAGGCCGTGATGCCATTGCCCATTGGAAAATGGCTTTCTCGTTCCTGGGTGTGCCGTCTGCTGTGAAAACCGATAATGGTCCTGCCTATGCCTCGCAGAAGACGCGGCAGTTCTTGCACCTATGGGGTGTAGACCACACTTTTGGTATTCCACATTCTCCTACCAGCCAAGCTATTGTTGAACGTGCTCATGGCACTTTGAAGCGTGTTTTGGAAAAACAAAAAGGGGGAATGCGTGGAGAAAACCCACAGAGCCGAGTAGAAAAAGCTTTGTATACAATTAATCATCTCACAGTGACACCAAATTCAAATAATCCTGTTATTCTGAATCATTTTCTCTCATTGCAGTCATCAGGCGAGATACACCTGCCTTGGGCAAAAGTCTGGGTACGGGATCTACTCACCAACAATTGGGAAGGTCCGCATGAGCTTATTGCTTGGGGTCGTGGGTATGCTTGCGTTTCCACAGATACTGGGGTACGGTGGCTACCTGTAAGATGCGTTCGCCCTGACCTGCCGCACCAGAGGCAGAACAGGCAACCTCCAAATGCTGACTAGAATGCAGACCCTCCAAATGATGACCAGAATGCAGATCATCAACCAAATGATCCTTCTGGTGATGACCAGTATAGTGACCATCAGGCAGATGGTCCTTCCACAAGCAGAAACTGAACTTGAAGTTTCTTTTGTTATGGAGTCAGAAAGTTAAAGTCCTTAAGGCTATTTTAGAATTAATAACTGATGTAAATTTCTATTTAAGATTAATACCTGATAGAATTGTGATGTAGAATTTTGTTTGCTACATGTATCTCCCATGGCATCACTGGAGACTCTCTGCCCACTTTAAAGC
>JANVCC010009293.1:89681-109911 GCA_025345505.1 Todiramphus chloris collaris
CTTCATAAGCTAACAGAATTTACTGCAAGAATGGGGCCTCAAGGTCGGCCACAGCTGCGAGGGAGGAAGATAGCTAAGAGAAGAACAACTCCCTGAATCCAAGAAGGAAGATAAGGGAAAAGACTACTGTGTGCCTGCCGCGTTGACAGCCAGAAGTCACCAATCATGTATAATTAAGAGTGCATAGCTTTTTACGAAGTGACCAATCATGTAGAGGTTAGTAGTGCATGTTAGGAATAGTGAGATATATAAGCAACTATGTAATCCATAATAAACGGCATTCGCTTGATCACATTGGTCTGTGTGTGACTGTCCGTTATGGTCTCCCGCATGCTGCCATACAGGATCTGTTAGAACACCAGTATGAACTAGAGTCAAAGGCAGCAAAGTGTTATGCTAACTTTCACACTGATGCTTTTTTCTCTATTCCTATAGCACCAGAGTGTAGGCCACAGTTTACTTTCACCTTTAGAGGTGTCCAGTACAGCTGGAATCCACTGCCCCAAGGGTGGAAACACAGCCCTACCATTTGCCATGGACTGATCCATCAGTCCATCAAATGGCAGGATGGGAGCTCTTGTTAACAAAATAGCAGCTACGTCCCCACCTACTAACAAATAGAAAACACAGGGCTTGTATTTTCTTGTGTCACAGGTGGTGATGCGGGCTGAAGAAGTCCCATTGTATAATCAGTTATTAGATAATGATAAGCAATATGCTCTGTTTAGTGATGGATCTTGCTGTCTTGTAGAAAATCATCAGAGTCGGAAAGCTGCTGTGTGGTTTCCCAGATGACAGGTCGCAGAACCAGCTGAGGGAGAAGGTGAAACAAGTCAGTTTGCAGAGATAAAAGCCATCCAGCTGGACTTAGACATTGCTGAATGAGAAAAGTGGCCAGTGCTCTATCTCTACACTGACTCATGGATGACAGCAAATGCCTTATTGGGATGGTTAAAACAGTGGAAGCAGAATAACTGGCAAGGCAGAGGTAAACCCATTTGGACTGTCACACAGAAAGACATTGCTTCTCAGATAGAGAAACTAGTTGTAAAAGTCCGTCTTGTGGATGTTCACATACCTAAAATTTGAGCCACTGAGGAACATCAAAACAAACAGCAAGTGGATCAGGCTGCTAAAATGTTCCAGACAGACTTAGAGTGGGAACATGAAGGTGAAGTACTTTTATCTCGATGTGCTCATGACACTTCTGGACATCAGGGAAGAGATGCAACATACAGATGGGCTTGTGACTAAGAGGTGGATTTAACTATTGCACAGTGTATCCATGGCTCTGAAACATGTGCTGCAATCAAGCAAAATGCTTACAGTTTTTGTGGTATGGGAGTTGATGGTCAAAGTGCAGAAAAGGGTTGTCAAGGCTGCTTAGTGATTGTTTATGAATAAATAAAATTTCAGAAATCAATATTCGCTTTCTAACAATTTCTGAGAGTAAAATTAGCTACAGAAAGTACTTATAACAACAATTCAGATATCTCTGTGGAGAAGGCTCTCCTTGGAGTTAAAAACCTGTTTGAAGAAACGTACTGATGCAGTGAAAAACTCAATAACTGAAGTTCTTAAGCAGGCATTCTTTATTTTGCGGCGCTGGACACACAGGGGATCACTCCTCCAAATGTGCACGCTGATACAAGCTGGGTTCACAGTTTATATGCAGACTAAACATACATACTCATTATATTTCCTAGAAAGGGCAGTCTTATACTAATGAGTTCCTGGAATTCATTTACATAGTCCAAGCATGCGTAATAAAATTAGGGTTAGGGTCTTTTCTCCCCTCGGTGGTGTTTTGTGACCTCTGGTGGTCATTTACTTCATCTTCTCTTCTTCATCACCGTGTTCTTTTAGTGACCTTAAGCCTAAAATCCTTGTTCTTGCCACAAAACTGGTTCTTGTCTGTTCAGCATGCTCGTGTGCCTCGAGATGTCTTGTTGTCCTGTTCCTGGAGATAATCACTATCTACAAGGTTATGAATTTCTCAGTATGTCCCTACTGTACAACTACCCATTTATTGTTGTTGCTTGTTCAAAGATTGTGGGTGCTGAAAAGATGCTAGCAGAGGGATTTTCTCAGGTTCTCACAATATTCGGTGAGAATCCTGCCTTTCTCACACATGTTATGAGAAACAGTAGGATGGTTTTTGTAAGCTAGACCAACACCTGGTGTTTTGCTAAGTTCTGTCTATGGTACATTGGAAAAATATTTTGAAATGGGTGTTGTAGGGCTTTAGCCAATCGCCCTAGGAGATGGGTGATCACTGACCAGTTGCCCTATGGGGCTAATGTATATAAAACGGGGTTGTAAATTAATAAAGTTGCTTCTTTTGCCTGCTCTTGCTGAATTTATATGTTGCTGCATCTCTCTGCTCCCGGCATAAACAGCGACAAAAGATTAGTAAAACTCCACCAGACATCCTGTCTCCTGTCTTCAATACAAATCATTCATAAGCTTAGTTACCCCCAGCAATTCAAATAAGTTGATCACAGGCTTCTTGTGCAGCTATATTAGATAAAGTTAATGTGTTCTAGTCTTTAGTGCAGTTGCACAGACCTTTTGCCATACTGACATGCGGAAACAAACTTTGCAACCCGTGAAATGTTATAAAGCTGGTACGTTTATTGTGTTGCCAGGTGCAAGGGGGATCACTCCTCCTAGTTTGCACACCGAAGTGTCCAGCAAGTAGGTATTTATTACACCAAATTATGCATATTCAACAGAGTTAGCTACATATTCATTATATGGAGCTGGATTATTATAATCAGTTCCGGGAACTCATTATCATAGGTCTCCTCCCATTGACACTTGTGCACTACCATCTGGTGGTCATGGGCCGGGGTCTTCTGGAGGAAGGCCCCAAGTCTTCCTCGCAGTGTACTTTTCACCTTTGTTTCAAAATGTTGATGTTTCACAGGCTCCTAACCACAGAACTGGTACGGTCTGGCTTATCTCTGGTAGCTCTTCTTTGTTAACAATGAGTTCCTGCTTTGTTTAGTGTTAGTTTCTCTTCTCTACAAGGACCAAGGCCATACAAGATGAGCTAAGGCCTATAAAGCTGCCATGCCATAAGACATGAAACAGATACCAGTTAGTTTTATCATTCAATACTCTTCAAGGTCTCTTGTGGCTTTGTGTAGTCTGAGGAATACCACTACAGAATCATTGCATTTGTAAGTCTTATCTCCTAATCATCATGGTTTATCAGTTTTTGCATTTACTACTATTAAGCCAATCAATTCAACTATCAACCATCAACATACACTTCTGTGATATATCTTTCCATGCCTTATGTTTCTGCTTTTGTTTCCTCAGACTCTTTCTTTTTTCCTTTTCTTCTTATTCTCCTAGTCATAGTGAAAAGTCCTTCAGCTATAGTCCACACCCTCTTATGGAGTGATGTCTATAATGTCACAAGTTAATACTTGTTAAGTGCATTTGAAAAGCCTTCTGTGTAGGTAAGCTAAACAGAGATAAGCACACAAGAGAAAATGGCATATTTGTATTTCTGTTCACTCATGCAGGATAAACCATCACATAAACGGTGTGACCCTGGATGGTGAATAAATTAATTTTCCCTGTTCTGCTGCCAGCTGGTGATTTGGGAGCAAGAAATCTATCTGCATTGTGCCAGGACTCCTAAGTATATAGAATAAAGTTCATCTCCTGTCCCAGTGGGATATTGGGTTGGGGAAAAATGAAGCAACATCTCAAACCCTGACCTTGCCTTCCAGTATCCAGTTCTGTGGAGGCATGAACTGGCTATGATCTCTACTAACTAGGGGATTTCCCTTGTTTAACTTTCAGGAAAAGAAATAATTTGTGAATTCTGTGACTTAAAAATAATATACACAAACATGAGCAAGTATTTAAACCCTCCCACCAACCATACCATTGTGCTTATATGGCCACAGGCACATAGCTATGACATCATCCATGTCTGCATTGGTCGGTAATGTACACTAAATAATAATAATAATAGTGCCAAAGTAGAAGTCATCTATCTAACAGCCTGTTTGGCCTGTTATCTTTGTGCATCTGTTTTTAAAAGGACATTTTTACATTAAATTTAACCGCATTCATTCATCTTCTCCAATTTGATTTTATCATTTCAGGGCTCACAATGCAAAATATCTTTTTTATTGAAAAGGTCAGGCTGGAGAAGAATAGTGATCCCTTTTGGTGCTAAAATGTAGGAGAATATTCTATATATGTGTAGTGTCTCGAGCGACACAAAAAAGTATTTTCTAATAGAAGCAGAAGCAAAGACCTACCTCTATCACATATAACAGTATACCAAGAAAAAGTAGTGATATGTTAATTTGAGGGTAAGAACTGTATTTTCTAAATAGTTATCAAGTAAGGAGCCAGAGTGCTGCTGGACTACGTACAGTGAAGCCACTGTTTAATAATCACAGAATCACAGAACATTAGGGGTTGGAAGGACCTCGAAAGACCATCTAGTCCAACCCCCCTATCAGAGCAGCATCACCCAGATTAGGTCACACTAGTGGAGGTTTAGACTAGATATTAGGAAGAATTTCTTTACTGAAAGAGTGTTCAGATGCTGGAACAGGCTGTCCGGGTAGGTGGTAGAGTCACCATCCCTGAAGGTATTTAAAAAATGTGTAGTTCACAGAATGTTAGGGGCTGGAAAGGACCTTGAAAGATCATCTAGTCCAACTCCTCTGCCAGAGCAGGATCACCTAGATTAGGTCACACAGGAATGCGTCCAAGTAGGTTTTGAATGTCTCCAGAGAAGGAGACTCCACAACCTCCCTGGGCAGCCTGTTCCAGTGTTCTGTCACCCTCACCATGAAAAAATTTCTCCTTATGTTTACATGGAACTCCTATGTTCCAGCTTGCACCCATTGCCCCTTGTCCTATCACTGGATGTCACTGAGAAGAGCCTGGCTCCATCCTCCTGACACTCACATTTCACATCTTATAACCATTAATGAAGTCACCCCTCAGTCTCCTCCAAGCTAAAGAGACCCAGCTCCCTCAGCCTTTCCTCATAAGGGAGATGTTCCACTCTCTTAATCATCTTTGTGGCTCTGCGCTGGACTCTTTCAAGCAGTTCCCTGTCCTTCTTGAACTGAGGGGCCCAACTGAACACAATATTCCAGATGTGGCTTCACCACGTGTTTTGCCAATTGACGGGGTCAACAGAAGGGACACAGGCACCAAGAAAAAGGACAGGCTTATTTTACTGTTTATCTCAAAGTAATACAAAAGTGAAACAAGGCACTTAATTACAAAAAGATAAGCTTATTATACTCTATTATAAGCACCACGGACAATAAGCAAGGTAATGCACCTAAACATTACTACAGAAAGAAAGCTATAGTGATTAATAAAGATACATTACCAGTTGCTCTATTAATAGGTTACCATCACCCAGACCCACAGTCACCGGGGAGCCCCGGTTGCAGCGAGGATCTGGAGAACCCGCCCCAGCAATTGGGAGGTCCTACACCATGCGTCCACTCATAGGCGAGGTCCAAAGTTGCTACAAGAGGTTCCAGCTTTTATAATACTCAATTATGAAACTCAGCAAGTTAGAATGACTTGCTGTTTTCTTTATGTGGAAACATCTGGTGCCATCCTCCCTGTTGGGTGTCACCGAAAGCCTGGACAGGGCCTAGAGTGAGACCCAAAGGAGTTTTCCTATCTTTTTTTGTCCTTAAACACATATTTCTCAATAAGATCTGATCTTTAGATGTCTGGTTTCATTAACTATTTTAGCTCTAATCATGAGGTCTGATCTTTCAAGAGGCTGGATGTCTGGTTTCACCATCTATTTTAGCTTTAACTACATATCTCTCAATAAGCACTAATTGTTGCAACGCAAGCATTATAAGAAAGTCCTAACATAAACATTTTTTTTTTGTGGTTAGTTAAGCAAAATGAGGTTTGGTTATTGAATATAAAATATAACATTATGGGGATCATCTAGAGGTCAACCTTTGGCCTGGTCTGTCATCCAGGCCTTAGCATATCACCAGGGCAGAGTAGAGGGGGAGGAGAACCTCTCTCGACCTACTAACTGCACCTTCTAATACACCCCAGGATTCCATTGGCCTTCTTGGCCACAAGGGCATGTTGATGGCTTATAACCTGCTGTCCACCAAGACCCCCAGGTCCCTTTCCCCTATGCTGCTTTCCAACATGTCAGTCCAACATGTCAACCCCCTGGGTTGTTCTTTCCCAGATGCAATGCTCTATACTTGCCCTTCTTATATTTCACTACATTTCTCCCTACCCATTTCTCCAGCCTGTCTAGGTCTCTCTGGATGGCAGCACAGCCTTCTGGTGTGTCAGCTACTCCTCCCACTTTTGTGTCATCAGCAAACTTGCTGACATTCCACTCTGTTCCCTCATCCAAGCCGTTGATTAATATATTGAATAGTACTGGTCCCAGTACCAACCCTTGAGGGACTCCACTAGATACAGGCCCCCAATGGACTCTGTGTCATTGACCACAACTCCCTGACTTCTATCCTTCAACCAGTTCACAATCCGCCTCACTATCCAATGATCCAGACCACACTTCCTCAGTTTAGCTGTGAGGTATGGTGTCAAATGCTTTACTGAAATCAAGATAAACCACATCCACTGCTCTACCATCATCTATCTACCTAGTTATGTCCTCATAAAAGGCTATCAGGTTGGTCAAACATGGGTCCTCCTTCTTGCCCTTTTTGTAGGCTGGAGTGACATTTGCTTTCCTCCAGTCCTCAGGCACCTCTCCTGTTCCCCACAACTTACCAAAGATGATGGAGAGTGGCCTAGCAATGACTTCTGCCATCTCCCTCAGCACCTGTGGGTGCATCCCATCATGACCCATGGATTTATGGATGTCCAGATTGCTTAATTGGTCCCTAACCCAGTCGTCAACAACTAAGGTAAACTCCTTCTTTATCCTGACTTCCTCTGGGGCCTCAGGGTTCTGGGGCTCCTGAGGACAGCCTCCAGCATCATAGACAGAGACAAAGAAGGCATTCAGGTACTCTGCCTTCTTTGTATGCTCTGTTACTAGGGCACCCACCTCGTTCATCAGTAGGACTACATTGCCTCTATTGTTAATTTTAACTGAAATGGATTTGAGGAAGCCCTTTCTGTTGTCATTGACCTCTCCTGCAAGGTTTAATTCCAAGGAGACCTTAGCTTTCCTAGTTGCTTCCCTACATCCTCAGGCAACAGTCTTCTATTCCTCCCAAGTGGCCAGACCCTCCTTCCATGATCTGTAGACTCTCTTCTTCCACTTGAGTTTGGCCAGCAATTCCCTGTTTAACCAGACGCGTCTCCTGGCTCACTTTCTTGATTTCCTACCTGTTGGGATGCTCTGATCTTGGGCTTGGAGGAAGTGGTCCTTGAATGTTAGCCAACTATCTTGAGCCGCTTTACTTTCTGTTGCCCTGTCCCATGGGATTTCCCCTAGCAATTGCTTGAAAAGGCCAAAGTTGGCCCCGCTGAAGTCCAGGTATTAGTAATTAGTATTCTATTCCTGCCACATGAGATCCTGAACTCCACCATCTCGTGCTCTCTGCAGCCAAGGCTGCCCTCAAACTTCACCGCTTCAACCAGACTCTCCTTGTTAGTGAGTATATGATCCATCAGTGTGACTCTCCTAGTTGGCTCATCCATCATTTGCAGCAGGAAGTTATCATTGATGCACTGGAGGTTACCTCCTGGACTGTGAATGGCTGGCTGAGGAGGCCTTCCAGCCTGGGTAGTTAAAATCCCCCGTGAAAACCAGGGCCTGTAATTGCGAGGCTTCTATCAGCTGCCTGTAGAGGGCCTCATCAACTTCCTCCTTCTGAGCCGGTGGCCTGTAATAGACACCCACAACAGCATCACCCATGCTAGCCTGCCTGTAGGGATTGATAAGAGTAGGACAAAAATATTTGTTAGCTAGAAGTAGTTATGCTAAGGCCTGCAAGGCCAAAAAACAGCCAACACTGCCCCAACCTTGAGGAGATAAGACTAAGGATGTGAAAAGCAGAAGCACCTGGCAAAACAGGAGGATGAGAGGAGAAAAACAGGGTGCTGAAGGAGGAAAACCAAGAGAATCGCCAACCAATAAAAAGTGTTTGAAGTGTGTGTGCACAGACTCTGGGTTTGAGTGTGGGGCCAATAAGAAGTGACCTGGGTGCGTGATCAGTGTTGTCTCATGTATAAATATAGCCTGTTGCACTTAAAGTGACTTCTGATTACAACCATATTGGCTGTGCTGTCAGAGTCCATCCCTGCACGCTACACCTGCCCCTTAATTCGCACCCACAAACTCTCTACTTGCTCTTCATCTGCCCCTGGACAGAACTCAATATATTCTAGTTGCTCTCTCAGGTAAAGAGCAACTCCACCACCTCGCCTTGCCAGCCCGTCTTTCCTAAAAAAGACATAGCCATCCATGACCACATTCCAGTCATGTGAGCTGTCCTACCATGTCTCTGTAATTGCCACCAGATCATAACCCCTTGACCACACAAGGGAAGGGACCCTGACATTGCCATCCAGCATTAAGTTCAGTGGAGGCATGAACTGGTTACAATCTCTACTAACCAGTTAACTAAATAGTTTGGGAACTGCAATGACTAGTAACCACCTTATTCCCATAAATAACAATAAATTATTAAAAAGGCCATTTCTAAATCCCAGTTAGATGAAAAGCATAATCCCAGCACAGAAGCAGTGATAACTAGTGCTTTGAGACCATCAAATTCTGGTAATTGTTGTTACTTGTGGTTTCAGCCACACACACATATATATGTGCACACACACACACAGAGGAAATACCTGCAATAGCATCACTAGCATGACTGTCACCTCACCACCCTCCTCTCCCATGTGTTTGCAGAGGGATAGATGGATTGCAGTGAGTCAATATCTTCCCAAACACTGAGCTACAGTCTTCTGAGTTCCAGACTCAGCTTTACTACTTTCAATATGTATTATGGCAGTCATACTGCTTTACATGTATGTTGGCATATATATATACATGCATGTTCCATACATAAGTGCTCTTCACCTATGTTAATGATAACAATAAGACACACTAAATCTTATAGCTATGTCCCAAATCACTTTACAATACATTGTAGGAAGCTACATGTGTCCTGGTTACACTGGAGCAGAATCATAGGCCTGCCATGGTCTGCATGCTGTTAGCAGTTTGGATTCAGACAGGGCAGATGACCTGAGTTGGCTCACAGGCCTATCCCATCCCATTCCATAAAAATCATGCTTACTATAACAGGGGCAGTTTGTGGAGGGTGAGGAGGTCTCATGCTTGCAGTGTCCTGATCCTGAGTGCTACCTTTCTTTTTATTGTGACCAATGTACATTTGCTGGGCTGAGTATAACTTTGTTTACTTTATACTGTCATTGGTATTAGTTTAGTTATTTCATTAAATCAGTTTTCATTTCAGCTATTGGGTCTCCTTTTCCTGATCCCCTTCTTGGCTTGGGAGGGATCATCAAGTGATAGAACAATTACTATAGTTTAGCCCTGGATACAGGATAAATGGAGACAGCTTATTTGGTGCCCAATGCTTATTTGGAGTCTGACTTAAATAGCTCATCTGGGAGAATTACAGATTTTTAATTTGAGAGTCCTGAAGGGTTAAAGTTTTAACAGATTTGACTGAGCTTCTGTAAGTATTCATCATTGATGATCTGGGTAGCTTGATGATGTGAGTAGGATGGTGTCTGGGTGAAATTCTACAGTATTTGTTTCTAGAGTTGCTTTTGAAGTTGTGGGTAGATTTACCACTTTGTGATTGGCTTTGTGAGTTTTATCACTTCTGGGTGTGGGGTTAGAGGTGATGCTGTGCTATGTTATTTGCAGTTAGGTTATGGTATTATAAATTCTTCTGTAATTACAAGGATTTCTGCTTTGTGTGGAATGGTAGTGGACAAAGAGAATTTGGTACACCCTTGGAATGCTTCCACCACCTTAATCATGTTGATAGACTTTATGAATGTCATTCAGCTCTTGGTCTCACTGAAAGAAAAATATTGTTATAGAGGTGGATATGGTGTAGCTGCTGCAACCCCTGCAATTGGTCCTGCAGCTATCTCAGCTCCCAGGAGAACTTGTTTTGCTGAATGACTGGATACCAAGTAAAACCAGACTCCAAGTTAAATGTACAAATAAGTGTAGTTTATTATATACAATATAATAAAAGAGAATAATATACAGTATAATAAAAGGAAATTATACCAGCTAGCGATGCATCAATTCATTACTACAAAGTGTTACAGTGATTAAGAAAAGGATACATCACCAATTACCACCTTAATAACATCATCCAGGCCCATACTCAATCTGGGAAGCGCCATTGCAGCTGGTTCCAGAAGTCTATTGGTAACTGGGAAAGTCCTATGCAGTGCATCCACCCATAGGTGAAACTTCTGACCCAGTCCCAGAGCTTTCCCGCCTTTATACACAGTAACAAACCACTTACATAACTAATTTATGTAACTTCTTGAATATATGTCAAGTGCAGATGTACACTGTAGCCTGATCCATAAGGTATACACACACCTGGAGCATTGGCCAGATTCCTGGGTGCAGTCAAGTTATGGTCATGACACAACTGCACAAAATATATATGATTCTCCTGTTCACATCCTATTTATTCTGGGCAGAAGGTCCAGAATACCATCTGTCAGATTCAGTAAATGCAATTTGTATTTGTTCTTGAGCTCACCATCCAAGTTAAACAATTATTAATTAAAGAGTTGATTAAAAACTCTTTCATAAGCAATGATCAATCATCACTCAATACATTTCCATCACAGCACTGCAGTTACTCAGCCTCCAGTAATGGGTGATGTATCTGACCTATGGACATAAGCAGTGCAGTGATGACGCAGTATCAGTCACCCCTGTAGAGAAGAAGAAATACACAAAAAGAGCAGGTCCTACAGGGACATCATAGGTAGAAGAATCATAGGTGACTACTTGATCTCTATCCCTATGTGAGTTGAGAGATCTATTAAAGATTACAGTTGTCACAAAGTTGAACAACTTGTTACTTGGCTTCTCTGATGCTGGGATAACAGAACTGATGGTTTGGACTTAAAGGGAAGCCAAGCACTTGGGACCGATGGCTAGAGAAGCAGGTATTGACAGAGGTCTTGCAAAGGAGGCACATCCTCTCCCTCTGGAGGTGGCTACTGTTGAGTGTGAGGAACACATATCTATTCAGAGATGATGTTGTATACCACCTGGACAAGTGGACAATTATGGAGAGAGGTGTTAAGAATCTGAGGGAACTAAAAGTGTGGGAGCTCATTTTTTGCTGACCTGGATGACCCACAGACACCATTAGATCCAGAAGAACTCAGAATTACTGAACCCGTGTGGTGCAATTCAGTACTGAGCATGCCACAGTCATATGCCAACAAAGCATCATTTTTTTAGCTGAACAGATGACAAGGCACCAATGGTGTGTTACTTGGCTTGTGGTGATATGTAGATAATGTCTCTTCCTCCCCACAGGTTTACGTCTCTGCTTTCTAAAAATCATCTGACAAATCCATGGAACTCTTCAGTAAGATGTATGAAACATTGTCCCAGATGGAGGATAGGTTCCACTCCCCACCTGCACCGATGAGTGTTTCAGCTGTCAGGAGAGAGTATTCCCCTGTAAGGCCTGTTTGAGTGAGATGACACATACCACAAGGTGCCCTGTGTTTTTTTCCTGCATTACCATAGGGAAGGCATGAATCATAGAATCATAGAATGGATAGGGCTGGAAGGGACCTCCAAAGGTCATCTAGTCCAGCCCCCCTGCAGTGAGCAGGGATACCTTCAACTAGACCAGGCTGCTCAGAGCCTTGTCCAACCTTACCTTGAGTATCTCCAGGGATGGGGCCTCAACCACCTCCCTGGGTAGCCTATTCCACTGTTCTACCACCCTCAAGGTAAAGAACTTCTTCCTGATATCCAATCTAAATATACTCTATGAGAAAATCCTAGAATCATAGAATAGTAGAGATTGGAAGAGACCTCTGGAGATCATGGAGTCCAAACACTCTGCCAGATCAGGATCACTTAGGGCATGACACACAGGAACATATCAAGGCTGCTCTTGAAAGTCTCAAGAGGAGACTACACAACCTCTCTGGGCAGCCTGTTCCAGTGCTCCATCACCCTCACAGTAAAGAAGATTTTCCTCATGTGGAGGTGGAACTTTCTATGTTTCATCTTGTTACCATTATTTCTTGTCCTATCACAGGGCACAATTGAAAAGAGACTGGGCCCTTCTATTCGACACCAACCCTTCAGATATTTGTAAACATTAATAAGATCCCCTCTCAGTCTTCTCTTTTCAAGGCTAAACAGCCTCAGGGCTCTCAGCCTTTCCTCGTAACAGAGATGTTCCAGTCCCTTAATCATCCTTGTAGCTCTCCGTTGGACTCTCTCTAGTATTTGCCTGTCCCTCTTGAACTGAGGAGACCGGAATTGAACACAATACTCCAAATGTGGTCTCACTAGTGCAGAGTAGAGGGGGAGGAGAACCTCCGTCGACCTGCTGGCCACACTCTTCTTTATGCACCCCAGGATACCATTGGTCTCCCTGGCCACAAAGGCACATTGCTGTTTCATGGAGAACTTACAGTCCACTAGGACTCCAAGGTCCTTCTCTGTGGAGCTGCTTTCCAGCAGGTAAAAAGGGATGGAAAACCTTTGCTGATCTTTCAGGCATGCTTGCATGAAATGCAAGGTAAAACAATCACAGAAAGGGGCTCCTCCAGGTAAAGTGCTGTGTCGCTGTTTGTACTGGGAGTGGAGAGATGCAGCAATGCACAAAATCAGCAAGAGAGAGCGGGAGCGAGACTTTATTAATTTATAACCCCGTTTTATATACCCTAGCCCCATAAGGCGATTGGTCAGTGATCACCCATCTCCTAGGGTGATTGGCTAAAGTCCTACGACATGCATTTCAAAATATTTCTCCAATGTATCATAAACAGAACTTAACAAAACACCAGGTGTTGGTCCAGCTTACAAAAACCATCCTACTGTTTCTCATTATTGTGAGAACCTGAGAAAAATCCCTCTGCTAGCAGCTTTTCAGCATCCATAGTGCTGCTCCAATGGGCAGCTCCCCAGATGTCATAGATGGGCTTCTGATACTCATTTATGAGAGAGGAGTAATGTCAATGAAGGCATAGACCATGTGAGCTGTTTGGACCCCTATGTGTTTAAGGTTTTCGCCAAACAGTGGGTCACTCTAGGTTTGCTTTCATTCAACAACTCAGAGTTGGGCCGCCACCTCAGTGAAGGTGAAGGACTTATAAAATTGAACTTGTATATATACTCTTAACACAATGTTAGGTAATCAATATTCTTCTTAAAAGTCCTTTGTGGTTTTCCTCGAACTCTCAGTTTTCAGTCCGTTATTAATCTTCAGCCATTCTTCGCTGTCTTGCTTCAGTTCCTCTTCAGATGTCACAGGTCAGTGATATTCTGGTCATCACAGTCTCTTATCTTTAGATGTTCACCTTTAGAATTCTGAGAAAGACTCGAGTTGTTCCTTTATCTCAATTTATCTTGATCTATACCTTACCTAAAAGTAGTTAACCTTTAATAAAATGCTTACCCCAAGCTGACTACCCATCTATTATCATGTCTTATATATAACAGAAAATTAATCTATTCATAACCATTATTGACTCAGCTGGACTGGGTTTTAAACCAACCATGGTAAGGGCTATACAGGAGACAATGAAAATCATTCACATGGTCTTGGGATATTATTCTATAGCACCTGCATTCTATTAATTATCCATTATTCTGTTAATCATCCATTATTCTATAATGTCCTATTCTTCTCTAACTTTTAAGTTAGCTAATCATCTTACGGGCCTATTTTCCTTTACACTATGTTGATGTTAGGCACTCTGTTTGGAGTTGGAGGGGCCTCCAGCCAGGTGGAGAAGAGGGACAATAGTTTATTGGACTTTGTGGGTTTTATGGCCTGGCACATCAGAACCACAGGAAGATAAGGCTTTGGTGGACGGTGGTGCACAATGCACCCTGATGCCATCCATCTATACAGGGACAGAATCTATTTGCATTTCTGGAGCAATGTGAGGATCCCAAGAACTGACTGTAGAAGAAGCTGAAATAAGTCTGACTGTGTGGAGAAATGGCTGCATGCCAGAGGAGGACATGAACTTCTTGGAGTGACCAATCCAGTCTTTCCCCTAATATCTAAGATGGAGGACGTGCCTTGCCCTTGAACGTCCTTGAGAGGGGAGCAAAGAAGGAAGTAACTAAGTCCCTCAGACGGAGTTGCGTGTAACCACGAGAACAACAGCTGACCACCAATCCAGAGGAGGACTTGTGCGGTGACCGAGAACTTGTAGCCAATAATAACTTTGTTTGCACATGTGGCTTGCTTGCTAGACTATATAAACACTGTGTGTACAACTAATAAAGGAGAACGACCATACTCACATTGAGGTTACGTCGTTACTCGGGGTCCGACTCCCACTCCCACATCTGGTAGCAGAGGATGGTTAGCACCAGAAAAATCTCCGAGACTGCAGTAAGCAGCGAGAGGAGGGAGCAGAGTGGGAAAACTCGGCTGAGGGAAGCCCTGCTTGAGCATATGTCTAAGCAGACGTGTATACCGGTGTGAGGTCGCTCCTCACCCCTCAGGTGCAGCTGTGGAAACAGAGGCTGCGGCTACGTTGCTAGCTGGTATACTCTCTAAGAGAGGAAAGGAAGTGCCAGTGAAGCAGTTACTGAGATTAATTACGTTGGGGCAAAAATGTGGACAGTTTGCCGATACCTGCCTGTTATTTTCCGTATCGCAATGGAGAGACTTTGGGGGTACAATGTGGCAAAAGACTGTTGTAGATGATGGGAAGGATGAAAAGGAGATCAAGGCAGTTTGGCTGCTCTGGAACTCCGTGCTCGAGATGTTACAGAGCATGAATGTGGAACGGGAAGTTGCTTACGCGGCAGTGCAGATGCTGGGACCCGGCCCCTCTACTATCGAGCCAGCACCACTTAAGCCCAGTCCGGTGGCCCGATTTTTTGGACTATCTGCGGTGAGAGGCATGACGGCACCGATAAAGGGCGTTAGCGAACTTTGTGGGAGGGAGAGCAATAAATCCCCGAACGCGGAAGCCCCTGAGTCCAGCAAGTTGGGAGAGCTCCTGGAGAAATGTCTTGGTTTCAAAGACAGGTGTCTGCCAAGGAAGGCAGGATCTCCCCTTGGAAGGGAAATGCAACCCCCTCCCCTCCGAATGCTTGTAATTTTGAAATTAAGGGGCTTTCAGGCAAAGATATGAGGAATAGGAATAACAGTTCTTTACTAAATATCTATATAACAAGACAAACAAACAACAATAACTACAGCAGTAACAGCAAACAGTGCCAGGAACCCAGTCACAACCTCTGGGGCGGCTCCCAGTGAGCAGGGAGGGCGCGATGGTCTCCCTGCCCCTCCGGAGACAGCTCAGGCCTCACCTGGCAATGGCCGACTGAAAGCCCACGTCACGAACCCCCCTGGGCAGCCGATGCCGGTGTTCAGCAGGATCCTCGGGAGACAGCAGGGGTAGGAGGAGAAAAGCAGGAGGCGAAGCAGGGATGACCTCTCTCCCAGCTGATCCCGGTGTCCAGAAGATCCTTGGTAGGCAGCAGGGAGAGCAGGAGACGCAGCAAGGAGAGCAGGAGACGCATCAGGGATGAGTTGTCTGCACCAGAGGGCAGCTTCTCCTCACCTCGAATGCAGGGAGCAAACCAAGCAAGAGCCCCAGGGGCTCCACCCAACCCCCTTTATTCGGTGGCTGGACCCCTCACCCTGTGGCCAGGTCCTTTTGTCTCTCTTAAGTACAGCCGTTTACCTCCCTGACAAACAAGTATGGAAAAATTCTTTAAGAGAAGAAGGAAAACAGAATAACTCCCCAAAACCCCAACATTATCCACCCCAAATTTTTCCATACTAACATGTTACACCAAACTTAAACCTTTAAACTATATACACACATCCATTACCCCTAATTATATACATATATACATGCAGATATGGATACAAGTGCAATGCCATGAGTGGTTCACCCTCAAACGAGGTCCCCTTGAGGTATGCATCGGGTCTCTCCATCTTTTTGCATCACCCACCAGGTGCAACCTGGTCCCTGTGCGAAAACAACCCCATGGATTGGTTTGTCTTTGCTCAAGGCAGACTTTACCCAAACAGTTTTCCCAAGCATACCTCTCATATGTACCACAGGAACCTTATCCCCATCTGTTGTTTGCAAGGGTTCACATTGAGCAGGGCTGCATCGGTTAGTGGAGCCTCAGGTGTTAACTAACCAGGTAGCTTTTGCTAAATGCACCTCCCAGGTTTTGAACGTCCCCCCGCCCAGTGCCTTCAGTGTTGTTTTAAGCAGTCCATTGCACCGCTCAAACTTCCCAGCTGCTGGTGCATGGTAAGGGATAAGGTACACCCATTCGATGCCATGTTCCCTAGCCCAGCTGTTTATAAGGCTGTTCTTGAAATGAGTCCCATTGTCAGACTCAATTCTCTCGGGCGTACCATTGTGGAGGAATGGCTGCGTGCCAGAGGAGGACATGAACTTCTTGGAGTGACCAATCCAGTCTTTCCCCTGATATATAAGATGGAGGACGTTCCATTAGCATCTGAGAGGGAGGACGTGCCTTGCCTTTGAACGTCCTTGAGAAGGGAGTAAAGAAGGGAGTAACGAAGGGAGTATCTAAGTCCTGCAGACGGAGTTGTGTGTAACCGCGAGAACAATAGCTGATCACCAATCCAGAGGAGGACTTGTGCGGTGGCCGAGAACTTGTAACCAATAATAAGTTTGTTTGCACATGTGGCTTGTTTGCTAGACTATATAAACACGGTGTGTACTATTAATAAAGGAGAACGACCATACTCATATTGAGGTTACGTTGTTACTCGGGTTCTGACTCCCACTCCCACATACCATGCCTCCACAGAACCTGCTTTTCAAGGCCCAGGATGGTGTTCCGGGCAGTAGCATGAGGCACAGCGTCTCCAGCCATCCTGTGGTGGCTTCTACCATGGTGAGCACATACCGCTTGCCTTGGTGCGTTTGAGGCAGTGTGACGTAATCAATCTGCCAGGCCTCCCCGTACTTGTATTTGGACCACCGCCCACCATACCATAGGGGTTTCACTCTCTTGGCCTGCTTGATCGCGGCACATGTCTCACAGTCATGGATAACTTGGGAGATACTGTCCATGGTTAAATCCACCCCTCGGTCTCGTGCCCACTTATAGGTAGCATCTCTGCCCTGATGGCCTGAGGCATCATGTTCCCATCGAGCCAAGAACAACTCGCCTTTATGTTGCCAATCCAAGTCCATCTGGGACACCTGTATTTTCGCAGCCTGATCTACCTGTTCGTTGTTACGATGTTCTTCATTATCCCGACTCTTGGGGACATGGGCATCTACATGGCGGGCTTTCACACGTAGCTTCTCTACCCGAGTGGCAATGTCTTTCCACTCAGCAGTAGCCCAGATTGGTTTTCCCCTACGCTGCCACTTTGCCTTTTTCCACCTTTCCAGCCAGCCCCACAGGGCGTTGGCTACCATCCATGAATCAGTGTAGAGGTATAGCTTTGGCCACTTCTCTCTTTCAGCAATGTCCAGGGCTAATTGGACGGCTTTGAGTTCAGTGAGTTGGCTCAATCCACCTTCTCCCTCGGTAGCTTGTGCAACTTGTCGTGTGGGGCTCCATACAGCAGCTTTCCATTTCTGGCTAGCACCTACGATTCGTCAGGAACCATCAGTGAAGAAGGCGTATTGTCTTTCACTCTCCGGTAGCTCGTTATATGGGGGTGCTTCCTCGGCACGTGTCACTTGGTCCTTCTCTTCTTCAGAGGATAATCCAAAAGTCTCACCTTCCGGCCAGTTCGTAATTATTTCCAAGATCCCAGGGTGATTTGGGTTTCCAATACGGGCACGCTGTGTGATGAGGGCAAGCCACTTGCTCCAAGTGGCATCGGTGGCGTGATGCGTGGAAGGAACCTTTCCCTTAAACATCCACCCCAGCACCGGTAGTCGGGGTGCCAGGAGGAGTTGTACTCTGTGCCAATCACTTCTGAGGCAGCTTGAACTCCTTCATAGGCGGCCAAGATCTCTTTCTGTGTTGGGGTGTAGTTGTCTTCGGACCCTTTGTAGACTCAGCTCCAGAATCCCAGTGGTCATCCCCGAGTCTCACCAACCACCTTCTGCCAAAGGCTCCAGGACAGACCCTTGTTCCCAGCTGCAGAGTAGAGCACGTTCTTCACCTCTGGTGCCGTCCTGACTGGGCCAAGGGCTACCACACGAGCGATTTCCCGCTTGATCTGGGTGAACGCTTGTTGTTGTTCAGGGCCCCAGTGGAAATCGTTCTTCTTGCGGGTAACCAGGTACAGAGGGCTCACGATCTGGCTGTACTCAGGAATGTGCATCCTCCAAAAGCCTATGGCACCAAGGAAAGATTGCGTTCCCTTCTTGTTGGTGAGTGGAGACATTGCGGTGATCTTATTAATGACCTCAGTGGGAATCTGACGCCGTCTGTCTTGCCACTTTACCCCCAGGAACTGGATCTCTTGAGCAGGTCCATTGACTTTGCTGTTTTTGATGGCGAAGCCGGCTTCCAGGAGAATCTGGATGATCTTCTCCCCCTTCTCAAATACCTCTGTTGCCGTGTTCCCCCACACAACGATGTCATCAAAGTACTGCAGATGTTCTGGAGCCTCACCCTTTTCCAGTGCAGTCTGGATCAGTCCATGGCAGATGGTGGGACTGTGCTTCCACCCCTGGGGCAGTCGGTTCCAGGTGTACTGCACGCCCCTCCAGGTGAAGGTAAACTGAGGCCTGCATTCTGCTGCCAGAGGAATGGAGAAAAAAGCATTGGCAATGTCAGTAGTGGCATACCACTTCGCTGCTTTGGACTCCAACTCGTACTGGAGCTCCAGCATGTCCGGCACAGCAGCGCTCAGGGGTGGAGTCACTTCATTCAAGGCACGATAGTCCACTGTCAATCTCCATTCTCCATCAGACTTGTGCACAGGCCAAATGGGGCTGTTGAAGGGTGAGTGGGCTTTGCTGACCACCCTTTGGCTCTCCAGCTCACGAATCATCTTTTGGATGGGGATCACGGCATCGAGATTTGTCCAATACTGCCGGCGGTGCACTGTCGAGGTGGCAATTGGCACTGCCTGCTCTTCCACCTTCAGGAGCCCAACTGCAGAAGGATTCTCTGATAGTCCAGGCAGAGTGTTCAATTGCTCAATGCCCTCTGCCTGCACAGCAGCTATTCCAAATGCCCACCTGTGTCCTTTTGGGTCTTTTTAATAGCCACTCCGGAGGAAGTCTATGCCCAGAATACACGGGGCCTCTGGGCCAGTCACAATTGGATGTTTCTGCCACTCCTTCCCAGACAGGCTCACCTCAGCTTCCACCATGGGGTCAGCTGCTGTGATCCTCCGGTCACCCCAGCAATGGAAACCGATTCTGCCCCCACATGTCCTGATGGCATTAAAGTACATTGCGCACCAGTATCAACTAAAGCTTCATATTTCTGGGGCTCTGATGTGCCAGGCCATCTGATCCACTCTGTCCAGAAAACACAATTCTCCCGTGCCTCTTCCTGGCCAGAGGCAGGGCCCCTCTAGCCTTGATTACCATTCCTTCCCTGGGCATATGTGCAGGAGGTTCCTTCTAGGGAATCCGACATATCATCTTCTCTTCTGTAGTACCTGTCAGCTCGGTCACGGGAGGCTGAGGCCACTTTCACTCTGGCGGAACCCCTTTGGTTAGTGTTTTCTCTTTTGAGTTCACGCACCCGTGCTGCCAGAACAGAAGTGGGTTTCCTATCCCATCTTCTCATGTCTTCCCCATGGTCACACAGAAAGAACCACAGCTCAGCTCATGGGGTGTACCCTCTCCCTCTATCTGGGGGACGTCGGGCTCTGACTCTCGGGTCTGTGACTCGCACTGGTGCCACCCAGGAAATGCTCTTCCTTACCTCCTCCACAATCTCCTCCTTGAGGTCCCTAACCACAGCAGAGACCTGAGCCTTCATTGGGCCATTGACCATACTCTCATAATACCTGAACCTGTTGGCGATGGAGCCCACTGTTTCTTGGTTGTCCTCAGCATTAATGGTTGCAATGAAGGTGGCGTATTGCTGTGGCCCTAGTTTTGCCAGGTT
>JANVCC010009293.1:119911-130159 GCA_025345505.1 Todiramphus chloris collaris
TTCTTCACTGAGAGGGTGGTTAGGCACTGGAACAGGCTGCCCAGGGAGGTGGTGGAGTCACCATCCCTGGAGGTGTTTAAAGAACGATTAGATGTGGAGCTTGAGGATATGGTGTAGTGGTTGAGAAATGCTAGGACAAAGGTTGGACTTGATGACCCTGGAGGTCCTTTCCAACCATAATGATTCTATGATTCTATGATCAAGATACAGGAAGAATAGCAGTGACTTCGGTGTGGTGTAAATGGTATGGTCTAATACTGTCCTGGTTTCGCTGGTCAGAATCATATGCTTGCCATGGTCTGCAGTCCATTAGCTGTTTGGAGTCAGACAGGGCAGCTGACTCAAGTTGGTTCACAGGTCTATCCCACCCCTCCTCTTCCTGCTCCATCCCACCCCTCCTCTTCCTGCTCCATCCCATCCCTCCTCTTCCTGCTCCTGAAGACTGCCTTCCCATTGTTTGTGAAGAATGTATGTTTGCCAGGCTGAGTATAACTTTGTGTACTTTGTACTGGCATTGGAATTAGTTTGGTTGTTTCATTAAATTTGTTTTCACTTCAACCTATGAGTGTCCTCTCCTGTCGCTGTTTATATCGGGAGCGGAGAGATGCAGCAACACATAAATTCATCAAGAGCAGGCAAAAGAAGCCACTTTATTAATTTATAACCCCGTTTTACATACTCTAGCCCCATAGGGCAATTGGTCAGTGATCACCCATCTCCTAGGGTGATTGGCTAAAGTCCTACAACACCTATTTCAAAATATTTTTCCAATGTACCATAAACAGAACTTATGGCGAGGCACTCGGGCCAGGGACATAAAGAGCATGTGCAGAAAAGTGAGGTGAAAAGTTTAGAACGAGGAAGACTCTTTACTTCATCTGAGGAAGACTCTTACATCATCCCGGGGACCCCTACCCACGACCACCAGACGACACTGCGCAAGTACAACGCAGATGCAAATGACTTTTGGGTTCATTATAATATGAAGTGAGGCTGGACGGGGCTAGGTAATTAATATATATAGGCCTATTGTGAAACTTAATGAATATGGAACATATAACCCAATATATACTGAGCTGAAAGCAGCTGGGGGCGCGCATGACTTTGGAGTAATTATCCCCCATGCATCCCAGCGCTGGAATAAACATACCTACTTTACTACTTATTCAGTAGTGGAGTTTTTCCGTGTATCAAGGTTGCACTGCCTAAAGGTGGCAAGAGTAAAAATTATTATAAAAGTAGTAGCAAAATAAAGTATTCCAACTTAGTGACATTGGATTTGTCCAGAAAGAATTTAGAAGACCACAAAAGGAGGAATCACAAAGAGGACTAAAGGTGAAGAGTAAACATAAGAATGATTCATAATTTGAAAGATATTTTTCTCTTCTAAGGAACAATGCATCCAGTAATGTAACAAGTATTTCTTCAAAGGCATGGAAGAAACATTGCAATTTAGATATTGAAAATATAAAAGTCAAGAAGAATGTAGCCAAAATGGTTGAAGATGGGGATAATAGTATTTTCTTTAGTAATTGCCATGTATTGCAGCTTAAATTGACTCTGAAGATGTATTCCTGGAAACAGGAACAAAAGAATAAGTAGAAGTAATCTACAGAAATGGGCTGGAGAGGACTTTGCTCAGAACTGTAGGAAAAGGAGAATGAAAATAGGAGGAATGTAGGAACATATCGCTCATCTTCATTCTCTCTTACCAGGCTCTGGGTGTTTTCACCTCTTTAAAAGATGACACCATACTAAAAATCAATATAAAAGTTGTTGAAGACAGTCATGAACTTCTAATCAAAATGTGGTTTATAGAGCAGATATATTATTTCCATATTCATTATAAGTGTACATTCTGGAAAGATCTTTGCAAAAGGACAGAAAATAAAACTGACACCTTGTTGATCTTGAGTACAAATGATTTCAAATTTTGCAAATGGGCTGGATTCATAATTATTTTTGCAGAACATGGTAACAGAGGATGCAGAGAAGGCAGCATTGCTAAATGCCTTCTTTGCTTCAGTCTTTACTGCTACAACCAGCCCTCAGGAATCCCAGACCCTGGAAGTAAAAGTGGAAACCTGGAGAAAAGAAGACTCTCCACTGGTCAATGAGGATTGGGTTAGAGATCATTTAGGTAAACTGAACACACACAAATACATGGGCCCCAATGGGATGCACCCACAAGTGCTGAGGGAGCTGGCTGATGTTGTTGCTATGCTACTCTCAATCATTTTTGAAAGATCATAGAGAATGGGAGAAGTGTCTGAGGACTGGAGGAAAGCCAATGTCACTGTAGTCTTAAAAAAGGGGGAAGAAGAAAGACCCTGGAAATTACAGAACAGTCATCATCACCTCCGTCCTTGGATAGGTGATGGAGCAGCTCATTCTGGTTATCATCAATATTCACATGGAAGAAAAGGTTATAAGGAGTAGCCAGCATGGACTTATTAAAGGGAAGTCATGTTTGGCTAATCTTACAGCCTTCTAAGATGGTATGACTGAATGGGTAGATGCAGGGAGAGCAGTGGTTGTTGTCTACCTTGACTTCAGCAAGGCTTTTGACACTCTCCCATAGCATCCTCGTGTGTAAGCTCAGGAAGTATGGGTTAGAAGAATGGACGGTGAGATGGGTTGAGAAACGGAAAAAGACATGATATAGTTTTAAATGCCACTTCCTCCAAGCCCAAGATAGGTGCATTCCTTTGAGTAAAAGATCAGGTAGAGGTGGTAAAAGACCTGTATGTATGAGCAACGAACTTCCGAAGAAAGTCTTGTGGAAGAAAGAAATTTACAGTTCATGAAAGGAGCTTGTCACTTGGGAGAAATATAGGGACATTGTCAGGGTTTGTAGGAAGGCAACAAGAAAGGCCAAAGCATTCTTAGAACTTAAACTGGCAAAGGAAATAAAAGACAACAAGAGCTTCTTCAAATATATCAGTAGTAAAAGGAGGAATAGGGAAAATGTGGGCCCACTGCTGAATGAGGTGGGAGCCCTGATAACAGAGGATGCAGAGAAGGCAGAGTTGCTGAATACCTTCTTTGCTTCAGTCTTTACTCCTAAAACTAGTCCTTGTGAACCCCAGACCCTCAATATAAGAGAGGAAGCCTGGAAGAGGTAACTCTCCACTAGTCAATGAAGATCAGGTCAGAGATCAGTTATGCAAATAGACAAGTCCATGGGCCCTGATGGGATGCACCCATGAGTGTTGAGAGAGCTGGTTGATGTTATTGCCCTACCACTCTCCATCATTTTTGAAAGATCATTGCAAACAGGAGAGGTGCCTGAGGACTGGAGGAAAGCCAATGTCACTCCAATCTTCAAAAAGGGCAAGAAGGAAGATCCAGGAAATTACAGACCAGTCAGTCTCATCTCCATCCCTGGAAAAATGATGGAGTCTCTCATTTCAGAGACCATCTCTAAGCACATGGAAGAGAAGAGGGTTATCAGTAGTAGTCAGCATGGATTTACCAAGGTGAAATCATGCTTGAGTAATCTGATAGCCTTCTATGATGTTACTACTAAATGGATAGATGTGGGGAGACCAGTGGATGTACTATACGTTGAGCTTAGCAAGGCTTTTGACACTGTCTCCCATAGCATCCTCGTGAGCAAGCTCAGGAATTGTGGGATAGAAGAATGGAGAGTGGAATGGATTAAAAACTCTACACAATAGAGCCCAGAGTGGTGATCAATGGTGCAGAGTCCAGATGAAGGCCTGTAACTAGTGGAGTCCCCTAGGGATCAGTGTTGGGTCCAGTCCTGTTCAACATCTTTATCAACTACCTTGATGACAGGACAGAGTGCCTTCTCAGCAAGTTTGCCGATGACATGAAACTAGGAGGATTGGCTGATTCACCTGAAGGCTGTGTGGCCATTCAGCAAGATTTGGACAGACTGGAGAGCTGGGCAAAGAGGAACATAATGCAGAGTCCTGCACCTGGGATGGAACAATAAAATGCACTAGTACAGGTTAGGAGGCAATCTGCTAGAGAATTGCTCCATGGAAAAGGACCTTGAGGTCCTGATAGACAACAAGCTATCCATGGGACAACAGTGTACCCTTGTGGCCAAGAAGGCCAATGGTATTCTGGGGTGCGTAAATAAAAGTATGTCCAGCAGATCAAGGGAGGTTCTTCTCCTCTACTCTGCACTAGTGAGACCTCACCTGGAGTACTGAGTCCAGTTCTGGGCTCCCCATTTCAAGAGGGACAGAGATCTGCTTGAGAGAGTCCAACAGAGGGCTACGAGGAAGATTAAGGGGCTGGAACACCTGCATTATGAGAAAAGGCAGAGAGACCTGGGGCTTTTTAGTCTGGAGAGGAGAAGACTGAGAGGGGTCTAATTAATGTCTATAAATACATAAGGGCTGGGTGTCAAGAAGGCAGGGACAACCTTTTTTCACTTGTGCATTGTGATAGGATGAGGGGCAATGGATTCAAGCTTGAGTACAGGAAGTTCCGCCTCAACATGAGGAAGAACTTCTTTACCATAACGTTTACAGAGCACTGGAACAGACTCCCCAGAGAGGTTGTGGAGTCTCCTTCTCTGGAGACTTTCAAGACCTATCTAGATGTATTTCTGCATGATCTGTTCTAGTTTTGCCCTGCTCTGGCAGGGGGGTTAGACTCGATGATCTTCGGAGGTCCCTTCCAACCCCTAACATCCTGTGATTTTTGTGATCCTGTGATTTTTCTATCAGAAACAACATCATTTAAGTGGTTGTCCTGGTTTGAGTGAGAACAGAACTAATTCTGTTCAGTGATTTTACGAGGAGGAGGAGGAGGATTTGTATGCAGACCGAGGACACTGCTGGATCTTGTGTACCACATTGGTACAGAGCAGGGAGAGGGTCTTTCTCAAGCTGAATCAGAGTATGAGTCAGATCTAAATGCAAAGCCGGATGCACCTGCAACTGGAAATAAACACCTAACAAAAACAGATCACCCAGTATGGTCAGATGATGATGGAGTGTGTCCTTCTAAAGCAAACATATCAGATGTGTAGTCATCAGATGCAGAGGTTACCACCAAACCTTTATCTATGAAGGAGCTGAGAAATCTGAGAAAGGACTGTAGCCATCATGAAGGTGAGCCACTGACCACCTGGCTGCTCCAATGCTGGGATACTGGGGCCGTGTCCATCGAATTGGATGGCAGAGAAGCCAGGAAGTTGGGATCCCTGCCCAAAGATGGAGGCATTGAACAAGAGCTTACAAGAAAGAGCAACACTATCAGTCTCTGGAGGTGACTCTTGTCAGCTGTAAAATCCAGGCACCCCTTTAAGGAGGACATCGAATGTCGCCCAAGCAAATGGACCACCATGGAAAAAGGTATTAAGTACCTGAGAGAATTAGCTGTACAACAGGTGATTTATCGAGACAGATGAGTAGTAAACCCTGATGCAATCCCATGCCAGCGACCCATGTTGCACACATTTGTACAGAGTGCCCCATCAGCCCATCAGCATATTTCCACACATTGTGAATGATGATCTGGGGAACAGATGGTGAGACACAAACTCTACTGAAGTGGCCAGGAGAGCACAACAGTGTGAAGACAGTGTCTCTGGTCCTCTACAGGTCCGTGTATCAGCCCTGGAGAGATCAGTTGAAAAACTGATAGCAAAAATAGATAGGAGGGGGAACGGCTCCTATTCTTCCCCTTGAGAGGACCTATGTTGAAGCCATTAGTAGAAGATACCTGCTAAACAGGAATAGTACATGTCATGACATATCCTGTGGACTCTCCTGTGTGAATATGGAGAAAAAATGCTCAGATGGGATGGAAAACCTACCTCTGTTCCACAGGCACTGGTAATCTACTTACAAGGTAAAACAAGGAGAGGAGAGAATTCTTCCAGAAGGGAGGCTGCTCCAGTCCACTGTGAGCATTCCTGTGGTCCCAGTACATGGGACTCAGAATGAAAAGTGAGTAGGGGGATGAAAATGTGATGCCTGTAATTAATACAAACCCTGTAAACAGTGTAAATCCTGTGAACTACACATGCCCTGTTAACCAGGTGAACTATGTGAACCTGGTGAACCACACAAACCCAGTTGCCAATTATAGACACTACCCTCGGAATTAGAGGGGCCCTGCCTCCAGCCATGTGGAGGAGAGGGACAACAGAGTTTATTAGACTGTGTAGATTTGATGGCCTGGCACACTTGAACCACAAATATATAGAGCCCTGGTAGACTCTGGTGCCCAGTGAACTGACTGTACTAGAGGCTGAAGTGAATCTAATTGGGAATAAGTGGGAAAGGCATCCTGTAGTGATCAGTCCAGATGCCCTGTGAATCCTTGGCATAGACTTCCTCAAGAAAGGGTATTATAAGGACCCAAAAGGATATTGATGGGTCTTTGGTATAGCAGCTGTAGACACTGAGGACAAGAAACAGCTGACTGTCCTACCTAACCTTTCAGAGGAGTCTGCTGTTGTGGGTAAGATGAGAGTTGATGATCAAAAGGTGCCAATTGCTACTGAAACGGTGCATCGACGACAGTATAGCACCAACCGAGACTCTGTAGCTCATATCGAAAAGCTGATCCACCAAATAAAGGGCCAAAGGGTGGTTATCAAGGATCGCTCAGCCTTTAAAAGTCCTATATGTCCAGTGCAAAAATCTAATGGGGAATGAAGATTAACTGTGGACTATTGTGGCCTGAATGAGGTTATGCCAGCGATGGGTGCAGCCATACCAGACATGTTAGAACTCCGGTATGAACTGGAGTCAAAGGCTGCTAAGTGGTATGCTACCATTGAAATGTCTAATGCTTTTTTCTCTATTCCTATAGCACCAGAGAGTAGGCCTGTTTGCTTTCACCTGGAGAGGTGTCCAGTACACATAGAATCGACTGCCCCAGGGGTGGAAAAACAGCCCTACCATTTGCCATGGAATGCTCCATAGTGCACTGGAGAAAGGTGGACCTCCAGAACACCTGCAATACATTGATGACATCATTGTGTGGGGTAACACAGCAGAAGAATTTTTTGAGAAAGGTAAAAAAATAATTGAAATTCTTTTAGACGCTGGTTTTGCCATAAAAAGAAGCAAGGTCAAGGGACCTGCAAAAGAGATTCAGTTTCTGGGAATCAGATGTCAAGATGGGAGTTGACAGATCCAAGTTGGATGTGGTTAACAAAATAATAGCAATGTCCCCACCAACTAACAAAAAGGAAGCACAAGCCTTTTTGAGTGCATTGGGTTTCTGGAGAATGCACATTCCTGGTTACAGTCAGATTGTAAAACCTCTCTATGAAGTAACTTGAAAGAAAAACAATTTTAATTGAGGTCCTGAAGAAAAACAGGCCTTCGAACAGATCAAACGAGAGATTGTACATGCAGTAGCCCTTGGTCCAGTCCGAACTGGACAGGACATTAAAAATGTGCTCTATACTGCAGCTGGGAATAATGGTCCTACCTGGAGCCTCTGGCAGAAAGCACCAAGGGAAAATCTAGGTTGACCTCTAGGATTTTGGAATCAAGAATACAAAGGCTCCGAGGCCAACTATACTCCAACTGAAAAAGAAATATTGGCAGCATATGAAGGAGTTCGAGCTGCTTCAGAAGTGATAGGTACTGAAGCACAGCTCCTTCTGGCAGCACAGTTACCAGTCCTAAACTGGATGTTCAAGGGTAAATCTTCTTCCACTCATCTTACACCAATGCTAGATGGAGTAAGTGGGCTGCATTAATCACACATAGAGTTCAAATAGGGAATCTCAGTCATCCAGGAATCTTAGAAGTGATCATGGTTTTGACACAAGGTAAAGACTTTGGAATGCTACCAGAACAAGTGGTGAGATGTGCTGAAGAAGCCCCGACATATAATCAGTTATCAGATAATGATAAACAATATCATCTGTTCACTGATGGATCTTGCCATCTTGTAGGAAATCATCAGAAAAGGAAAGCTGCTATTTGGAGTCCCACATGACAAGTTGCAGAAGCGGCTGAGAGTGAAGGTGAATCAAGTCAGTTTGCAGAGGTAAAAGCTATCCATCTGGCTTTAGACATTGGTGAACGAGAAAAGTGGCCAGTGATCAATCTCTACACTGACTCATGGATGGCAGCAAATGCCTTATGGGGGTGGTTAAAACAGTGAAAACAGAATAACTGGCAAGGCAGAGGTAAACCCTTTTGGGCTGCCACACTGTGGCAAGACATTGCTGCCCAGCTAGAGAAACTAGTTGTGAAGGTCCATCACATGGATGCCCACGTACCTAAGTGTCGAGCTGACGTGCAGAAAACAGACTCCACAACCCAGAAGGCTGTAATGTAGGTATGTTTATTCAGCGCTGGGCAGCACGAGGGGTCGCCCCTCCACAAGCGTGCGCAGCCCACTGATCAACCATCCCATATTTATTCCACTTAGTAATGCATATTCACAATCGTCTATACATATTCATGATCTTTCCCGGAAAGGGTATCCTTATGGTAACCAGTTCCAAGAAATCCTTTCCATATGCTCCACCTTCAGCTCCTCCTTTTGATACATGTGCCATACCTTCTGGTGGTTGTGGGCTGGGGTCTTTGGGAGGAAGGCCATATGTTTTCCTCCCTATTAACTTTTCATCTTGGCTTAAAATTTGCTGGATTGTCTCGGTTCCAACCTCAAGGCTGGCTTCAACTTGGTTTTGTAACTGATTAAGCCATCCTATCGTTCCTTACCTATTGTTTCCTTGCCCCCTTGCAGCGTCCCTTTTCTTGCTTGGGTTAACACATACACAATGGTTAATTAATATTAGTCTTTTCTAACCTATATTGGCTAATACAAATCTTTCTTAAGACAAGTTAGGTAATATTTAATTCAGGAAATGCTCAAAAGGTATAGCTTAAAGATATGGCGTTAGCTAGGTAAGTTAGCGATCCCACCACCTCAGAGCCACTGAGGAACATCAAAACAACCAGCAAGTGGAACAAGCTGCTAAAGTGTTCCAGAGAGACTTAGACTGGGAACATAAAGGTAAACTATGCTCAGTGATCATGCTTGGTGGGACCATGATACTTAGGACATCAGGGAAGAGATACAACATACAGATCAGGTCGTGACTGAGGGGTAGATTTAACTATGGACACTATTGTGCAGGTTATCCATGACTGTGAAACATGTGCCACAATCAAACAAGTGAAATGGTTAAAACCTTTGTGGTATGGGGAACGATGATCCAAGTATAAGTATGGGCAGGCCTGGCAGATTGATTGCATCACAGTTCATCAAACCTGCCGGGGTAAGCGTTATGTACTGACAATGGTGGAATCAACCACTGGATGGATGGAAACATATCCTGTACCTCATGCCACTGCCCGAAATACCATCCTGGTCCTTGAAAAGCAGATCCTGTGGTGACATGGCACTCCAAAAAGAATTGAGTCTGACAACGGGACTCATTTCAAAAACAATCTTATAGACAATTGGGCAAAGAGCATGGTATCAAGTGGGTGTATCACATCCTTTATCATGCACCAGCCTCTGGCAATATTGAACGATACAACGTATCGTTAAAAACTAGTCTGAAACCAATGGGGGGTGGACCCTTTAAAAACTGGGATAAGCATTTATCCCAAGACACCTTGTTAGTTAGCACCAGAGGATCCATCAATCCAGACGGTCCTTCTCAGTGAGATCCTTCACACACAGTAGAAGGGGATAAAGTCCCTGTGATGTATGAAATGAATCTACAGTGGAAAACTGTGTAGAGATTTCCTGCTTCGGGCAAAGGCAAACCCATGCATTGGACTGTTTTCCCCCAAGGACCTGGAAGTACTTGGTAGGTGATGATGAAAGATGGTGAAGTAAAATGTGTACCTCAAGAAAATTTAACTCTGGGTGAGAATACTTGATTCAAAGCTGTATGTTAATTGCATAATATTAAATATATTTGATAAAGTGTCTTTCAGGATAACATCATGGTGGTGACAGGAACTAACTTTATCAAGTGGCATCCAGTAACCTCCTAAGATGAACCTGCAACCAGTGGGCATGAACTATGATGAATTCCATCTTTTCTACCCTGAGAGACTGTTACAATAGATGGATATATACAATCATGACCTAAATTATTACACTAAATGAACTAAATAATAACTAATTAATAACTTAATAACTAAATGAGCTTTTCTGTAGAAATAAATGATAACCTACTGATGGCTATGATGTAAATGGTATCAAATAAGGCATGGAACATCCTTGTTTGAGTGAGAACAGAATTAATTCTGTTCAATGATTTTACTTTTC
>JANVCC010009293.1:164468-193193 GCA_025345505.1 Todiramphus chloris collaris
TGTTGCCACATCTTATTGACACGAATCATCCAATTTTCTTCATTACAGGCTCCGTCAGAAGATCCGCCTGCACTGCCAGCAGGCCCCAAACTGCGCCGCCACAGCCGGCTGCCTTGCTGCCCCCTGCGCAACCGACTGCATCCCCCACCGCCGTATCGCCCTCTAGCCAGGCACCCGTACCCTGCCCGCCTCCGTCGTTCGTGCTGGGGTCCTCAGGGAAACCCCTATCTGATGATTCAGGCAGTGATACAGAGGGCACACTTGCCTCGGGGTGAAAGGCTACGGTAAGCGGGCAGCGGAAGAAGTGGTTGCTGCAGAGCCATCCTTGGACACTCCCAGACTGTACTGTAACTGTCTGTCCAAGAAACGTCAGGCGTTTGTGGGAGTCGGTTACATTGCGGGCTCTAGAGGAGGGCAACTGGGATCTATGAGACAAAGTGGGACTGCTAGACAGATCAGGGGAATTTATGTGGGATCAGGAGACTGCTAACTCAAGGCGATAGTAACACCCCACAAGGGGATGTCCAAGCCTGTCCTGTGTTTAAGGCTGTCCCAAATACAGGTCAACGTATATAGACAGGATGTTCTTGCTTGGAAGGTTGTACAAGATTTACAATCCAAAGTGGCACAGTATGGGCTTGATTCTCCTGAACTCATGCAACTTCTTAGAGTGCTGAATGCTGATCTGCTTGATCCATTTGATATTAAGCACTTAGCCCAAATCATACTTCAACCTGTACAATTTGCAGTTTTTGAGACTACCTGGAGAAAGATGTCTGAGAAGGTTGCACTACAGAATAAGCAGTTGCCTTCCGCTGACATTAGACATGAAGTTGGAGTAGATGCCCTTATGGGAATTGATCACTTCTCTAATCCTGATTGCTATAAGTTAGATTCACAAATTTATGTGAGTTATAGCCAATACAAAATTGAAGAATTTATTAAGCAAGCGATAGCAAGCAGAACAGCGCTGGGTGACCTGGGAGACGCAGCTCCTCCAACGGTGGAGATGTCAAGCAAGCAGGCATTTATTACACTAAATCATGCATATCTAACAGCATTAACTACATATTCATTCTGTGGGGTTGGATTATTATAATCAGGTCCAGGAACTCATTATCATATGTCTCCTCCCCTTGGCACTTGCGCACTGCTGTCTGGTGGTCGTGGGCCGGGGTCTTCAGGAGTCTTTGGGAGGAAGGCCCCCAGTCTTCCTAGCAGTGTACTTTTCACCTTTTGTCTCAAAGTGCACAGTTGCGATGAGTCTCAAATCACAGGGCTGGTGTGACCTGGCATGTCTGTGGGAGGCTCTGCTTTTATTCATCCCTGTCTGGGAGTTAGTTTCCCTTATCTACAAAGACCAAAACTACACAAGACAGTCTACAGGATTTAGGAGAACCTTGGTAACTCTCAAGGCTATGTGAGACAAAACACAACTTACAACTATGTAAGACAAAACACAGTTTACGGCTATGTAAAACAAGCTGCAATTACAAGGCTACTAAACTAAAATTTATTATGACATTTACAACTCAGGCCTCAGCCAGGCCTGTATCCAGTGGGAGCAGGGATGATGTCCTGGAGGGCCCCCATTATAGCAGAACACATTTGGTACCCCTTCATACCTGACCCAGTGCTTCCACCAGAGCAAACCAGCTTAAGCAATTGGTACAAAGTTTGATGAACAAACAATTCACAGTTTATCACAATTCCCATAAGTCTTTTCCTATTTCCATATATCCACATCAAAAACTGCACTAGCTTCTTTAAAATGTACTCTTTTTTGTCCCCAGGACAATATGTCCTCTAATGCCCATTTTTCCACTTTTATCCCTTTCATAGAAAGAATATGCTTCAGAATGTCTCTTGTCTTTTCTTCTTCTTTAGTACTATTGGCTCTCATTCTGACCCTCGCCGCTGCTTACATTTTCTTCCAGTGCGCTGATTTGTCTGTTACCACGTCTGTCTCGAACGCCCAGTTACATTCCTGCCGGCTTCTGTTACCATGTCTCTCTCAGACATCCAGTTAACAGTCCTGCCGTCTCCTGACCGCGTCTCTCTTGGACGTTCAGTTACGGTCCTGCCGGCTCCTGACCGCAGCGAGTCCCCTGCTTTTTCTTTTCCCTCTGACTCCGGTCCCATAGAATCGTGTCATGTCCGGGTCACCAACTGTAGCGTGCAGGGACGGACTCTGACAGCACAGCCAGTATGGTTGTAATCAGAAGTCACTTTATTAAGTACAAGAGGCTATATTTATACACAAGGCAATACTGCTCACGCACCCAGGTCATTTCTAATTGGCCTCAAGCTCAAACCCAGAGTCTGTCCACGCACACTTCAAACACTTTTAATTGGCTGGCAATTCTCCTGGGTTTCTTCCTTCAGCACCCTGTTTTTCTCCTCTTATCCTCCTGTTTTGCCGGGTGCTTCTGCTTTTCTCATCCTTGGTCTTATCTCCTCATAGTCGGGGCAGCGTTGTCTGTTTTTCGGCCTTGCAGGCCTTAGCATAACTACTTCTAGCTAACAACTATTTCTGTCCTACTCTTATCAATCCCTACATTATCCCCCGATCTCTGAACCCTCCTCTTTCCCTTCAGCACCCCCCAATTCAAACTCGAACCCGTCCCCTACACACCCTGCTCCTCTCCCCTCCTCTGCCCCCTCCTCTCTCCCTTCTGCATCCCCCAATTCGAACTCGAACCCGTTCCCTACGTACTCTGCTCCTCTCCCCTCCTCTGCCCCCTCACCCAGACAAAAGAAGACTAGATGGACTATGGCAATGCTCCTAAAGGACAATAATGAGGAAGATAGTGATGACAGAATAGAGGGAGCCCACTTATTCCCCTTAAAGGAGGTCCCTCTTGGAGGGAGCCAAGGGGGAATAGGGCTTGTGAATGCTCCGCTCAGTGCAGGCGAAGTGCGAGCTTTTAAGAAGGTCTTGGGAAAGTTTCTGGAAGATCCCATAGGGGTCCCTGAAAGATTGGATCAATTTCTAGGACCTAATATCTATACGTGGGATGAATTACAGTCAATTTTAGGAATATTATTTACCACAGAGAAAAGGCAGATGATCCGGATGGCGGGAATGAGACTGTGGGAGCGGGAAAATCAAGCAGGCCCCCCGGGGATCAAAAATGGCCAATCTAATCCCCTGGGTGGGACCATAACCGAGCGGCTGACCAACAACACATGTCGGACCTACAGACTATAATGATAAGAGGGATAAAAGAGGCAGTCCCACGGGGCCAGAATATTAATAGAGCTTTTAGTGAATACCAGGGGAAAGATGAGTCCCCTACCAACTGGCTGTAAAGATTGAGAAAGAACCTGCAGTTATACTCAGGAATTGACCCAAATACGGCAGCAGGGGAAATATTAAAAACCCAATTTGTGGGAAGGGCATGGGGGGACATCAGGAAGAAACTGGGGAAGTTAGATGATTGTCAGGAGAGGGGATTACAAGAATTATTGAGGGAGGCTCAAAAGGTACATGTGCAAAGGGATGAAGAGAAACAGAAGGAGAAGGCAAAAATTTTTGTAACTGCGGTGCGGGAAACCCAGGTCAAGGAGGTGAAGAGACCGTATAATGCAGGATTCCCCTTTAAGAAGGGAAATCAGCCCCTGCCGGGACAGGATAAAGGTATTGGCTTTTATTGTGGACAGAAAGGGCACCAAATGTGGGAATGTCCTAAGAGAATACAGGACCAGCAGATGTTTAAGGAAGACCAATAGGGGAGTCAGGGGCTCTATTTCCTGGGGACGAAAACATCAAATGAGCCCTTGATAAAACTGAAAATAGGACCCCAGGGAGAAATATTTGAGTTTTTGGTAGATAGTGGGGCAGAAAAGTCAAGTGTGACCACATTACCGAAAAGATGTAAAATACAATTGAAAACAATAGAAGTAATAGTAGCGAAGGGAGAAGGTTTCAAGGTTCCCATAATTGAGAATGTATTATTGGAATCTGAACAGAAGATAATTGTGAATGATCTTTTATTAGTACCAGAGGCTGGTTGTAACTTGTTAGGGAGGGACTTGATGATGGCTCTCGGGATAGGGGTGATTTCAGAAAAGGGGGAATTGAGAGTAAAAATTTTCAAACTAACCCCAAGGGAGGAACTGGAAATTGATCCAGGGGTATGGGCTAGCCCGGGGAATATCGGCAGGCTCCTAATAAAACCACTAGAAGTTACCATTATGAATCCCGAACATCCAATTCGAGTAAGGCAATATCCCATATTTCTTGAAGGGTGCAAGGGGTTAAAACCAATTATAGAACATTTGATTCAGCAAGGGATGCTGGAACCATGCATGTCCCCACACAACACCCCTATATTGCCTGTAAAGAAAGGGGATGGGACATATCGATTAGTTCAAGATTTAAGAGCCATCAACCAAAGGATCATAACCAGGTTCCCTGTAGTGTCCAACCCCTATACATTATTAAGCCAGATTCCTCCAAACTATGTTTGGTATAGTGTGATAGATTTAAAAGATGCATTTTGGACTTGCCCGCTCTCGGAAAATAGTAGAGATTTATTTGCTTTTGAATGGGAGGACCCGAATACTGGACGGAAACAGCAGTTACAATGGACGGTGTTGCCTCAGGGATTTACAGAATCCCCTAATTTGTTTGGGCAAGCTCTGGAAGAATTCTTATTAGCATTTAAGAGATCTGAAGGGGTTAGACTCATCCAATATGTTGATGATTTGTTAGTCGCTGGGGAAAAGGAAGACGTGGTTAGGGAAGCCACCATAAATTTATTGAATTTTCTGGGGGCCCAAGGGCTTAAGGTGTCTAAAAGCAAATTGCAGTTTTCAGAACAAGAGGTGAAATATTTAGGGCACTGGTTAAGCAAAGGAACAAAAAGATTAGATCCTGACCGTATATCAGGGATTTTGTCTCCCCCTGTGCCCCGGACTAAAAGGGAGATAACACAGATTTTGGGTCTTTTGGGATACTGCCTTTTGTGGATTCCCAATTATACTCAAAAGGTCAAATTTTTATATGAAAAACTAACAAGGGAAAAATCTTAAATGGAACCTAGAGGATGAAAGACAATTTCAGGAAGTAAAGCAGGCTCTCATAGAAGCCCCTGTTCTCAATCTGCTGGATTTAAACCGGACCTTTCAATTATTTATAAACATCCAAGATCAAGTGTCTCATGGAGTGTTAGCACAGGATTGGGGAGGACACAAAAAACCTGTGGCGTATTTTTCTAAACTATTAGACCCTGTCAGTCGAGGATGGCCCCTTTGTCTCCAAGCAGTGGCGGCTGCCGCAACATTGACAGAAGAAGCCTGGAAAGTAACTTTCAGAAGTCCGATGGTGGTATACACCCCCCATAATTTGAGAAACATTTTGAAACAGAGGGTAGATAAATGGTTGACTGATAGCAGGATTCTGAAATATGAAGCTATTCTTCTAAACAGCGCTGAGCTGGATTTAAGAACCACCAATAGTATAAATCCGGCAGAATTCCTCTTTGGAATGCCGTGCGGGGAAGAGAGGCCCATCCACGTCTGCATAGAATTAATTGCTCTACAGACCAAAGTAAGACAGGACCTGGAGGAGGCAGAATTGGGGGAAGGGGAAAAGTATTTTGTGGATGGATCATCTAGTATGAAAGAAGGAAAAAGATACTCTGGGTATGCTATAATTAATGGATTAAGAATGATGGTATTAGAAAAAGGAAAGTTGAGCCCTAGTTGGTCAGCCCAGGCGTGTGAGTTATTTGCATTGTACTGTGCCTTGGTCAGACTTGAGAACAGGAAAGGAATGGTGTATACGGAGTAGTCCACACATTCGGAAAAATATGGAAGGAGAGAGGGTTAATAAATACGCAAGGAAGGAATTTGATACATGAAGAACTCATAAACCGAATTTTGGAGGCCCTTAAGGGACCTGAGGAGATTGCAGTGGTACATATAAGAGGGAACCAGAAGGGGACCTCACTTTATGTACGGGGAAATAATTTAGCGGATCAGGTAGCCAAGGAGGTCGCTTCAACAAATGATCAAGAGCTTACCCTATTAACCTTAACAGAAATGGGAGGGGAACCTGAGAAAGTTTTTACCCCTTCTGAACTAAATGCTATCCAGAGCCTAAAGGCAAAAAAAGAGGGCCATAAGTGGATTTTAGAGGATGGATGGGAAATAATACACAAATCTTTTGCATGGGGAATTATACAAAAGTTACATGATCAGACTCATTGGGGAACCCAAGCCTTGTGTGACCAGTTCTTAAAATCATATGGATGTGTAGGGATATTTGAATTGAGTAAACAAGTAACACAGGGGTGCTTAATATGTCAAAAGATTAACAAAAAGGTAATGAGGCAACCCCTAAGAGGAGGCCAGCAGATTGCTTACAGGCCATTTGAAAGGATACAAGTAGATTACTCTGAACTCCCTAAGGTAAACAGATAGAAATATCAACTTGTTATAGTGGACCAATTGACCCATTGAGTCGAGGCCTTTCCAGCTTCTCGGGCCACTGCCCAGTTTGTGTGTAGGATCTTACTAGAACAAATCATACCCCATTTTGTAATTGTGTTTGTAATATACTCAGATCAGGGCAGCCATTTTATGTCAAAAGTAATCCAGGAACTAACAAGGGCCCTGGGAATAAGATGGACATATCATACCCAATGGCACCCCCAGAGCTCGGGTCAAGTGGAAAGGATGAACCAAACCCTGAAACAAAATTTGTCTAATGATTGAAACCCAGTAAACATGGGTTAAGTGTTTACCTTTGGCCTTACTGAACATTCGGACCCATCCCCAGGCACACCTGGGAATCTCGGCATATGAAATGGTATACAGGATGCCGTACTATCAATCCATGCCTATTGGTCTGCTAAACACCGAGGATCGTACTATTAGAACATATATACAAACAATAATGAGAAATATGGGGGAATTAAGGGCAAAAGGACAGCTGTCCCAATCCAGCCTGTTAGGGTTTAGCATTCCTAGAATTCAGCCTGGAGATTGGGTATTGGTAAAAACCTGGAAGGATGAGAGTTTAAAACCAAAATGGTAGGGGCCTTTCTTAGTCCTTCTCACTACAGAGACTGCAATCCAGACTGTGGAGCGCGAATGGACTCATGCTACCAGGACTAAAGGACTGGTGGAACCTCCCAAGAATCGGACCATAACCTCCACCCCTGGAGACCTAAAAATTCACCTAGTCAACAAATGAACTTTCCTGAAAGAAGAGAACCAAGGCAGATACCGTGGGAACCGTGGGTAAGACCGAGCCTACATTCATGGTTTAATATAAAGCCTGGGCAAATCCTGAGAAAAACACAGTTTGCCTTCTGGAAAGAGGATTCAATACCACCTCAGTCTGGGGGATCTGGACTATACAAGATTGCCCCTGTATATCTGGTTTATGCTCTTGCCTGTGACGTAGAGAAAGAGGGCCAATCCACCAACACGAAGTCAAACTACATTCCATACAGAATCCCGTGTATCAAGCACCCAGAACCAGAACATTGGGGCTGGGTAACGTGTGAATGTATGAAGTGTAATTTAAGGTGGTCTTGTATTTCTTATAACCAGAACCCTAGGTGCCCCAGGTGCCCGAGTAACCCAAGGAGGGGGTACCAGATCGAATTAACACAGATAATCAAACCCTTTTGTGACTGGGATTTGTTACTCACAGAAAACTGGGAGGTTTTTGAAACGGACTGGTATAGGACCCTAGGTTATTGTGCATGAGAATTTGCCTGGGAGAGAGCACAGAAAAGGCATTCATTGGAAACTCCAATGTCAGGAAGAAAGGTGAGGGGCAAGACCAGATTGATCGTTGCTCTTGCTACCAAGAAGAAACCCATCCCCAGCTGTTGGCGGCACTCCAACAGGCATGGGGGGTACAGGAGTAAGTCATACCGGACCCTTGTACCTGATACTGGCCTTGTTAACTAAGGCACCGATCGCATGTGACTGTGCCTCTGAGTGGTATCAGACCCTCCGATTGAGGGGGACCTCTGTGCAGTCTTTTACCCTGCACACCCACGTGAATAAAGAATGTTAAGAGGGCAAAAGGGCAATCAAGTGCACAAGATTTGGAAAAACCTTCTGGGTAGCCCAAAATTTGGGCCCAGGAGGAATAAAAGGAAGGGTTGGGTGTCCCCGAGGTGAAGCAACTATATGTTTTACTCAAGGTGTGTGGATGCTGAAAAGCTGCTAGCAGAGGAATTTTCCTAGGTTCTCACAATATTCTGTGAGAACCCTGCCTTTCTCACACGTGTTATGAGAAACAGTAGGACGGTTTTGTAAACTAGACTAGCACATGGTGTTTCGATAAGTTTTGTTTATGGTACATTGTAAAAATATTTTGAAATAGGTGCTGTAGGACTTTAACCAATCACCCTGGGAGATGGGTGATTACTGACCAATCGCCCTATGGGGCTGGGGTATAAAAATGGGGTTGTAAATTAATAAAGTTGCTTCTTTTGCCTGCTCTTGCTGAATTTATATGTTGCTGCGTCTCTCCGCTCCTGGCATAAACAGCTACAAAGGTGGACACTGCGACATAAGTGACGGGGGAGGTTTACAAAACGACTTTAAGGAAATAATAGTGAAGAATAGAATAAAGACATTATGTCCTGAATGCCCCGTTCAAACACCTCTCACCAACATATACACTGGGTTGAAAACGAAACTTAAGGAACTGCAACTCCCTGGGCTCGGCCAAAACCTATTCCTTGATTTAATGCAACGCATAGTAACTGAATTTAATGTCTCTCATTGTTGGGCCTGTGGGGGAAGCAAAATGACTGAGCAATGGCCTTGGAGAGGGAAAGGGCTAAGAGTGGAACAATTGTTAACCTGGAATCATACAAAAATATCTGATAGGGAACACTGCCCGGAGGGGTGGGTCTTAAATTCGGAAGTAATAGGCCAGGAGTGCATAACCAGAGAGGGGGGTACATTTGGGGAAGTATTTGGCGAATCACCTTGCAAGCGAACCCTCATTACAAACAGAACTTTCCATTCTTGGTGGCCAGGACCCCCCAGGGGTTATTTTACCAACCAAAATGGAACCAATTGCAGTAAAAATGGACCCTTGTACTGGTGCAATGACACAAGAAATCCTAACCCCTTCAAGGGTATCCCAGAGATGTCTCAGTACTGGGACATGCCTGATAATGACAGCTTTGAATGGATTGCCCCAGATGGACTGTTTTGTATTTGTGGAAGGCGTGCGTACTCCTGTCTCCCCAAAAGGCGGAAAGGTACCTGCACTATAGGACTGATTCAACCAGGATTCTTCTTGTTGCCAAAAACTGATAACAATGATCTGGGCCTCCCCTTATTTGAGAAAATGCCAGCTCGAGCAAAAAGAGACCTCCAGTTGGGGGGTACACAACAATGGGGAAATGATGAATGGCCACCTGAAAGAATCATTTCCATATATGGACCAGCAACTTGGGCTCAGGATGGTTCATGGGGATACCGAACCCCAATTTACATGTTAAATCGAATTATTAAGATTCCAGGCGGTGGTTGAAATAATTACAAACAAAATGGCTCAAGATCTAGAGTTAATTGCTAAACAAATGACCCAGACCCGAGCAGTCATTTATCAACATAGGTTGGCTCTGGATTATTTGTTATCATCTGAAGGGGGGCTGTGTGGAAGATTTAATACCTCTGAATGTTGTCTCGAGATAGATGATAATGGAAAGGTAGTAGAGAACTTGGCCACAGAGATAAAAAGGATTGCTCATGTTCCGGTACATAAGTGGAATGTAATCTTAGAAGGGACTTGGTGCGATAAATTTTTCCTTGGATCATGGTGGAAAAGGATAGGCTTTATCCTATTATGCTCGGTAACAGGGTTACTGTTTCTTCCCTGTCTCATTCCCTGTTTCATCCGTTTAATACAATCTGTCGCCCAGGGGATGCAAGTGACCACCTTGCCTGTGCATCCAGAACTTGCAACTTCCGGTAAACCTCCTAAGCTAACAATACTGAGGCCAAGACCCAAAAGGAGTCAGAGGGGAACGGCAGAGTTAATATTGCTAAACTTTGAAACACAAACACGAATCAATAGGTTGAAGAAAGGGGGGAATTGTAATGAAGAAAATTGGATGATTCGTGTCAATAAGATGTGGCAACAGGGGGTTGCTGTTAAAAGGGAACAGGTAAACCAATCGCTTAAGCTGGTTTGCTCTAATAAAAGCACCAAGTCAGGTATGGAAAGGTACCAAATGTATTCTGCCCTGCTGGGGACTCGGCCCTCCAGGACATCATCCCTGCTCCCACCGGCTACAGGCCTGTCCGAGGCCTGAGTTGTAAATGTCACCATAAATCCTAGTTTAGTAGCCTTGTAAACTGTAGCTTGTTTTACATAGCTGTAAACTGTGTTTTGTCTTACATAGTTGTAAGTTGTGTTTTGGTTTACATAGTTGTAAACTGTGCTTTGTCTTACATAGTTATAAGCTGTGTTTTGCCTTACATAATTGTAAGCTGTAGCCTGTCTTCCATAGCCTTGAGAGTTATCAAGGCTCTCATAAATCCTGTAGCCTGTTTTGTGTAGTCTTGGTCTTTGTAGATAAGGGAAACTAACTCCCAGACAAGGAGGAATACAGGAGAGCCTCCCACAGATAAGCTAGGTCCACCAGTCCTGTGATCTCTGACTCATCAGAGCTCTGCATTTTGAGACAAAATGTGAAAAGTACACTGTGAGGAAGACTGGGGTCCTTCCTCCTGAAGACCCCGGCCCACAACCACCAGACAGCAGTACGCAAGTGCCAAAGGGAGGAGACCTATGATGAGGTCCTGGACCTGATTATAATAATCCAACCCCACGTAATGAATATGTAGTTAACGCTGTTGGATATGCATGATTTAGTGTCATAAATGCCTGCTTGCTTGACATCTGTGTGTGTGTTGGTGGAGCACAGACTCCCCACGCACCCAGCGCTGCTTGCTCATTCCCCATCACTAATAAACTTTTACCTTTTATATTTAAAGACAATGTTGGTCTCATTTATAACAGAAGGAAGACTCAAAGTTCTTGGAAATGACACTAAGAGACCACCCATTCAACAACCACCAGAGTCCACCAAAGACCCCCAGGGAAGCCCCTTGGAGATCCAGGCCTCATGCACAATAACTATGCATATAGGATAATTAGTTCTCAGAAGTAGAATGAATATGTATAATCTTTCCAGGTGTGGTATGTTGACCCTGGCACGGCACTAGGTGCCCACCAAGCCCTTCTATCACTCCCCCCGACCCCCTTCAGCACAGCACGCAGGGAGAGAATAATATGCAAAGCAAAGGGATGTGGGTTATGATAGATAAGATGTTATTCTCTAATTCCTGTCTGCAGGCGAAATTAGGAGAACTGGTTTAAATTCATACTTATGCATCTGTTTACATGTAAAATGATTATAACTAGTACAGCACAGTTTTTTGACTGATAAACTTGCTAAGTCAATCATTTTATGCATGGCAATTTGCAAACAAAGTATTGGTGATTGTTTTGATAGTCATATAAAGCCTAGAGGCTCATTTTCTCCTATTTTTGAAATGCCAAAATGTAATTTTTATTTTTTACTGAGTAGGAAAGAATTATGTTAATGGGAGAAAAATATATTAAGTCTATGCTGACTGGTTTGTATTTCATGATTTTCATATATAGTCTGGTTACTGAACTGCGTCTTTTTTTAACAGTCACTAATTAAGTAACTTCTGTGAATATCTATTGAAAACACGTCTAATGATTTTAAATACTGTGGCATAACACTGCCATTCAGTGTCTTTGCAGAGGTATCTGAATGATTTAACTCAGTCTGGTGCTTATAAGTAGTGCACCTCCTCTGAAGAAATTTGGTGGTTTTTTTTATAGAGAGTTTGTATAATTACATCATTAAGAACATGTGTAAAAACAGCCCAGCTTGCTGTGTAACAGGAATGCAGGCTAATTTAGTGCGCTTTGGGAGAAAGGTTGTTTGCGAGCATGAGATTCTTGTGCTGTCTCTGAGGGCAGAGAGAGCCCAAACAGCAAGGCAGCGGCAAGGGGTAGCTCTGTGCCTGTGAGACAGATTAAGGCGAACAGGGGGTTCCTGGAGCCAGAAAAGTCCAAGGAAAAGCAGAGAGACCCGCCAGGAGACGACAGCTCTCACGTGCGAGGCTGAGAGGCTGACTGTCTGAGAACGTTGCCGGGACAACCTCGGGCGATTTAATCACAGCGAAACCTGAAGCTACACTCAGAGCACGAACAGGGAGGCAGCGGCTTTCACAGAGGAGCGCTTGCTGGCAGCAGGGAGTGAGGGGAAACAGTGGCTCTGACAGCTCAACAGGGGAACCTGATCTTTAGAAAAATCTCAGCCATAGTCTCCACCTGGCAGAAGGTCACGTGCTCGGCGCTTGCCAGGGTGGGTGTGGGAACTCAGAGTGCCCACAGAAACACAGAATCACTGAATTATTTAGGTTGGAAAAGACCCTTGGGATCATTGTGTCCAACCATTAACCCTACTCTACAAGTTCACCCCTAGACCATATCCCCCAACACCACATCTAAGCAATGCTTAAACACATCCAGGGAAGGCAACTCAACCACCTCCCTGGGCAGCCCATTCCAATATCTCACCACTCTTTCTGTGAAGAATTTTTTCCTAGTGTCTAGTCTAAACCTACCCTGTTTCAGCTTGAGTCCATTCCCTCTGGTTCTGTCACTAATTACCTGAGAGAAGAGACACGCAGCAGTCCAGGTCACAGGCTGTAAGGAATGTCACAGCCGGGCACTGGCAGCTAATGACAGCTATGGGAAGTGCTGTGTGCAGTGTGAACAGGTAGGCTATCTGCTCTGCCACATAGCGAAGTTACAAAAGGAAGATGAAAGGCTGAGCAGGAGATAGACTGGTGGAGCCAGGCCCTGCCCTCCCTGAAACAGAAATGGGAGCAACCGTCAGAAAGCACCCAGGATCAGCAAGGCCTTATACCCTGCCCCTGTCAGACCAGAGGCAGTAGTCTGTGGGATTTAGAAAAACTCTTAGATGAAGCATGGAGGGTGTTTCAAAATCGAGACTCCAATAGCAGGAGGAGCCTGGAAAGAGCTATTGCAACGGCAACAGTAGCAGCATTACAAACGCAGACAGGGCAGGGAAGGAATGGAATGGAGGGTGGAGGTAAAGAACGGGGTAAAGGAAGAAGTTTTTGTCCTCAGATTACAGAGGGATCAATGTGCACACTGTAAGAGAAAAGGGCATTGGAGAAATTAATGTCCCGAGAGAAGCAGGGGGAGAGGTAGAGGAGTGAGTGATGCAGGCTCATTTTGAAGAAGGAAGGGAAGAGCACTTTGCTGCCTTTGTAGATCGAGTAACAGAGGCAATTAACCGTGCGGACATTCCAGAGTATATGAAAGGGGCCCTGTTGCAGCAGTGCGTGTTAGAGAATTCGAACAATGCTTCTCGATCTATATTGGTAACAATGCCTGCTGATGCCAGTGTGGAGGCTATGCTGGAGAGAATGAGCAGGGTGCCTGTGGGCCATCAGGCTATGTTAGTGGAGGCAGTGAAGGAGGTGGGGCTCAGGATTCAAGAGAGTCAGGGTCAGGTTTTAGCAGCCCTCGCTCCACTGCAGTCAGGGAGATCTAAAGGAGGCCCTTGCTTGCACTGTTTCCAATGCGTCCAGCAAGGTCATATGCGGCACAACTGTCGGGTGCCACACGTATGGTGCCCCAACTGCCAAGTGGATAGCCACGCTGCAGCAGCCTGCCGCCGGAAGCAGGGAAACGGGAGACCGAGCGCGAGGAGCCACCACGCGATGACACCAACAGCAGCTCCAGCGATGGCATCGGGCCCAAGGTCAGCCGGGAACTCCTGCCAGCCAGCGTACTTTGCCCCAGCACCGCAGGAAGCCTCGGCCTGGACCTGGCAACCACAGTAGATACAACGCTGATCAACAACTGGGTTGCCTGCATTCCTACTGGGATTCAAGGACCGCTTATCTGCAGGGGGCAACGCTATGGTGCCTTACTCATAGGCCGCTCATCTGCGGCCATTAAAGGAGTAGTAATAATTCCTGGCCTTATTGATGCGGACTATACTGGAGCAAAAAAAAAAAAGGTGCAAACTCATTTTCCTCCTATGATGATTCCAGCAGGAAGCCGTATTGCCCAGCTCGTCCCTTTGCCTCAACTGATCCAGGAAACCACCGGTGGCCAGGTTTCGCCTCGAGGCAACAAGGGATTTGGGTCCACAGGAGGAATGGCCCTATTGACTGTGCCTATGAATACTCGGCCCGTAATGAATATCACACTAACTTTGGGACGGGACAGCTTGAACAAAAGGGCCTTGTTGGACACCGGGGATGATCTTACCATTGTTTCCAGAAGTATCTGGCTGGAGAATTGGCCACTACAGAGTGTGGCCGGGACAGTAGAGGGGGTTGGTGGAGCCTCAGCAGTCCGGCGGAGCACTCCCATAATGGTGCAGATTGATGGACAGGTGGTAACGGTACCAATGACCGTGATGCCACTACACTCGGGGGTGTTCGTCCTTGTTGGCCGAGATAAACAATCCTTCTGGTGATGACCAGGACACCGACCGTCAGGTAGATGGTCTGTCTACAGGCAAAGACTGGGATGGTCCTTCCACAAGCAGAGACTGAACTTTAAGTTTCTTTGTTATGGAGTCAGAAAGTTAAAGCCCTTAAGGCTATTTTGGATTTAATAACTGATGTAAATTTCTATTTAAGATTAGTACGTGATAGAATTGTGATGTAGAATTTGTTTGCTAGATGTATTTTCTATGGCATCACTGGAGACTCTGCCCACTTTAAAGCAGCATCTGATCTGGGCTCTGTCTGGTAACTGGCCATTACCAGACCGACCCCTTATCAGTGTTCGGTTTAGGCTCTGTTTGGTAACTGGCCATTACCAAGCAGATCCCTTATGCTGCATTTGTTCTCCTTTCTGCAAGGCTACCCATAGAAGATTACCAACGATCTCTTTTTCGTCTTTAAACAAAAAGGGGGGAATTGTGGGATGCAACCTCAGCATGGTATCCTGTTAGTACCCAGGAGCCTCAGGAACTATAACTGTTGGGCTCAGTAAAAATACATGCCCGTATCATGTTAAATTTTACTGGGAACCAGACCATTATGAAAGGTGCCAGGCCCCAGTCGGTTAACAGTTCTATCTCTACCAAAATCAATCTGTATGGTGTAACTATACTGCAAGCAATTGGTCGAAATCCAGCCATGTCCCACAGATGCTACCCTCGGGAATGTTTTTGATCTGTGGGGATTGTGCATGGCCCGGGATACCTTCTCGAATATCGGGGGACCATGTTCTTTAGGGAGACTAACACTATTGACACCTAACACTAGTATGATATTGAGCATTGCACGGCACCATAACAAGCGGGCTGCACACGCTTTTAGTCAAGTCTGTAAAGATGATGTTGATTTTTGGTCAGCTGGAAAAGTCATTGCTGCTTCATTTCTTGCACCTGGTGTAGCTGCAGCACAAGCATTAACCACGCTAAACAAATTAGGATGTTGTCTCAGTAAACAGACCAACGCCACTTCTATAGCTCTTGCAGGACTATTAGCCAACGTAGATAGCATTCGACACACTACTTTACAGAATAGAGCGGCCATTGATTTTTTGTTGTTAGCCCAGGGTCACAGTTGTATGGAATTTGAAAGGATGTGTTGCATGAACCTTTCTGATCATTCTGAGTCTATTCACAGGAGTATTCAATCTTTAAAGGATGGAGTCAAGAAACTAAGGATCAATGATGGCTTGGATGGGTGGTTGAAAGGTTGGGGGTTGACAGGTTGGTTACTTGATCTAGTTAAGCAGGGACTGGTTGTGATATTGGTCATCGTCATCTTGCTTCTGTTTGTCCCGTGTCTCTTGCAGTGCGTCAGCGGTATGATCTCCCAGAGCATGGAGAAATTTACCCATGCCGCCTGGCTTGTCCAAAATGAAAAAGGGGTAATTGTTGGGGAATGGCTTGAGAACAAGGGCCACAGCGCACTGCAAGATATATTAGCAGAATCTAGGCGTAAGAACTAGCCCAGCTGCAGGGACAGGATGCCCTTGAGGAGGAATGTTGGGATAATAATAGGATAGTTTGGGTTATAGAAAGAAGGATGTTATATCAGTGAGGGAAGACATCAGGATGTTTTGGTCAACAGAAAGAGGAGCTATCTAGCAGCTCGGACCATCAAGGGGTGGTTGTAGGGAGAGTGTGACTTCTTGGATGGACCTATGGGAACTATCATGAATATGTATAACTTGTGTACTCCAATCAGCTTGTATTAGTGATTAGCATAATAGTATATAAGTCGCTGCAAGTGTGACAATGAACGAAGTTTGCCTATTAATCATATTGATTTTCCTGCACTCTTCCCTCGCCGTTCCGTACCAAATTTTTTCATACTAACATATTACATCAAACTTAAACCTTTAAACCATGTACATATGTGCATTATCCTAATTATATACATATATACATGCAGATATGAATACAAGTACAATGCCATGGGTGGTTCATGCTAAAAGGAGGTCCCCTTGAGGTATGCATCGGGTCTCTCCATCTCTTTTTGCATCACCCACCAGGTGCAACCTAGTCCCTGTGCGAAAACAACCCCACGCATGGGTTTGTCTTTGCTCAAGGCAGAATTAACCCAAACAGTTTTCCCAAGTGTCGCTGTTTATGCCGGGAGCGGAGAGACGCAGCAACATATAAGTTCAGCAAGAGCAGGCAAAAGAAGCTACTTTATTAATTTACAACCCCATTTTTATACCCCAGCCCCATAGGGCGATTGGTCAGCAATCACACATCTCCTAGGGTGATTGGTTAAAGTCCTACAGCACCTATTTCAAAATATTTTTACAATGTACCATAAACAAAACTTATCGAAACACCATGTGCTAGTCTAGTTTACAAAACCGTCCTACTGTTTCTCATAACACGTGTGAGAAAGGCAGGGTTCTCACAGGATATTGTGAGAACCTAGGAAAATTCCTCTGCTAGCAGCTTTTCAGCATCCACACCCAAGCATACCTCTCATGTGTACCACTGGAACCTTATCCCCATCTGTTGTTTGTAAGGGTTCACACTGAGCAGGGCCTGCTCGGTTGGTGGAGCCTCAGGTGTTAACTAACCAGGTGGCTTCTGCTAAATGCATCTCCCAATTTTTGAAAGTACCCCCTCCCAGTGCCTTCAATGTGGTTTGAAGCAGTCCATTGCACCGTTCAATCTTCCCAGCTGCTGGTGCATGGTAAGGGATATGGTACACCCATTCAATGCCATGTTCCCTAGCCAAGGTGTTTATACGGCTATTCTTGAAATGAGTCCCGTTGTCAGACTCAATTCTCTCGGGCGTGCCATGCCTCCAAAGGACCTGCTTTTCAAGGCCCAGGATGGTGTTCCGGGCAGTAGCGTGAGGCACAGGGTAGGTCTCCAACCATCCTGTGGTGGCTTCTACCATGGTGAGCACATACCGCTTGCCTTGGCGGGTTTGAGGCAGTGTGATGTAATCAATCTGCCAGGCCTCCCCATACTTGTATTTGGACCACCGTCCACCATACCATAGGGGTTTCACTCGCTTGGCCTGCTTGATCGCGGCTCACGTCTCACAGTCATGGATAACTTGGGAGATACTGTCCATGGTTAAATCCACCCCTTGGCCTCGTGCTCACTTATAGGTGGTATCTCTGCCCTGATGGCCTGAGGCATCATGGGCCCATCGAGCCAAGAACAACTCGCCTTTATGTTGCCAATCCAAGTCTATCTGGGACACCTGTATTTTCGCAGCCTGATCTACCTGTTTGTTGTTACGATGTTCTTCATTATCCCGACTCTTGGGGACATGGGCATCTACAAGGCGGACTTTAACATGTAGATTCTCTACCCGAGTGGCAATGTCTTTCCACTCAGCAGTAGCCCAGATTGGTTTTCCCCTACGCTGCCACTTTGCCTTTTTCCACCTTTCCAGCCAGCCCCACAGGGCGTTGGCTACCATCCATGAATCAGTGTAGAGGTATAGCTTTGGCCACTTCTCTCTTTCAGCAATGTCCAGGGCTAATTGGACAGCTTTGAATTCAGCGAGTTAGCTCAATCCACCTTCTCCCTCGGTAGCTTGTGCAACTTGTCGTGTGGGGCTCCATACAGCAGATTTCCATTTCTGGCTAGCACCTACGATTCAGCAGGAACCATCAGTGAAGAGGGCATATCGTCTTTCACTCTCCGGTAGCTCGTTATATGGGGGCGCTTCCTCGGCACGTGTCAGTTGCTCCTCCTCTTCTTCGGAAGATAATCCAAAAGTCTCACCTTCCGGCCAGTTCGTAATTATTTCCAAGATCCCAGGGTGATTTGGGTTTCCAATACGGGCGCGCTGCGTGATGAAGGCAATCCATTTACTCCAGGTAGCGTCGGTGGCGTGATGCGTGGAAGGAACATTTCCCTTAAACATCCACCCCAGCACCAGTAGTCAGGGTGCCAGGAGCAGTTGTGCCTCTGTGCCAATTACTTCTGAGGCAGCTTGGACTCCTTCATAGGCGGCCAAGATCTCTTTCTTTGTTGGGGTGTAGTTGGCTTCGGACCCCTTGTAGCTTCGGCTCCAGAATCCCAGTGGCTGTCCCCGAGCCTCACCAGGCACCTTCTGCCAAAGGCTCCAGGACAGACCCTTGTTTCTGGCTGCAGAGTAGAGTACATTCTTCACCTCTGGTGCCGTCCTGACTGGGCCAAGGGCTACCACACGAGCGATTTCCTGCTTGATCTGGGTGAACGCTTGTTGTTGTTCAGGGCCCCAGTGGAAATCGTTCTTCTTGCGGGTAACCAGGTACAGAGGGCTCACGATCTGGCTGTACTCAGGAATGTGCATTCTCCAAAAACCTATGGCACCAAGGAAAGACTGTGTTTCCTTCTTGTTGGTGGGTGGAGACATTGCAGTGATCTTATTAATGACCTCAGTGGGAATCTGACGCCATCCATCTTGCCACTTTACCCTAGGAATTGGATCTCTCAGGCAGGTCCCTTGACTTTGCTCTTTTTGATCGTGAAACCAGCTTCCAGGAGAATCTGGGTGATCTCTCCTTTCTCAAATACCTCTGTTGCCGTGTTCCCCCACACAATGATGACATCGATGTACTGCAGATGTTCTGGAGCCTCACCCTTTTCCAGTGCAGTCTGGATCAGTCCATGGAAGATGGTGGGACTGTGCTTTCACCCCTGGGGCAGTCGGTTCCAGGTGTACTGCACGCCCCTCCAGGTGAAGGCAAACTGAGGCCTGCATTCTGCTGCCAGAGGAATGGAGAAAAAAGCATTGGCAATGTCACTAGTGGCATACCACTTCTCTGCTTTGGACTCCAGATAGTACTGGAGCTCCAGCATGTCCGGCACAGCAGTGCTCAAGGGTGGAGTCACTTCATTCAAGGCACGATAGTCCACTGTCAATCTCCATTCTCCATCAGACTTGTGCACAGGCCAAATGGGGCTGTTGAAGGGTGAGGAGCTTTGCTGACCACCCCTTGGCTCTCCAGCTCACGAATGATCTTGTGGATGGGGATCATGGCATCGAGATTTGTCCAATACTGCCGGCGGTGCACTGTCGAGGTGGCAATTGGCACTGGCTGCTCTTCCACCTTCAGGAGCCCAACTGCAGAAGGATTCTCTGATAGTCCAGGCAGAGTGTTCTCTCCAGGCAGAGTCCAGCCCAATGCCCTCTGTCTCCATAGCAGCCATTCCAAATGCCCACCTGAGTCCCTTTGGGTCTTTGTAATAGCCGCTCCGGAGGAAGTCTATGTCCAGAATACACGGGGCTTCTGGGCCCGTCACAATTGGATGTGTCAGCCACTCCTTCCCAGTCAGGCTCACCTCAGCTTCCACCAGGGTCAACTGCTGTGATCCTCTGGTCACCCCAGCAATGGAAACCGATTCTGCCCCCACATGTCCTGATGGCATTAAAGTACATTGGGCACCAGTATCAACTAAAGCTTCATATTTCTGGGGCTCTGATGTGCCAGGCCATCTGATCCACACTGTCCAAAAAACCCGATTCTCCCGTGCCTCTTCCTAGCCAGAGGCAGGGTCCCCCTAGCCCTGGTTATCATTCCCTCCCTGGGCATATGTGCAGGAGGTTCCTTCTAGGGGATCCGACATATCGTCCTCCCTTCTGTAATACCTGTCAGCTCGGTCACGGGAGGCTGAGGCCACTTTCACTCTGGCGGAACCCCTTTGGTTAGTGTTTTCCCTTTTGAGTTCACGCACCCGTGCTGCCAGAACAGAAGTGGGTTTCCTATCCCATCTTCTCATGTCTTCCCCATGGTCACACAGAAAGAACCACAGCTCAGCTCATGGGGTGTACCCTCTCTCTCTATCTGGGGGACGTCGGGCTCTGACTCTGGGGTCTGTGACTTGCACTGGTGCCACATAGGAACTGCTCTTCCTTACCTCCTCCATAATCTTCTCCTTGAGGTCCCTAACCACGGAAGAGACATGAGCCTTCATCGGGCCACTGACCATACTCTCATAATACCTGAACCTGTTGGCGATGGAGCCCACTGTTTCTTGGTTGTCCTCAGCATTAATTGTTGCAATGAAGGTGGCGTATTGCTGTGGCCCTAGTTTTGCCAGGTTCCACAACATCTGCCCTGTGCACCTGACTTGGTCGGGGTCATTATTATGTTGCCCATCCCTCCCAAAGATTACCTCTAATACTGCCACTTCTCTTAGCTGTTGGATTGCTTCCTTGAGTGTCTTCCACTGCATTTTATGATGGTACTCCTGCATTCTCTCTCTATGAACAAACCTCTCTCTCACACTCATTTAAAAGTCGCTCCCAGAGAGAAAGGGGCCCTGGCTCCCTCACAAATACCTGATCTACACCCGGGTCCTGGGTCAAGGATCCCAAATACCTCGCTTCACCACCATCCAGTTGCACACCTTTGCCCATAAGGTCCCAAAACCGAAGTAGCCAAGTTGTATAAGCCTCACGCCCCCATCACACAATGTCTTTTCGCAGATTACGGAGGCTGTCATACGACAGGGACTCAGTGATGATTTCAGGCTCTGGCTCTCCTGCTGGTTGTGATGGCCCTGGTTCCCCATCATCATTAACTGGGTGTGCTGATTTGGTCTTATACTTCCTCCTCTGCACAGGGGCGACTGCTGCTGTCTGGGGCTGCCCTTGTGGTTCAGCTGGAACCTGGATGGTTGTAACATCTGTGGGTTCCACTGCTGCACCATCAGGCTCCCCCTCTCCGGGGCAGGGAGAGGGTTTCCCATCAGCTGGGGAGGTGTATTCCCTCAGCATCTGGCCCATCTCACACATCTCCTTCACCAGTACCACTACTCAACTCGGGTGGTCTGTTTCTGAGGTGGGCTGTGGGGCAGGGTCAGGCTGTGGGGCAGGGCTGGGCTGAGAGGCAGGGTCGGACTGCGGGGCAGGGTCTCTAGTCACTGGGGCCGTGTCAGGTTCTGGGCAGCACCCCTAGACTCTGGGGGAGGCACCTGGGCAGTTATCCAAACCGATCTGAATGCTAAATAGAGCAGGCCTATCAACAACATTTGGTTAGTATCTAGGGGAAATATAAACCCATCAAAAGCCATGTGCTTTTGTCTCTCTTAAATACAGCCATTTACCTCCCTGACAAACAAGTATGGAATTTTTTTTTATAGAGAAGGAAAACAGAATAACTCCCCAAAACCCCAACAAGAAAGCAGAAGTGTCCGCCGACAAGGCATCCGCCTCGTCTGCGACAGATGCGGAAGTACCTTCCTCCGCCACTAAGAAAGGGGGGAAGTCTCGGGGGTTCCACTGCTGCACCATCAGACTCCCCCTCTCCGGGGCAGGGAGAGGGTTTCCCATCAGCTGGGGAGGTGTATTCCCTCAGCATCTGGCCCATCTCACGTATCTCCTTCACCAGTACTACTACCCGACTCGGGTGGTCCGTTTCTGAGGTGGGCTGTGGGGCAGGCACCTGGGCAGTTATCCAAGTTAATCTGAATGATAAATAGAGTAGGCCTATCAACAACATTTGGTCAGTATCTAGGGGAAATCTAAACCATTCAAAAGCCAGTGGGGTAGGCCCAAGTAACTGGTTGAAAGGTTGGGGGAAAAATTCCCACGGTGTTATTTCCTCACAGAAGGTACCATTTTTAATATAACCCCAGAAACATATGCTTAGTGTATGATAGCCCTTTATCCATGTGCCCACACTCCAGAGGAAGGTGAAAACCCATGAATTCCTCACTTTATCAGCCCATTGTGCAAACTGGATAACAGCCACAGTAGCATTAGTCAGGGGACCCATGTTTAGATAAGGAGCTGCAAAGGGGAGAAACACGGCCACGACCACGTGCCATGTGAACCGGGGTAAGCTAGACCACATGATACTGCCTAACAAGGTTTCTGTATTCATCACACAAAACTAGATTACCGAATAACTGTTATTCCTTTTTCACCCTTTCCTCTTGATGCCCTCGTGCCCTACGTTGGGCACCAAAATCTGTCTTGGTTTGAAAGACAGGTGTCTTCTAAGGAAGGCAGGAGCCCCCCTTGGAATGGAAAATGCAACCCCCTCCCCTCCAAATGCTTATAATTTTGAAATTAAGGGGCTTTCGGGCAAAGATATGAGGAATAGGAATAACCGTTCTTTACTAAATATATATATATATATATATAAAATAAACAAGGCAAACAAACAACAATAACTATGGTAGTAACAACAAACAGAGCCAGGAACCCAGTCCCAACCTCTCAGGTGGCTCCCAGTGAGCAGGGAGGGCGCGATGGTCTCCCTGCCACTCCGGAGCGAGCTCAGTCCTCACATGGCAATGGCTGATGAAAAGCCCGCTTCACAAACCCCCCTGGGCAGCGGATCCCGGTGCCCGGATGGATCCCCAGGAGACAGCAGGGGCAGAAGGAGAAGCAGGAGACCCAGCAGGGACAACCTCTCTCTAAGCTGATCCCAGTGACCAGCAGGATCCTCGGGAGGCAGCAGGGGCAGAAGGAGAGCAGGAGATGCAGTGGGTATGACTTCTCTCCACCACGAGGGCAGCTTCTCCTCACCTCGAATGCAGAGAGCGAAACAAGAACCCTAGGGGCTCCACCCAACCCCCTTTATTCGGCTGGCTGGACCCCTCCCCCCGTGGCCAGGTCTTTTTGTCTCTCCTAAGTACAGCAATTTATCTCCTTGATGAATAAGTATGGAAAAATTCTTTAAGAGAAAAAGAAAAACAGAACTCCCCAAAACCCCAACGGTTATCAACAGTAGCCAACATGGATTCACTAAAGGGAAGCCATGTCTTACTAATCTGATAGCATTCTATGGTGGTCTGACTGATTGGGTAGATGCAGGGAGAGCAGTGGATGTTGTCTACCTTGACGTCAGCAAGGCTTTTGACAATTTCTCCCATAACATCGCAGAATCACAGAATCACAGAATGTCAGGGGCTGGAAGGGACCTCGAAAGATCATCTAGTCCAACCCCTCTGCTAGAGCAGGATCACCTATACCATATCACACAGGAACATGTCCAGGAAGGTTTTGAATATCTCCAGAGAAGGAGACTCTACAACCACCCTGGGCAGCCTGTTCCAGTGTTCCAGTGTTCCGTCACGCTCACAGTGAAAAAATTCCTCCTCATGTTTGCATGAAACTTCCTATGTTTCCACCCATTGCCCCTTGTCCTATCATCGGGCATCACCAAGAAGAGCCTGGCTCTCACCCTTTACATATTTATAAACACTGATGAGGTCACCCCTCAGTCTCCTTTTCTCCAAGCTAAAGAGCCCTAGCTCCCTCAGTCTTTCCTCATAAGAGAGATGCTCCTTTAATCATCTTTGTGGCTCTGCGCTGGACTCTCTCAAGCAGTCCCTCTTGAACTGGGGGCCCCAGAACTGAACACAGTACTCCAGATGTGACCTTACCAGGGCAGAGTAGAGGGGCAGGAGAACCTCTCTTGACCTACTAGCCACACCCCTTTGAATACACCCCAGAATAGCATTGGCCCTCTTGGCCACAAGAGTACATTGCTGGCTCATGGTTAGCCTCCCTTCAACTAGGACCCCCAGATCCTTTTCCCCTTCGCTGCCTTCCAACAGGTCAGTCCCCAACCTATACTGATGCCTGGGGTTGTTTTTTCCCAGGTTCAAGACTCTGCACTTGCCCTTGTTGAGTTTCATTAAATTTCTTCCTGCCCAGCCCTCCAGCCTGTCCAAGTCTCACTGAATGGCAGCACAGCCTGCAGGGGTGTCAGACACTCCACCCAGTTTGGCGTTATCAGCAAACTTGATGACAGTGCACTCTGTGCCCTCATCCAGGTCATTGATGAATATGTTGAACAGAACTGGTCCCAGCACCGACCCCTGTGGGACCCCACTAGTTACAGGCCTCCAACTAGACTCCATCCCATTTACCACAGCTCTCTGGCTTCTTTCCTTCAACCAGTTCCCAATCCACCTCACTACCTGATCATCCAGACCACACTGCCTCAGTTTAGCCAGAAGGATGCTGTGGGAGACAGTGTCAAACGCCTTACTGTAATCAAGATAAACCACATCCACTGCTCTACCATCATCTATCCACCTGGTTATGTCCTCATAAAAGGCTATCAGGTTGGTCAAATATGACCTCCCCTTGGTAAAACCATGTTTACTGCTCTTAATGACCCCCTTGTCCTTGATATGCCTAAAGATAGCACCAAGGATAAGTTGCTCCATTACCTTTCTGGGGATGGAGGTGAGGCTGACCGGTCTGTAGTTGCCTGGGTCCTCCTTCTTACCCCTTTTGAAGATTGGAGTGATGTTTGCCCCCCTCCAGTCCCCAGGCACCTCTCCTGTCTGCCATGACTTACTGAAGATAGTGGAGAGTGGTCTGTCAATGACCTGTGCCAGCTCTCTCAGCACCCGTGCGTGCATTCCATAAGGACCCATGGACTTATGGATGTCCAGATTACTCAACTGTTCTTTAACCCAGTCCTCATCAACCAGGGAAGACTCCTTTGTCATGCTATCCTCTGGTGCCTCAGGTATCAGGGGCTCCTGATGATAGTATCCAGCAGTATAGACAGAGACAAAGAAGGCATTTAGTGACTCTGCCTTCTTTGTGTCTTCTGTCACCAGGACACCTGCCTCATTCAGCAGAGGGCCTTGTAAGAGCCTGGCTGTTGTTTGCCTCAAACCTTGTGTGGTGATAAGGTCTGGAAAGACCTGTCTGGAAGGGAGAGGTGTTGATTGCTTTTAATGTCTCTGTGCCCCCCTTTGGCTCCTTGCAGACATGCTTTAACAAAAGGAAGAGATAGGTTCTGCATAGGTGGGACTCTGTCTTTTCTTTAGTTAAGTGCTCCTGCTGACTGTGCCATGGGGGTGGTAGATGGCAGGCACCACACTACTTCTAGCTCATGGAGCTCATGCAAATCAATACCACTTCCTGTGGAAGTTGGGAATGCCACCCAGATACCTCAAGGGTATAAAAGGGACAGAAAAATATTGATTGGTGTGCACCCACCACCGAAGAACTGAAGACTTGTATTGATCGAGTGAGACGTCGCTGTATCCACAGGTGGTGATAACCTTTTCTCTTTATCTTACTCTCTATCTCTCTTACTCACTCCCTCACCCCTCCTCTCTTTTACTCTTCTCTAATAACTTTCTTCCTCTTCCTCAAAATTCGGTTGCACCATAAAATAATCGCCTACAAAGATTAACTCTTTTATCTGTACTGTTTGTTGATTGTTCTATTAGGGAGAGCTAATAAACTGTTTTTTTATTGTTCCTCGGAGTCATTGTTGTGACTCTGCTGCCCTGGCTGCCCTGCCGTGCAGGGACAGCCTCTTTCAGGGGATCACAAAGATTCACCTCCCTCATTGTCCACTGAGTGGGACGAGACAGGCCTACATTGCCTCTAAGGTTTTTCCTGCAATATATTTGAAGAAGCTCTTCTTGTTATCCTTGACCTCCCTTGCAAGGTTGAGTTCCAACAAGGCCTTAGCCTTCCTAGTTACCTCCCTACATCCTCTGACAACAGTTCTATACTCCTCCCAGGTGGCCAGCCCCTTCTTCCATGATCTATAGACTCTCTTCTTCCACTTAAGTTTGCTAAGCAGTTCCTTACTTAACCATGCAGGTCTCCTGGCTCCCTTTCTCGATTTCCCGCTTGCTGGGATGCACTGATCTTGAGCTTGGAAGAAGAGGTCCTTAAATGTCAACCAGCTATCATGGGCCCCTCTGCCCTCTAGTACCCTGTCCCATGAGATTTCACCCAGCAATTGCTTGAAAAGGCCAAAGCTGGCCCTTCTGAAATCCAGGGTTATAGTCCTGCTTGATATCCTGTTCCTGCCAGACAAGATCTTGAACTCCACCATCTCATGATCACTAAGGCCAAGGCTGCCCTCAGCCTTCACTGCTTCAACTAGACCCTCCTTGTTTGTGAGGATAATATCCAGCATTGCTCCCCTCCTAGTTGGCTACTCCACCATTTGCATCAAGAAGTTATCATCAATGCACTGGAGGAATCTCCTGGACTGTGTCTGTCTGGCTGAATAGCCCTTCCAGCAAATATCTGGATGGTTAAAATCCCCCATGAGAACCAGGGCCTGTGATTGCGAGGCTGCTGTTAGCTGCCTGCAGAAGGCCTCGTCAACTTCCTTATCCTGATCAGGTGGCCTGTAATAGACACCCACAAATGTATCACCCATGGTAGCCTGTCCCTTGATTCGTACCCACAAGCTCTCAACTTGCCCCTCATCCACCCCTGGACAGAACTGAAGACATTCCAGTTGCTCCCTCACATAAAGAGCAACTCCACCACCTTGTCTTGATGACCTGTCTTTCCTGAAAAGGACATAGCCATCCATGACCACATTCCAGTCATGTGAGCTGTCCCACCATGTCTCTAATTGCCACCAGGTCACAACCCTGTGACTGCACACGGATTTCTAACTCTTCCTTTTTATTCCCCATGCTGTGTGCATTGGTGTATAAACATTTCAGGGATGGAGTCGAGTATATAGTTTTCAACCTTGAAGGGGGGTAGACCCTCTGGTTATCTAAAATGCCAACACTCTGCTCCTCAAGTGTTGGGCTATTACACACAGGATTTTCACTGACAAGGCCGGCTACACCCCTGTCCCCTGTCACAGGTAGTTTAAAGCCTTGTCAATGATCCCAGACAACTCATGTGCAAGGATTCTTTTCCCTTTATGGGACAGATGAACTCCATCTGTTGACACTAGACCCGGTACTGAGAAAACTTCCCCGTGGTCAAAAAAACCAAAGTTCTGTTGACGGCACCAACCTCTAAGCCACGTGTTAATCACATGGAATTTTTTCCTTCCTTCAATATCTCTACCTGTCACTGGAGGGACTGAAGAGAACACCACTCGCACTCCCGAGCCCTCAAGTAATCTCCCCAAAGACCTGAAGTCTTTTTTAATTGTTTTTATACACCTATCCATCTCCTCATCACTCCCATCCTGAATAACCAGTAGTGGGTGTGGTGGGTTGACCCCAGCACGGCACCAGGTGCCCACCAAGCCCTTCTATCACTCCCCCCAACCCCCTTCAGCACGGCACGCAGGGAGAGAATGAGACGCAAAGCACAGGGGTGTGGGTTATGATAGATAAGATGTTATTTTCTACTTTCCGTCCACAGGCGATGTCGGGCCAAGTCCAGGAAGCAGGGCTCCAGGAACACGCAGCAGCCGCTTGGAGGACAAAGCAGAATGCCCCCCCATCCTCCTCCTGCCCTCTCCCTTTATAGTTGAGCTGACGTCATATGGTATGGAATAGCCCACTGGCCAGCTCAGGTTGGCTGCATCTTCTCCCCCATCCTGCCCCCCATCCTCTGTGCCGTGTGAGCACTGGCAGTCATAACACGGGTGTGTTATCAACACCCTCCAGCTCCCAGTGCTGCAGCATGAGGGCTGGATGGGGAAAAGCAGCTCAGCCAGACCCACTACAATCTCCACCCCTTATTCCATACCATTTGCGTCATGCTCAAGCCCCACATAATACATACTTAAGCCATCTCTAAACCCAACCAATACATTATCATCAACTACTGTCCCCAGTCTTTTAACAGATAGTTCCTCATTCCATGAGATTCCTTCACTCGATGACTTGGGTCCCATCTGTCAAGGTGGATGTTCTGGACAGAAGCAGTATGTCTGATTGTTGGGCACCAACACCGGCTAGATCTTGGTCCCTGCTGTACTCATCTTGTCCTTCACCAAATTCACTTTTATTCCGTCTCCTTCCTACAGCATCATTTCCTGCAACATACAACTCACATTCCAGATTATCTTTCTGCCAAGGTCAAATCTCCTTGAGGTACACACTGGGTCTCACCATCCTCCCGCATTACCCACCAGGTATATCCAGGTCCTTGAGCAAAGACAATCCCACGAACGGGTTTGCCTTTTCCCAAGGGTGGAGCTATCCACACTGCCTTCCCCAACCACCTCCCGGTGTGCACTACAGGCACCTTATCTCCTCCCACAACAGGCAGGGGTTTTGTTTGGGCAGGGCCAGGACGGTTAACAGATCCTCTGGTGTTAACTAACAAGGCGGCCTTTGCTAGATGTTTGTCCCATTGTTTAAAAGTACCACCCCCTAATGCTTTTAATGTGGTTTTTAACAGCCCATTGTATCTTTCAATCTTCCCAGAGGCTTGTGCATGATAAGGGATGTGATATACCCACTCGATGCCATGCTCCTTGGCCCAGGCATTCACGAGACTATT
>JANVCC010009293.1:198193-219068 GCA_025345505.1 Todiramphus chloris collaris
CATCAATGTACTGGAGATGCTCCGGAGCCCCACCTTCCTCCAGTGCAGTATGGATCAGTCTGTGACAGATGGTGGGGCTGTGTTTCCACCCCTGGGGCAATCGATTCCAGGTGTACTGGACTCCCCTCCAGGTGAAGGCAAACTGTGGCCTGCACTCTGGTGCTATGGGAATGGAGAAAAATGCATTAGCAATGCCAATCGTGGCGTACCACTTGGCTGCCTTGGACTCCAGCTCATACTGAAGTTCCAGCATGTCTGGCACAGCAGCACTCAGCATCGGTGTAACTTCATTCAGACCACGATAGTCCACTGTCAATCTCCATTCTCCATTTGACTTTTGCACAGGCCATATGGGGCTGTTGAAAGGTGAATGAGTTTTGCTGATCACGCCCTGGCTCTCCAGCTGATGAATCAATTCCTGGATAGGGATCAGGGAATCTCTGTTGGTGCGATATTGCCGCCGATGCACCGTTGTCGTGGCCATTGGCACCAGCTGCTCTGCAACCTTCATCAGCCCCACTATAGAATGGTTCTCTGAGAGGCCTGGCAAGGTGGACAACTGTTCACTTCCCTCCGCCTCCAAGGCAGCAACACCAAAAGCCCACCGGTATCCCTTTGGATCCTTGAAATAGCCTCTCCTAAGATAGTCTATGCCAAGGATGCACGGGGCCTCTGGGCCAGTCACAATGGGGTGTTTATACCACTCCTTACCAGTCAGGCTCACTTCAGCCTCCAATACTGTCAACTGCTGAGATCCCCCTGTCACCCCAGAAATACTTATGGGCTCAGCTCCTCTGTATTGTGATGGCATTACTGTGCACTGCGCACCTTTATCGACTAGGGCCTTGTACCTCTGTGGATCTGACGTGCCAGGCCATCGGATCCACACAGTCCAGTAAATATGATTGTCCCTTTCCTCCACCTGGCTAGAGGCAGGCCTCTTCTATTCCTGCTCCTGGTCTGAGTATTCACTGTCTGACCCTTGCTGTGTCAAACCAGAAGTCCCCTCATCAGGCTCGGTGGAATTGATTTTATTCTTCCCATATCTGCGAGATCGTCGATTGCCTTCTTGTGCTTCAACACTGACTGCATTAATGGTCTTCTTGGATGGCCCTTTTTTAACGGCTGTCTTCCCTCTCAATTCCTCTACACGGGCTTCCAGCTTAAAGGTTGGTTCACCATCCCACTTCCTCATATCCTCCCCCTGGTCACGCAGGAAGAACCAGAGTGCACCACGTGGCATACGCCTCGGGCTCCCTTTCCCTCTGACTGGCTGATTCCTTGGGGGACTCCTGATATCCAAGGCACTAGCCCTTAGGGACATGGAGGTACCAAGACTCTCTTCAAAGTTCTGAAGCCAGGAAGCAACAGTTTCCACGGTTGGATTATCCATTTGTGGATAATACATTGCTGCCAAGCTGGCAGAATATGATGCCGGTGCATTCTTAATCACTTTCCTCCACATGGCCCTTGTACACTGAACATCCTCTGGATCTTTAGGATGCTCATCATCATCTAAATCCCCATACATGACTTCCAGTACTGCTAGTTCCCTCAGGTACTGGATACCTTCATCAGCAGTGGACCATTTTCCTGAGGAGGTGGAGTTCATTAAGTCTTCCTTGAATGGATATCTTGCTTTGACACTTGAAAGGATCCGTCTCCAGAGACTGCAAATTGCTGCCTCTTTTCCAATCCCTCTTTCAATGCCACGGTTCCTAGCAAGGGAGCCCAGCTGTTGGGCTTCCTTACCTTCCAGCTGTTGGGTGTCAGCCCCAGTATCCCAGCATCGAAGCAGCCAGGTAACAATGCGTTCCCCTATCTGGCGGCTGTAATCCTTCCTCAGGTCTCGAAGTTCTGATGAAGTCAGGGACCGGGTGGTCTCTGCCTCTTGCTTCAATTCTGTCACCCCCTCCTCCTGTCTTCCTGTTGAGGGCCTAGCTTGCTGGTCATGTTCTTCCTCCTCTTCCTCATCCCTCACTAACCGAGGGTAGGGGCCTGTTGTTCTCCTCGTCCACTGCTTCTTTTTCACTACTGGGGCAACTTTGGCAGTTGTTGTTGCAGTCCCTATCTCAACTCCGGTGTCTTCGGATGCAGTTTGGGTCCCTGCCTCAACCACAGTCTTCTGAGAGTACTCAACTGTGGCTCAAGAGGCACAGGCCAGGCCCCAGTACAGTGCTAAGAGCTGCTGGTTCTCATCGGGGTAGACAAGGCACCCTTCTATTAGATGCTGTGTCAGCTTGCCAGGGTTGCTTGCCTGTTCAGGGGTAAAGTCCCAGGCTACTGGAAGTGACAACTGTCCTAGGAACCTGCCCAAATCCTGCCAGACCCCTTGCCACCCAGGGACAGGCCGTCTCAGGGCACATTTCGGTGCCACCCCACCTGAAACTTGTCTCCTCTCAGGCCAAACTGGGACCAGACTGTACACAACCCGGATTAGGACAACGATATTGATTAGCAGTATCCCAAAGCTCACATAAGGGTGGACGAGGACCTTGGGAGCATGCACGAATAAATCATCTACGTCAATTCCCGGTAGAAAGGGAGATGTAGATTCATTCATTTTCTCCCCAAGGTAGCCCCCCCAACACAGCAAAGCCACCAATGCCAGTGTGAAACACATAGTTACTATTTGTGCCAGGGTGATCCCGAGGCCCTTCATCCTCCCGAGACAGAACCTTCCCCAGCACATTGAAGCTATCAGTGCAAAAGCCAAGCAAACAGACATTGTTTCAGTAAACATTTTAGAAAAACACCAGATAAGCGATGCACGAAAACTCCGTGGCCTGCACAGGAGTTGGCTACTAGTATCTAAAGCAAAGCAAGCAAGCAAGCAAGCAAAGCAAGCAAGCAAGCAGCTGCTCATGCCCCACGTTGGGCGCCAAAAGGAACTGCGGTGGGTTGACCCCGGCATGGCACCAGGTGCCCACCAAGCCCTTCTATCACTCCCCCCGACCCCCTTCAGCACGGCATGCAGGGAGAGAATGAGACGCAAAGCACAGGGGTGTGGGTTATGATAGATAAGATGTTATTTTCTACTTCCCGTCCACAGGCGATGTTGGGCCAAGTCCAGGAAGGAGGGCTCCAGGAACACGCAGCAGCCGCTTGGAGGACAAAGCAGAATGCCCCCCCATCCTCCTCCTGCCCTCTCCCTTTATAGTTGAGCTGATGTCATATGGTATGGAATATTCCACTGGCCAGCTCAGGTTGGCTGTATCTTCTCCCCCATCCTGCCCCCCATCCTCTGGTGCCGTGTGAGCACTGGCAGTCATAACACGGGTGTGTTATCAACACCCTCCAGCTCCCAGTGCTGCAGCATGAGGGCTGGATGGGGAAAAGCAGCTCAGCCAGACCCACTACAGTGGGTAATAGTCCGATGGCCGCACCAGACTAGGAAGTCTCCTACAAATGTCCCTATCCCATGCCCCAGGCAAGCAGCAGACCTCCTTGTGGGATGGATCTGGCCTGCAAATTGTACCCTTAGTTCACCTGAGAAGGGAATCCTCTACTACTACCACCTTTCTTTTTTTCCTGCTTGCACTAGTCCTAAGTTGTGGGACCGGCTGACAAGTCTTGTGTGGCTGTGAGCAGGGGTATTCATCTATATCCTCATTTATCAGGCCCTCTGTTACAAGGGCCTCATACCTGTTGTGTGTGGGCAACTGGGAAGATTGGGGGGATTGGGAGGGGACTTGCCTGCCTCTCCTGCCTGTCCGGAGAGGGACCTGTTGCCATTCCTCCCCTTCACCTATAACTCTTTGTCTCTCTGTGTGACAAGAGGGCATGGGATCACCTGATTCTTGTGCCACCAACACCTGCTGCCCCTTGCTCATGGATGGGTGTCCCTGACTCTTCATCTGGGCAGGCAGAGCCTGGCACCACCAGTCAATCTCCTTTTCAGCCTCCCTGATATTCCTGTCTTTCAACATCATGGTTGAGTCACCATCCCTAGAGGTATTTAAGAAATGAGTTGACATGGCGCTTCATGACATGCTCTAGAGGCAGGCATGTAGGGGGCTTGTGTGTTGGTTTTTGGGGTTTGTTTGGTTTTTTGGGGGGGTTTGTGTGTTTTGTTTTGGTTTTTTTTTGTTTGTTTGTTTCCTTTTAGTGGTCAGGTATTTAGGTGTTCTTTGTTCTTGTAGGTATGTTTGGACTCAGTGATCCAGGAGGTCCTTTCCAACCACAATTATTCTGTGATTCTGTGATCTTGTAATTTTTCAACCTCTGCTTGCAGTTGTGCTGCCTGGCTGAGCAGAAAATTTACCTGCTCACACATTACACAGTCCCCTGCTACAAAGAGAGAGGCAGAGACATTCTCTGCAGCCTGCAGTTTGTGTCATGGCTTGCTTCTGTGGGCACCCTGTCTGGGTTCCCACCTCCATTTTGGTTGGCATTGAAAGCATGTTCTTCCTCTGTCAGGTGGAGACCATTACCCTTTGACACCTCTCCCTCATTTTTTTTTTTGTTGTTGGTGATGGTTTTTTTGTTTTGGGTTTTTTGTTGGGTTTTTTTGGTTTTTTTTTTTCCCCAGTGTGCGCTGCTGGCTGTGTTCTGCAGAGCAGCTAGCTCTCTGCCTGAAACTGAGTATCCCCCTAGTCTGTGCAGTTTGACACACAGGAGCTGGTCACTCTGACTAGTGAGCTTACCTTGTGAACCAGTAGAGGCCCAGCACGCTGCCTAACGAGCTGCAAGCAGCTGGAGCACCACTCAGACACACACAAGCACCATTTTCTTACCCTGGGCTGTGTGGCTGTGACTAGTCACAGCCTTCCCGGAGGCTTCCTGTAGCCTGATTAACAGTGGGTGATGCTGGCTCCTCCCAGGCACTTCTCAGCAGCCCGCCCACCAGCTGACCAACCCCCAGCACAGGCTAGTGGCTTTTCTTGTCTTCAGAAAGCCCCCAAAAAGATCTTTTCATCAGCCTTTTTGCTGTAGCTCCCTTCTCCAGAGCAGACTTACCTGCCCTGAAGCTGGTCTCCTCAGCAACCTCTCCTCAGCAATCCTCGGGGGTAAGCTCAGGAAGTGTAGGTTAGAAGAGGGGACGGTGAGATGGATTGAGAACTGGCTGAACAGTAGAGCTCAGAGGGTTGTGATCAGTGGTGCAGAGTCCAGCTGATGACCTGTAAGTAGTGGTGTTCCCCAGGGGTCAGTGCTGGGTCCAGTCTTATTCAACATCTTCATCAATGACCTGGAGGAAAGGATAGAGTGTACCCTCAGCAAGCCTGCTGATGAGGAGTGGCTGCTACACTGAAAGACTGTGCTGCCATCCAGCGAGATCTGGACAGACTGGAGAGCCGGGCAAAGGCAAACCTAATGAAGTACAACAAGGACAAGTGTAGAGTCCTACACCTGGGGAGGAACACCACCATGTACCAGTACAGGTTAGGGGTGGACCCACTGGAAAGCAGTTCCATGGAGAGGGAGTTTGGAGTCCTGGTGGACAAGAAGTTATCAATGGAACAGCCATGTGCACTTGTGGCCAGGAAGGTCAATGGTATCCTGGGGTGCATAAAGAAGAGTGTGGCCAGCAGGTCAAGGGAGGTTCTCCTCCCCCTCTACTCTGCACTAGTGAGAACACATTTGGAGTATTGTGTTCATTTCTGGTCTCCCCAGTTCAAGAGGAATAGGGAAATACTAGAGAGAGTACAAGGAAGAGCTACAAAGATGATGAAGAGACTGGAACATGTCCCTTATGAGGAAGGGCTGAGAGCTGTGGAGGCCTGGACCACTGGGTCCAGTACAGAAAATATTATTGCGCTTGTTGGGCATAAGCCCTGGTGTCCTGGTTTGAGTGAAAACGGAACTAATTCTGTTCAGTAATTTTACTTTTCAGCTTGGTTCTTCTAATTAACTGCACTTTCTGAAGTTAGCGGCCTGTTCTCACAGACAGTGTCTGCTTCTAGCAGTGATAACACCTTATGTTTAGAGTTACTACCAAGGATTGGTATGCAGACCAAGGCCACTGCTGGGTCCTGTGTACCACATTGGGGGGTGCAGGAAGTGAGAGGCTGCACCTTCAGGGAGGAGCGGACAGGACGGGAGACTCTAAACTGACCAGCGAGGTATTCCATCCCATATACGCCATATTTGGTCTAGAGCTGAGGGACCCGAAGGGTCTCTGGGCTCTTCTCTCCCCTCTTGGACTGCTTTGCCAGCTTTTGCTTGGCTTGGCTCGGGTCCTCTCTCGGTTCCTTCCTCGGAGCACCCAAGGAGGACTGCCTTCGATCCAGTCTGCGTGTTCCTGAACCCGGTACCAGAATCCAGCTCCCGAACACATCTCCCGTCTGCTGCGGGGCCCAGTCTGGGACTCCCCCGGAGCCTGCACAACATCAGTGGTGACGGTGATGTAATTACCATCAGGGGGGTTGGGTTCGATACTGGTTTTGTATATATTTGTATATATTCCATTTTTATAATTATTATTTTCCTTTTCATTAAAGCTGTTCTAGTTTCCTTTTCTAATCGCTAAGTCTCTCTCCCTTATTCCCTTTCTCTTCCCCTTTGGGGAGGGAGGGGGGTTAACAGAGAGCGTCTGTTATAGGTTTTAGGGGCTGCCCTGACCCTAAACCGCGACACCTGGGAACATTAACCGCAAGGCTTAAGCTATGATAAAGGGAAGCTGGGATGCGCTGCTAAGCTATGATAAAGGGATGCCCAGTTGTTAGACAAAGTAAATATTTGTACCTTGTAAGGGTTTTGTTGACTCACATGTGTTGGTGGAAAGTTACTGGGACTAGGGGCACTGGGGTATATAAGGTGTGTGTGAAGTAGCAATAAAGGTCTTTGTTTCTGCACCAAGACAAAGTCCAATAATCAATCACCACAAATGGTGCACCTGTGTGAGGCAGGGCGACTAGGATTGTGAACGATTGGACCCGTGGCAATGCCCACAGAACTTAAACACTGCTGAAAGGAAGAAGGAGTCGACAGCAATCACCTTCGTGGAGTGAGCAAGGTGAGCTGCGGAGACGATGAGGGCTGGAGTGTCCTCGGAAGAATGATCGGTGCTTGGACTTATGGAAAAACTGTTACAGAAGAACAATGTGCGCACTAATTCGCATGATATTAAGTGCATTTTAAAGTGGGTATCCATTGAGATGCCTGGGGTTACCACCGTTATAATTTTTAATGCGAGTACCTGGGATGAGGCAGGCATTAAATTGTGGGACAGAGCAACAAAGGCGGATAGAGTGGCGGCTGAACTGTTAACCCCTTGGAGAATCATATTAGAGGTTATGAAAAAACAAGAGGGGCAAGCCGCTGTACAGGAAGACTGCCCTGCTTTTCTGAGTGCTGAGCCATCTGCTCCCCCACTGTCCGGTCCCCTGGCCTAACCCCTCCCCCCCCCCCAGGTCACACACAAGAAACAGGCTTTTGCGGCATGAAGAACGGGGGGGGGGGGGGGGGGGTGTGGGGGGGGGGGGGGGGGGGGGAGGAGGATTCAGATGATGACCCTTTTGACTCACAGACAGTCGATCCGCAAAAGGAGCCTGGGAACAAGTGCGGCAGGAAGCCATCGCAGAAGGGGATCTGGAGGTGGCACTAAAAATTGTTACCCCAGTATACTATTGTGCAACCATTCCAGTAGTCCAAGATACCGATAAATCTTATGGTCCAGACCAAAATACCAAGTATGCATACAAATGCCAAGTATGCTCAAGATATTAAAATATCTGGTATACGGTACCCTTTGTAGGACGTCTCCTACATATTACAGGCACCCTCCAAAACCAAAGGTATACCTGCCAAACCAAAACCAAATTTCCGAAAAGCATGCCTTACCAGGATGGTCCTTTTCTGCTCCTGCAGTGAGCTGGGTAAGTCAAGGAGTCCCACAGGGAAATCCCAGGGGGCTCAGGGAGTCCTCTTTCTCAGCGCATCCTGCAGCCGAGCAGAGTCTGTCCCATCTGGGTGTTGCTATGGTGCAGCTCTTGTCCAGCCCTCAGTGGGTCGACTTTCCCTCGACTTCTAAGGACAAATCAGGAGAGAGGTCCGTGCCATAGCAACATTCACTCCTTTCGGCTACGTCTTATCCCATGTCACTAAGCCTGGAACTCTGTTACAAGCTCGCGTAGTTCGATAATGTCCTGGTTTGAGTGAAAACAGAACTAATTCTGTTCAGTAATTTTACTTTTCAGCTCAGTTCTTCTAATTAACTGCACTTTCTGAAGTTAGAAGCCTGTTCTCACAGACAGTGTCTGCTTCTAGCAGTGATAACACCTTATGTTTAGAGTTACTATCAAGGATTGGTATGCAGACCAAGGCCACTGCTGGGTCTTGTGTACCACACTGGGGGGGTGCAGAAAGTGAAAGGCTGCACCTGCAGGGAGGAGCGGACAGGACAGGTGACCCTAAACTGACCAACGAGGTATTCCATCCCATATACGTCATATATTCGGTTTAGAGCTGAGGGATCCGAAGGGTCTCTGGGCTCTTTTCTCCCCTCTTGTACTGCTTTGCCAGCTCTTGCTTGCCTTGGCTCGGGTCCTCTTTTGATTCCTTCCTCAGAGCACCTGAGGAGACCTCTGTCTGTTCTGCCTTCAATCCGATCTGCGTGTTCCTGAACCCGGTACCAGAATCCAGCTCCTGAACACAGCTCCCGTCTGCTGTGGGGCCCAGTCTGGGACTCCCCCAGTGCCTCCACAGCATCAGTGGTGGTGGTGATGTAATTACCATCAGGGGGGTTGGGTTCGATACTGGTTTTGTATAGATTTGTATATATTCCATTTTTATAATTATTAATTTCATTTTCATTAAAGCTGTTCTAGTTTCCTTTTCTAATCACTAAGTCTCTCTCCCTTATTCCCTTTCTCTTTCCTCTCTGGGGAGGGAGGGGGGTTAACAGAGAGCGTCTGTTATAGGTCTAAGGGGCTGCCTTGACCCTAAACCATGACAGATAAGTTAGTGTAACTTTGTTTCACCCCTGAGATGTCTCTATTGGTCTCCTGTTGTGCTCCGTCAACCCCTGGTTGGTTGACTCAGGTGTATCCCCCGCATTTTGTACCCCAATATAATCACCGTCCTGAGACAAAGAAAGTGAGTTTTTCTGTCCAGCTTCCCTTCAAGTGACACGCCCTGTCCCACGGGACAGATAAATAAACTTGGAAAAAAAGCTACAGAATCTCCAGCTCTTTCATCTTTGTCCTCGTAGCAGCTTTTTGGACTGCTTGCTGCTGCAAACAGTTCCCAGACAGGGAAACTGGGGCACGCTGGTTCTTTGCGAGCATCGGACCCCACAGCCGTAGGCCGAGCCGAGCAGGCTAGGCAGCGCAGCATCTGGGGTGCCAAACTGATGCAGTGAAACACTCAATAACCAAAGTTATTAAGCAAGCATTCTTTATCTTGCGGTGCCAGATGCACAGGGGATCACTCCTCCAAATGTGCACACCGATGCAAGCTGGGTACAGTTTATATGCAGGCTAAACATACATCATTATATTTCTTAGAAAGGGCAGTCTTATGCTAATGGGTTCCTGGAATTAATTTACATAGTCTGAGCATGCGTAATAAAATTAGGGTTAAGGTCTTTCTTGCTTGTTCAAAGATTAGTAAAACTCTACCAGATATCCCATCTCCTGCCTTCAAGGGGAAGGGTAGCATTGGCTCTTTCCACCAAGGTCATGGAGACCCTGTATTTTATTACCCTTTTCCTAGTAGACAGCAAACTTCCTTGTCTTAGTGGGACATATGATAACTTGGCAAGGGGATGAGGCTGTTCATCCTCCAATGTACTTCACTCTTGCCTGAGCTAACATATTTTGTCCTTTGTTCTAACCACAAAGGACATATTGGTTCTAACAACAAGGCTGCTTCTTACATCAACTCGTTCAGGTCAGAGTGTTCCTCACACAGTGTTTGAGACATCAACTCATTTGGGTCAGAGCTCGACAGAATATCAAAACAATTGTCAAGCTTTAACTTCATGAGGTGGGAATTTCATAGCAGGAAAGTATATAGCACTACAAGTCCTAAAGCCACATTTAATATCTTGAGATGGAAGCTATGACTGACTGTATCAGCAGAACTCAGATCATGACAAGCATGCAGGGAACAAGGGAACAAATTGATTATCAGAACTAGTACATCTGTCTGCCCTTAAGGCTGATAACAAGTACAGTTTTGTGATGAAGTCCTGGAAGTTCGGAGTTCCCCAGTGCTGAAGCACTTTGTTCAATAGACTGCCCCAGCAATGCAAAGTCTGAAGGTCTTCCATTTTGTCTGCCAAGCAGACTGCTGGGCAGATTGCTAAGCATCTAGATTGTCAAGCTGACATGAAAACAGGCAGGCTTTTGACTGAAACTTGCCTGTCAAGCAAGTTTGGAAACATGCCTGTGTTTTGTCAGAAGATTTGTTAAAACAGACACATTCACACAGAATGTTCTGATTTTGATTAATCAGCATTTCAGGATGGAGATAATGTTCCACTAGAAAATTTCTGACTAGCTCCACTGACAATAAGCTGCAAATTTACAGCACACCCTGTTGCAATATTGTCAATGATCATTTTGTACTTCCCACTCAAAATGCTTGCGCTGACAAGAGACTGACTCTTAACCTGCAGGAATGCTAAGCTTTGTTGTTCTTGTCATGAATAAGGACAGAGTATAACATGGGCAAAGATTTCAGGCCTGGGCCATTTGACATTAGAGAAATACTTTTTAGGCAGAGAATAGGGCCTTCCCATGCATTAAAGTACCTCACAAACATTCATAATTATGAATTATGTTGCTCAAGTTAATTCATCTCAGACAAACTTGCCCTCAGTTTGCTATTGAATGTTATGAATTATGGGCACCAGAACTCTTGAATTAGGAAAATAAGGTCATGGAACACATTACGCAGGTTAAAGAAATGAAACTCTCAGCATTCTGTGCTATTATGGTCAGTATACTGACAGCCCACATCAGAAGAATCTAAGGGGAAAAGGAGGGTGGGAACTCCTGTATGAAGATAACATGGTCAAGAGGTAATTAAAAAAAAAAAAGTAAAAAAGTAGATGAAGTAGGAAATTGATAGTAGTAAAACAAGGAAACAGGTATAAGAGAAGCATGAATAAACAGAAATTATGAAGGTCAGAAAAGGTTCCAGAAGGAAAGTGGACACAGATTAACAGGGCCAGACTAAATGAGACTGAATAATGCCACTACTTTGGGCAAGTTATGGAAGACAGAGAAGTTGACTGTGAAAACCAGTTTAGTCTTTGGAGTGCAGGAAGACCCTGGGGCAAAAATATCAAAGACAGTGTATAGGAGATCTATATGCCACTAAGTTGTAGGCAGACCAGCACTAGGAGTATTTACCATACATTCTGACCTTTGATGATGGGACAAGATAATTTAGTTTTCAGTTAAAATTTCTCAGCATGGAATTGGAATATTCTTTTCATATGTACTTTTTTCAGCTGTGCTTCATGACTCAAATTCACTCAGTTTATTCTAATCATGATTCTTGCCCATATCCTTCAGCAGAAACAAGGGCTTATGTTTAATGGTTGGACTTGATGATCTTAAAGGTCTTTTCCAACCTGAATGATTCTATGATTCTATGTTTCTCTTTGCAGAATTCAGTAACTCTGAAATATACCTGTGTATCATACAGAATCACAGAATGGTTGAGGTTGGAAGACACGTCTGGAGGTCATCTGGTCCAACTTCCCTGCTCAAGCACGGACTCCTAGAGCCAGTTGAACAGGACCATGTACTTTTGAATATCTCCAAGGAGGGAGACACCACAACTTCTCTGGGCAACCTATTCAAGTACTTAGTTACCCACACAGTAAAATGTTTTCTTACTCTCGGAAAAAAACTCTTCCTGCATTTCAGTTTGTGCCCATTGCCTCATGTTCTCTCACTGGACACTGCAGAAAAGAGCCTGGTTCCATCATCTTTACACCCTCCTTTCAGGTATTTATATGCATTGATAAGATCCCATCTGAGCCATCTCTTCTCTAGGCTAACAGTCCCAGCTCTCTCAGCCTTTCCTCATAGGAGAGATGCTCTAGCCCATTAATCATCTTTGTGGCTCTGTGCTGGACTGTCTCCAGTATGTCCATGTCTCTCTTGTAACTGGGGAGCCCAGAACTGGACACAGTACTCCAGGTGTGACCTCAGAAGTGCTGAGCAGAGGGTAAGAATAACCTCCCTTGACCTCATGGCAATACTTTGTCTAATGCAACACAGGAAACTATTAGCCCTTCTTTTGAGGCAAGGGCACATTGCTGGCTCATGTTCAACTTGGTGTCCACCAGGACTCACAGGTCCTTTTCTGCCAAGCTTCTTTCCAACCGGCCAGCATCCAATGTATATTAGTGCATGAAGTTGTTCCTCCCCAGGACTTTGTACTACTTCTTGTTGAACTTCATGAGGTTCCTGTCAGCCCAAAAACTTTGCTCCAGAGGGCTATCTACATTGACATATAAATGCAGGATGACAGAGTAATATAACAGGGCTATCTTAGTGAGGGCTGTGCTATTTTGGTAAGAGTGTTTAACAGGATGAAATCAGGAATCATTTCTGTTCTGGAACTAGCACCTAATAAAGAATTTTTTTTCTGTTGTCTTCAGATATTTTATTTGTTGAAGAAAAAAAAAAAGGTAGTGATAAACCTATGGAAAAAAAATTAGGAAGACATCACAGAATTAAACATATATAGGTATACATTCAAACACATTCTAAGAGAGTTGGATTTCTTGCTGTCCATGTGCAATTTTCTAAAATGAAGGTTAAATAAGGGTCAAACTAACACCAGACTCTTCTATTTAATCTTCCTTTTTTGCAATACTCTGCAAAGAGAAGTATGGTTTGAGGGTTTGGGAGATGTTGAACTGCAGGCAAGCACTCAAGTCCCTAACAAGGAATTACCCTGTTATGGTGAGTGGGATTAGAAGCAATGTGAATGGGTTCTCCAAAATATTTCCTCACTTTCGAGCATTTCAGCACTGGGATGAGAGCAGTGATGAAGTGGAAGAAATATAGTAAAAGTAAACCATGGAGATACTCTCTGATGCATACAGTGTAAGCTTTGTAGCTCAAAGCACAAAATGTCAAGTGTCATAACAGCAGGGAACTCAGTCAACACTGAGCCAGTGTATCTTCAGCAAGCTCTTTTTCCTTTTTTTTGTTTTTATCTTTTTGTCAAAGATTAAGTATAATTAATTGGAGTATTATCCATATGCCATGGCTAGATGGCAGATATGTGCCTTAGAAACACAGTTTTTCAGTCTTGTGTAATTACTTTGAAATGATGCTTCTGCTAGATCAGATTTTTATTTTTACACTCTGGTCAGATACAATAGAATTACACTATATACCAAAAACCAGTAATGCTGTGAGAGCTACAGCTTAATTAAATTTCCCCTGACAATAAAACCGACAGTACTCAAACCTCTGCAAATATCTTCCTTGGAATAATGGCAAAGGCCCTCTCCACGCACTCACTCACGGACATACATATGCACGCACCAGAACGGTGTGGCCCCCACGGAGTACGGAGCCTTTCACGGCCCTGGCCCAATGGAAACCCACCGTGCACACCCCACCGCTTCCGCAGAACGTCGGAAAGAACATTCCGTTCCACGCTGCCCCATCTCGCTAGGGACAATTACGTAATTGCCCCGCCCCCCTTCCGTGGGCTGTCCCCACCTGAAGGGTTATGCAATACCCATCACATTGACCTACTGTATCACACAGCCCCACCGGGGCGGAGTGTCCGACACCACCCCCCAGCAGCCTCTATTGGCCACCACCTCCTCCCCCAGAGTGCTCAAGGTGGATTGGGGTGTTGCTGCTGTCACTTACAGCTGACTGACCGGCTGGCCATGAGCGTACGTGCGTGCGTGCATAGTTCTGACCTACTAACATACATCCTTTCATGTTTCCACCCCCTCTCTCACTCACTCCGGGTTGCTCTGTTCCCGTTGTTGTTTGCCCATCCTTCTCCGCCTCGCCTCAGACAGGTGCAGAGGGTGTTCCACTTACCGCACTGCACTGAAGGTAAGAATGCGCACTGGGAATAGATTCATGTGCGGGGGCCTGGGGGGGTGGTACGTGCGGCGTACGCGCGTGTAGTTGTTTGTTGTGTGCATGTGTATAACGTTTTACTGGCATGTCAGTGCCGGCGCCTGAAGGATAGAAGATGGAAGCTATGACTGACTGTATCAGCAGAACTCAGGTCATGCCAAGCATGCAGGGAACAAAGAGATTATCAGAACTAGTACAGCTAAACACATGACATACAACCCTGCAAATGATCTTCTCTTCAACAAATGACAGTACAGAGTTTTTAACGTTAGGGACAGATATTTGAAATGCTTAATTCCCTCTTCTCCTTCCTTTTGGGGGGGGGGGGGGGGATGTGAGCAAGTGCTGTGTGGTGCTCAGCTCCTGGGTCTAAACAACATCAGTCCTTTTAGGCACCCAACATGGGGCCTGAAGGGTTGAGGGTTGAGATAATGACAAAATATGACCAAAGCATGTTAAAACCATATCTTTTTTATATATTAGTTAAATAGTGCATGGTCACAATGTTGGTCCATTTGTTTGCATGGCGGTCTTGTGTAATTCCTTATGTGCTCTTTGTGTTCCCTCTGGTGGTGGTGAACACCTCTGGGAAATGGATCAAGACTCTCGAGTTGCTATACTGGATATTGTTGGCTTATGATATGATTATGTCACTGGGCATGAGCTTAAGCTGGTATGTGGCATTGTTTGTTAGCGATCTCAGCCAATCTATGGGTGAGACAGGGGAGGAGACTTTTTCTTTGGAGAATTTTGAGAATTTTGACTATTCTTGGGATGTCCATGCCAGCATGCTCTTGGTCTGTGTCTTTTGAATGTTTGCCAAGTCTTGTTTAGTGTTATGCTAAACTATTTCCAAGAATATCACCTAGAGGCTTGCCCCAAGGCTGGATAGCTATGAGTGGCAGGGTGTGTGAGAGAGTATGGGCAAGTGCCTAGGGAGGTGGTCACTTCCAATGTTGGTGGTCCCCTGAACAAGTGCAGAATCCTGATAAACTAGTAAGGTATTTAGAAAAGGTATGTTGTCAACCAGGCAATTCCCAAGAGACACAAATCACTTCAATGTGCTGGGACCTTGCCCACATCTACCAAATCCTCTTCAACACTATTCAGTGCCCTCAAGGGGAAAAGAAGTTCTCCAGACTTAAAATGACCAGCAGGTGCTGTAGCTGAACCAGAGAACTAACCTCTGCTGGAATCAGTAACACCTATACAGAAAAAGAAATGCACAAAAAAAAATCAGTTTGCATAGTGAGGGATGATGACGAGCCAGGGCCGTGGTGAGATGAGGAGGAAGAGCCAGAGGTGATCACCCAATTCCGATCCCTGAGTGAGATGTGAGATATGAGAGAGGATTTCAGCCGTCATCCAGGCTTGGATATTACCATTGGATAACATTGTTACCTGGATGCTCCAATGCTGGGATAACAGGGCTGGTATTTGGAATTTATCAATCATGAAATGGGATTCTTCCAAGAAAAATGCTGCTTCAGTTTCCACTGGGAAATTCCCCAGACAGAATAGAAGGGCTGACCTTACTTCCTATCCTCTAGAGGGGACCTCTAAGTCATTTTCACAAGAAGTGATTCTGATCAGGATTAGAGGGGCCCTGACTCCAGCCAGGTGGAGGAAAGGGACAAATGGGTTTACTGAACTGTGTGGATCTGATGGCCTGGCATGTAAGACCCACAGGAGTAAAAGGCTTTAGTAGATACTGGCACAGAGTGCACCCTAATCCTATCAAGCTATAGAGGGGTCAAACCCATCTGTGTTTCTGGGGTGACAGGGGGATCAAACAGTTGACTGTATTGGAAGCTGAAGTGAGTCTAACTGGGAAGGAGTGTCTAGACTAGACTCTAAATCTGCACATAAATGGCTTGAAATCCCTTGCATTATAGCATTGCAGCATCAAGCTATCAACAGAATATAAACTGAATTCAGGTAGACAGCTCATTTAATTATTGAGCCCAATCCTGACATCTTCACATAGTAAAAAGTTATCCTTGTGTCCTGGTTTGAGTGAGAACAGAACTAATTCTGTTCAGTGATTTTACTTTTCAGCTCAGTTCTTCTAACTAACTGCACTTTCTGAACTTAGCAGCTTGTTCTCCCAGACAGTGTCTGCTTCTAGCAGTGATAACACCCCATGTTTAGACTTACTACCAAGGTTTGGTGTGCAGACCAAGGCCACTGCTGGATGTTGTGTACCACATTGGGGGGTGCAGAAAAGTGAAAGGCTGCACCTGCAGGGAGGAGTGGACAGGACAGGTGACCCTAAACTGACCAACGAGGTATTCCATCCCATATATATCATATTTGGTATAAGGCTAAGTGATCAGGAGGCTCTTGTCTCTTTGCCTGCTTTGCCGGCTTTGCTCAGCTCAGTTTGGGTCTTCTTTCAGTTTCTTCCTCAGAGCATCTGAGGAGGACTCTGTCCATTCTGCCTTCAATTGTAATCTATGTGTTCCTGAATCCAGTACCAGAATCCAGCTCCTGAACACAGTTCCTGTCTGCTGCTGGGCCCAATCTGTGACTATCACGGTGTCTGCTCCACAGCATCACTGATGATGGTGACATAATTGCCATCAGGGTGGGGTTGGGTTTGATACTGGTTTTGTATATATTTGTATATATTCCATTTTTATTATTTTCATTGAAGCTGTTCTAGTTTCCTTTTCTAATCGTTAAGTCTCTCTCCCTTATTCCCTTTTTCTTCCCCCTGAGGAGGGAGAGGGGTTAACAGAGAGCATCTGTTATAGGTCTAAGGGGATACTCTGACCCTAACCTGTGACATAGTTTCTAGAAGGACTCATTCCATTACTTTCCAAGGCACTGAAGTAAGACTAATTGACCTGTAGTTTCCTGGGTCCTCTTTTGGGCCCTTTTTGTAGATAGGTGTTACATTTGTCCTCATCCAGTCATCAGGAATATCCACTGATCTCCATGACTTTCCCAAGATTACAGATAATGGCCTTTGTCAAGTGAAAGGGTAAAGTAATTTGGCAGAAAATAAACCCTCTTGTGTTCCAGCTGGTCCTCAGATATCAGAGGGGCTGGGGGCGGCTAGGCTTAGATTGAGTGATGTCCAATTTGGCACTATTAGTCCGGTCGCATTCAGTCTGGCTGAACTATCACGGCACGGATCCCAGTCTGGTCGCATTCAGTACATCTGAACTAACATGACTCCAGATTCACTAATCTGCGTTCACTGCCTGCCTAGTCACACTGGCGTGTCAGTGCCGGCGCCTGAAGGATAGCAGGCACGATGTGTGCGTGAGTATGAAAAGACATGGTAATTTCAGTGCAGGATTAAGGATTAGGACGTTAATTGTAACCCTTTTGTGCAGAAAGGGTTTTTCCTTCAGAAAGGAAGTTTTTTCCTGATGGATTGTCAGAGGCCACCGGAGAGATCCCATTTTCACACAGTGTTGAGGGATGTTGTTTTCATTCAAACTTAATTAATGGTAGCAGTCTGCCCCACAGCCCCCGTGTTTTGCTGGGCTGTGTTTGCCTAAGCCTTTTTCGTTGCTGTTTTTCACACTGCGGGACCAATCACATAATGGTTCCTGGAAATGTTTCATTATGTAACCACAGAATTTGCTGGCCGTCAGGCTAGGAATTATGCAATTTTATAATCTTGCTGCAAAGAAACTGTGACAGTCGTGCTTAAAGAATATACTTTAAAAAAACCCTCTTATATTTAATAAGGAAAGGAGACAAATGAGTAAGTGGGGATGTAACTCATGCTTGCTGACTGTGTGTTGTGTACCTTAAAATAAAATTTGTGTTAATCTATATTTAGTCTTAGCACATTTTAGCAATTGTGGCTTCATGTGTTATTCCTGGTCTTTTCTCCAGAGCTGTGCATATAGATGTTCAAGGCCATTTGCTTAGATTTTTAATTCCATGTTTTCAGAGCCCTTTTGATAAGGCTGTATTTTTAGGAAGGCATTTTACCTAGACACTAAATTTATTTGATACTGGCTTTTACTTGTCACCCTTTTAAAAGAGGGGAACGTGTAATTTAAGAGAGGAATGAATTTTTAAAAATGTCAGCAGTGCTGAAGAAGTGGGATGGCCTGCCGGTGTCCTGACAGCTGCAGTGGGTTCGAGTGAAGAAGTAACGCCAGGCCCAGAGAGCAGAAGAGTACTCCAGTCAGGCATTTTAGTGTGGCATACAACAAAAGCAGAAGTAGGTCAGTATGACATTCTCGGTAGCACTAATCTTCGGTTACTTGGTGCGTGATCACAACCGGAATGCGTGTGCTGTGGGTTACGGGGAATGCTACCGAAAGGAGTATCGCAGCAGTGCTGGTGGGGAGGTGGGGTGCGTGTCCCGATCCCGCACCCCGGCGACTCCGACCGCCCCGAGAACTTGCACAGCACAGGGTGTGGAAGGTTGCTGTGTGCTGGAGATGGCGGCGGGCCGGGACCTTCCGAACGTCCACGCGGCAATGGGCGAGGGCTGAAGGCACTGCCGCGCCCCGCCGTTCTGAGGCTGGGGCAGGCATGGCGGCAGAGGTTTGCGGGGTCAGGTGGGGTGAGAGTGCGGGGCCACTTTGAACAGAGCGGGCCGGGCGCCATGCACCACCAGTCACGTAGGGGAGCGTCTCGTCCCGCCCGCCCGTCTCCCTCTCGTGGGGGCGTTGATGGGCTGCAGCGTGGCGGTACCGCAGGGCTGGTAGCGGCGGGGCGGATGTCTGATGGCCGCTTTCATTCAGGGCCAATCAGAGAGAGCTCCGAGCTTTCTGCCCGACAGCCTCCCGGTGGGGAGGTGTCCCCTCCTATTACCCGCCGGGCAGCCCAAGGGAACCCCTTACACTCCCCCCTTCCCCTCCCGGGATTTCGGCCGTGCCCCGCTGCCGCAGGTTGAGTGCTGCTATAGGAAGGGTACTGCTCGCAGACAGTCAGTAGAAATCCTTACCCTCCCCCCCCATCTGAATATATAGGATTTCTCTTTAAGTCACAAACAATGAAAACTGCCTATTGCCCAGTTCTGTTGTTGGCAGGTCATTTTGATATTTCAGTGGCAAAAGCTGTGGCTGGAGGTCCCGTGTTCTGGAGTCGTCTTGTGCTGTGTCCTTGAGCTACCCTGAAAATTGCTAATAACTTGTTCTTAAATATAAAGCAATTTGTGTGTATGTATGCATGCACATAAAACAGTCTTCAAAGTAAACAAAACCAAAATTATGATGTTTTTGACTAAACCCTCCAGAGTAAATAGAGGTGTTCCCCAGTATTATAAATGAGACCAAGATTGTCTTTAAATCAAGAAGGCGAAAATTTATTAGTGATGGGGAATGAGCAAGCAGCGCTGGGTGCGCGGGGAGTCTGCGCTCCACCGACACGCACACCAAGATGTCAAGCAAGCAGGCATTTATGACACTAAATCATGCATATCCAACAGCATTAACTACATATTCATTATAATGGGTTGGATTATTATAATCAGGTCCAGAAACTCATTATCATAGGTCTCCTCCCTTTGGCACTTGTGCACTGCTGTCTGGTGGTCGTGGGCCGGGGTCTTCAGGAGAAAGGCCCCCAGTCTTCCTCACAATGTACTTTTCACCTTTTGTCTCAAAATGCAGAGTTGCGATGAGTCAGAGATCACAGGACTGGTGTGATCTGGCTGATCTGTGGGAGGCTCTCCTGTATTCCTCCCTGTCTGGGAGTTAGTTTACCTTATCTACAAAGAACAAGACTACACAAGACAGGCTACAGAATTTATGAGAACCTTGATAACTCTCAAGGCTATGTAAGACAAGCTACAGCTTACAACTGTGTAAGACAAGCTACAGTTTACAAGGCTACTAAACTAAGATTTATGAGGACATTTATAACTCAGGCCTCAGCCAGGCCTGTATCTGGTGGGAGCAGGGATGATGTCCTGGAGGGCTGAGTCCCCAGTAGGGCAGAATACATTTGGTACCTTTCCATACCTGATTTGGTGCTTTTATTAGAGCAAACCAGCTTAAGCAATTGGTTTATCCGTTCCCTTTTAACAGCAACCCCCTGTTGCCACATCTTATTGATGCAAATCATCTAATTTTCTTCATTACACCAGAGGTCAGTTCTGGGTCCAGTTTTATTCAACATCTTTATCAATGGCCTAGATGAAGTGTTAGAATGTACCCTCAGCAAGTTTGCTGATGATACTAAACTGGGAGGAGTGGCTGCTACACCAAAAATCTGTGCTGACATGCAGTGAGATCTGGACAGACTGGAGAGCCGGGCAAAGGCAAACCTAATGAAGTTCATCAAGGTGTCCTGGTTTGAGTGAAAACAGAACTAATTCTGTTCAGTAATTTTACTTTTCAGCTCAGTTCTTCTAACTAACTGCACTTTCTGAAGTTAGAAGCCTGTTCTCACAGACAGTGTCTGCTTCTATCGGTGATAACACCTTATGTTTAGAGTTACTACCAAGGATTGGTATGCAGACCAAGGCCACTGCTGGGTCCTGTGTACCACACTGGGGGTGCAGGAAGTGAAAGGCTGCACCTTCAGGGAGGAGCGGACAGGACGGGTGACTCTAAACTGACCAGCGAGGTATTCCATCCCATATACACCATATTTGGTCTAGAGTTGAGGGACCCGAAGGGTCTCTGGGCTCTTCTCTCACCTCTTGGACTGCTTTGCCAGCTCTTGCTTGCCTTGGCTCGGGTCCTCTTTCGGTTCCTTCCTCGGAGCACCCAAGGAGGACTCTGTCCGTCCTGCCTTCGATCCCGATCTGCGTGTTCCTGAACCCGGTACCAGAATCCAGCTCCTCAACACAGCTCCCGTCTGCTGTGGGGCCCAGTCTGGGACTCCCCTGGAGCCTGCACAACATCAGTGGTGACGGTGATGTAATTACCATCAGG
>JANVCC010009293.1:264068-282924 GCA_025345505.1 Todiramphus chloris collaris
CTGAGCCACTGCCACCTTGGCAGCCTGGTCTGCCCGCTGGTTGTTCCGATGTTCTTCAGTGGCCCAGCTTCTAGGCACGTGGGCATCAACGTGGCACACCTTCACCACCAGGTTCTCTACCCGAGCAGCAATGTCTTGCCAAAGCCCAGCAGCCAAGATGTGTTTCCCTCTGTGCTGCCAGTTGCTCTGTTTCCACTGCTGCAACCACCCCCACAGGGCATTTGGACTATCCAGGAGTCAGTATAGAGATAGAGCACTGGCCACTTTTCTCGCTCGGCAATATCTAGGGCCAATTGGATGGCTTTCACTTCTGCAAACTGACTGGATTCGCCTCATCCTTCAGCAACTCTAATGACTAGTCGTAGCCTTCCAGCATGTAGCCTTCCTGCTGACACAGCAGCCTTCCACCATCGATGTTTTCCCACAATGCGACAAGACCCATCAGTGAACAGGGTGTATTGCTTTTCATCATCTGATAATGTGTTGTATGGTGGGGCCTCCTCAGCACGTTTCACCGCCTCCTCTGGTGACATCCCAAAATCTTTGCCTTCTGGCCAGTTCGTGATCACTTCTAGGATCCCTGGGTGACTGGAGTTCCCTATTCAAGTCCGCTGCGTTATCAATGCAATCCACTTACTCCATGTGGCATCAGTTACATGGTGTGTAGATGAGACTCTCCCTTTGAACATCCATCCCAGCACCACCACTCGGGGTGGCAGGAGGAGCTGTGCTTCCATTCCGATCACTTCTGAGGCAACTCAAACTCCCTCATATGCTGCCAGTAACTCCTTTTCTGTTGGAGTATAGTTGGCCTCAGATCCCCTGCATCCTCAACTCCAAAAACCCAGAGGTTGGCCTCGTGTCTCCCCGAGTGCCCTCTTCCAGAGGCCCTAGGTAGAACCATTCTTCCCATCTGCGGTTTAGAGTATGTTTTAGATATTTGGTCCTCTTTGGACTGACCCAAGGGCCACTGCGTGCACAATCTCCTGTTTAATTTGTTCAAAGGCCTGTTGCTGTTCAGGGCCCCAATTAAAGTCATTCTTCTTCCGGGTCACATGGTAGAGCGGGCTCATAATGAGATTGTAATCTGGAATATGCATTCTCCAGACACCCACAGCACCCAGGAAAGCCTGTGTCTCCTTTTTCTTGGTTGGTGGAGACGTTGCTGTTACCTTATCGATCACGTCCATCGAGATGTGTCGACGCCCATCCTGACATTTTATTCAAAGGAATTGGATTTTCTGCGCAGGCCCCTTCACCTTGCTTCACTTTATAGCAAAACCGGCCTCCAGGATGATTTCAATTACTTTCTTCCCTTTCTTGAAAACTTCTTCTGCTGTGTTGCCCCATACGATGATGTCATCAATGTACTGGACATGCACTGGAGCCCCACCTTCCTCCAGTGCAGTATGGATCAATCTGTGGCAGATGGTGGAGCTGTGTTTCTACCCCTGGGGCAATTGATTCTGGGTGTACTGGACTCCCCTCCAGGTGAAGGCAAACTGTGGCCTGCACTCTGGTGCTATGGGAATGGAGAAAAATGCATTACCGATGTCAATTGTGGCGTACCTCTTGGCTGCCTTTGACTCCATCTCCTACTGAAGTTCCAGCATGTCTGGCACGGCAGCACTCAGAATTAGTGTGACTTCATTCAGACCATGATAGTCCACTGTCAATCACCATTGTCCATTTGACTTTTGCACAGGCCATATGGAGCTGTTGAAAGGTGAATGAGTTTTGTTGATTACTCCCTGGGTCTCCAGCTGATGAATCAATTCCTGGATAGGGATCAGGGAATCTCCGTTGGTGCGATATTGCCGCCTATGCACCGTTGACATAGCCATTGGTACCAGCTCCTCTTCAACCTTCATCAGCCCTACTATAGAAGGGCTCTCTGAGAGACTTGAGAAGGTGGACAACTGTTAAATTCCCTCTGCATCCAAGGCAGCAACACCAAAAGCCCACCGGTATCCTTTTGGATCCTTGAAATAGCCTCTCCTGAGATAATCTATGCCAAGGATGCACGGGGCCTCTGAGCCAGTCACAATGGGGTGTTTATACCACTTCTTACCAGTCAGGCTCACTTCAGCCTCCAATAATGCCAGCTGCTGGGATCCCCCTGTCACCCCAGAAATACTTATGGGCTCAGCTCCTCTGTATCTTGATGGCATTAAAGTGCACTGCGCACCTGTATCGACCAAGGCCTTGTACCTTTGTGGATCTGACGTGCTACGCCATCGGATCCACGCTGTCCAGTAAATCTGATTGTCCCTTTTCTCCACATGGCTGGAGGCAGGGCTCCTCTATTCCTGTTCCTGGCCAGAATATTCACTTCTGACCCTTGCTGTGTCAAACCAGATGTCCCCTCGTCAGGCTCGGTGGAGGTGATTTTAGTCTTCCAATATCTGCGAGATCGTTGGTTGCCTTCTTGAGTTTTGACACTGACTATATTAATGGTCTTCTTGGATGGCCCCTTTCTAACGGCTGTCTTCCCTCTCAGTTCCTGTACACATGCTTCCAGCTTAAAGGTTGGTTCACTGTCCCACCTCGTCATGTCCTTCCCCTGGTCATGCAGAAAGAACCAGAGTGCACCACGTGGCATACACATGGATCTCCCTTTCCCTCTGACTGACTGATTCCTTGGGGGATGCTGCTATTAATACCGGGAGCAGAGAGTTGCAGCAACATGCAAAATCAGCAACAGAGAGATAAAGAAGCAACTTTATTAATTTATAACCCTGTTTTGTATACCCTGGCCCCATAGGGCGATTGGTCAGTGATCACCCATCTCCCAGGGTTATTGGCTAAAGTCCTACAACACCCATTTCAAAATATTTTTCCAATGTACCATAAACAGAACTTAGCAAAACACCAATGCAACTTACAAAAAAACATCATACTGTTTCTCAGAACATGTGTGAGAAAGGCAGGACTCTCACCGAATATTGTGAGAACCTGAGAAAATCCCTCTGCTAGCAGATTTTCAGCACCCACAATTCCCCCGTTTTGTTTAAAGACCAAAAATGTATTGTTTGTAATCCTCTGCGTGTGACCTTGCAGAAGGGAAAAGAAATGCAACATAAGGAATCTGCCTGGTAAAGGCCATTTACCAAACAGAGCCCAAATCAGATGCTGCTTTAAAGTGGGCAGAGAGTCTCCAGCGATGCCATCTAGCAAACCCAGTTCTACATCACAATTCTATCAGGTATTAGTCTGAAATCGAAATTTACATCAGTTATTAATTCTAAATATAGCCTTAAGGGCCTTAACTTTCTGACTCCATAATAAAAGAAATTTAAAGTTCAGTCTCTGCTTGTGGAAGGACCATCTGCCTGATGGTCGATATCCTGGTCATCACCAGAAGGATCATTCGGTTGATGATTTGCATTCTGGTCAGCATTCTGTTCTGCATTCTGGTCAGCATTTGCATGTTCCCTGTTCTGCCGCTGGTGCTGCAGGTCAGGGCGAACTCATCTTGCAGGTAGCCACCGTACCCCAGCACCTGTGGAAACGCAAGCATACCCACAACCCCAAGCAATAAGCTCATGCGGGCCTTCCCAAGTGTTGCTGAGCAGATCCCTTACCAAGACTTTCACTTGGGGCAGGTGCATCTTGCCTGACGACTGCAATGAGAGAAAATGATTCAGAATAACAGGATTATTTGAATTTGGTGGCACTGTGAGATGATTAATTGTATACAAAGCTTTTTCTAGTTGGCACTGTGGGGTTTCTCCATGCATTCCCCCTTTTTGTTTCTCCAAACACGCTTCAAAGTGCCATGACAATATTCGACAATAGCTTGGCCAGTAGGAGAATGTGAAATACCAAAAGTGTGGTGACACCCCATAGGTGCAAGAACTGCCGTGTCTTCTGCGAGGCGTAGGCAGGACCATTATCGGTTTTCACAGCAGATGACACGCCCAGGACCGAGAAAGACATTTTCCAATGGGCAATGACATCACAGCCTTTCTCTCCAGTGTGAGCAGAAGCCCACATAGCTGAGGAGACAGTGTCAATGGACACGTGCACATATTTAAACCGGACAAATTCAGGGATGTGTGTTACATCCATTTGCCAAAGCTCCAAGTCTTTCAGACCTCTGGGGTTTAGCCCGGTGGCAAAGGTGCAGCAAGCCTGTGACAGTCAACACAAGCGCTGACAATGTCACGAGCCTCAGTTGGCGTTAGGTGAAACTGCTTCTGCAGGGTATGTGCACTTTGATGGAAGAAACCGTGCGATGCCTTAGCTTGTGCAATTTTGTCAGGCTGAGGCGGTACCCACGCAGGGTTGGCCAGCATGTCAGCCCTGGCATTGCCTTCTGTTATAAAACCTGGCAAACTGGTGTGGCTTTGAATGTGCAGAATGTAGTAGGGATGCACTCGAGCTTGAATTGCACACCACAAAGTTTGCAATAGTGAAAACAGAGCTGCATTATTCACTTCCTTTAGAAGTGAACAATCCAAGTGTTGGGTTATATCTGCTACATAAGCAGAATCAGTAACCAAATTCAAAGGCACCTGACAGAACGGCTGAAAAGCCATGGCAACAGCCCTCAATTCAACAAGCTGGGCAGAGCCTGACTCATGGCCTTCCAGCACCTGCCACTCAGACCCCTCCTTCCAGGTAACAATGGCTTTCCCTGTTTTCCCACAACTATCCGTGAAGTCGCTGGGTCCTTTCACCAACACCCGACTGTTTTTTGGCCAGAAGGTGAATCTGGTTGATTTTGCCAGCTGCAGCAATTTATGGCTGGGCAGGTCGTAAGCGATCTGCCCTGAAAAGTTTTGCAGCACACTTTGCAAAGGAGCGCTATTGGCAAGGCTCTACTCAAAGTGTTCCTGCGGTGTTGGAAGAACAATTGTTGCAGAATCCACTGACATTAATTGCAAGCACCATTGGCGTCATTTGATTATCAGAGAAGTGATCAATTCAAACAACGAGGGTGCTGTCTTTTTTGGATGATGAGACAGAAAGACCCATTCTAGGACATGCAAAGGGTCAGACCATTGTGTGTTCCACTGGCCAATGATACCTGTGGGATGGAGGTCTGGAGCAGTAATGAAAACAGTGATGTCAATGAAGGGAACCACTCAATAAACATGACGAGCAGAAACAGCCTGTTGTACCTCCTGCAGTGCTTGTCGCGCTTCTGGAGTCAATTTCCAAGGTGAATTCAAATTGGGTTCCCCCTTTAAAATATTAAAAAGTGGGGAAAGTTGCATCGTGGTTAGCCCTAGATAAGGACATGCCCAATTGATGATACCCAGCAATTTCTGAGCATCATTCAAGGTCTTAATAGAATCCGAGAATTACACCTCTTGGAGTTGTATAGTTTGGTCCAAAATTTTGACTCCTAAATATTTCCAAGGAGGATGCTGTTGAGCTTTCTCCGGAGCCACTTGCAACCCGTACGAATGCAGGATATCCACCAGGATATCATTCATGTAATGGCAGCAGTATGCATCAGGAAACTACTCAGGGACTCCGGACAAAGCTTGAGCGACATACCATTGGCAGATACTCGGGCTGTTGTTCTTCATGCCCTGAAGTAGAACCTTCCATTGATATCTCTTCACAGGTTCAGCATTGTTAACTGCAGGCACAGTAAAGGCAAATTTTGGTCTGTCATTAGGATGCAAAAGAATTGTGAAAAAGCAATCCTTCAGATCAATGATCAGGATGTCCCACCCTGTTGGAATCATGGTGGGTGAGGGCATACCAGGCTGCAATGCCTTCCATCACTGCGTTAACTTTTCGGAGATCTTGCAAGAGTCTCCATTTCCCTGATTTCTTCTTAAATAAGAAAACAGGAGTGTTCCAGGGACTAGTAGAAGGCTCAATGCGTCCCTATTGCAACTGCTCCTGAACCAGCTGACGAAGGGCGACTAATTTCTCATTTGGTAGGGGCCACTGCAATTCCCAGATCGGTCTCTTAGTTGGCCACCGCAAAGGCAGCGTAGGAAACTGTGCGCCCTTACGCACAGTGACCCCTATCATAAATTTGTCCCGATTTGTACCCCCCAAGCTGCCAGCACGTCCCGCCCCTAGAGGTTTATTGGAGTGCTAGTAACAGAAGGCCGAATTGTAGCTGTATGTCCCTCTGGGTCTTTTACCATTACAGGTCGTGCACTTAAATGGCTCTGTGCAGTTCCTCCTAACCCTGCGATGGCCGATCACACGGGGGCCAAAGGCCATGAAGGAGGCCACGCAGAGAAGGAGATAATCGTTACATCAGGACCCATATCGATCAAACCTCAAAGCTGAGTCTGGGGCAGAGAAGCGTTTGGCAGTACTAGGGTACATGTCATCTGTGGCCTTTGGCTAGAGATGTCTGCAGTCCAGAAGATCTGCGGAAGTCCCGTTGATCCATTGCCGCTATCTTCGTGAACTCATTGTTCTGTCCTGGGGACACATGACTTAAAGGGCATTAATTGAGCAATGCAAGTCTTTTCAGGGATAGGAACAGGGGGTTTGGGCATGGACACCATAGCATGAATCTGGCCTGTAAAGTCATCATCTATAACTTCTGGGTGTACAAAGATCCCTCGGTGGGTAACATAAGCTTTTCCCACGAGCATTGCACTGAGTCCCTGACCTAGGGGTCCATATGCATCCAGAGGGACCTTATAAATACGACTAGATTCTAGGACGACTGTTGTTGTGGTGTAGACATCAACCCTTGTTGATCCTGGGCTGCTGTCTCTAAGGTGTCTGGGTAAGCCTGTGTCTGTGCCATTCCCTGGGGGAACACCTGCATCGGAGAGCAATTCCCCCTTTTTGCACCCCGGTGTGAGTTTCCCGGCAGAGGCCAACCATCGGCATGGCGCAGAGATCTGCAGTATTCTGTACTGACCTGACCTGGCCTACAACACCTCTTGCACTGGGGGGTCCCTGTGTTTTCCTTTTGCCTTGGTTTAGCCCTTTTCCGTTTGCTCCCGGCTTTGGACTGCTTCGGTTCACGATCAGAAGATGCGTGAACAGACGGCAGAAACGCAGCCAAAGCAGACCTTTTATGGCTCGCAGACCCCACCTTAGCACAGACTTCAACCATGTCTGTGAGTGTAGGCTCCCCTGGTAGAGCATCGATGATTTTTCTACACTCATCATTGGCATTGTCTCTTGCTAATTGTATGGACATCATCTGCCTTAACGAGTCATCTTCAACCTGCTTCTCAAGGGCAGCAGCAACCTTCTCCACAGAGGGTAAAAATGGCTCTGTCTGCCCCTGAGATATTTTTATATACTGTGTTTTAGGAGCAGCCATGTCTATGGTCTTCCATAGAGCTCCCATGCTGACCTTTTGAGCTTGCTCTAGGATTTGAGGGGGCCAGGTGGCCTGGAGATCTGGATTATTCAAGTGATCAATTTCCAGAAGGGCATCTACTCCAACTTCATGTCTAACATCAGTGGGAGGCAACTGCTTATTCTGTAGTGCAACCTTATTATCCATCTTTCTCCAGGTAGTCTCAAAAACTGCAAATTGTACAGGTTGAAGTATGATTTGAGCTAAGTGCTTAATATCAAATGGAGCAAGCAGATCAGTATTCAGCACTCTAATAAGTTGCATGACTTCAGGAGAACCAAGACCATACTGTGCCACTTTGGATTGTAAACCCTGTACAACTCTCTATGCAATAACATCATATTTATCATTTTGACCTGTATTTGGGACAGCCTTAAACACAGGACAGGCTTGGACATCCTCTTGTGGGGTGTTACTATCGCCTTGAACCACTGGCACACCCTCTTGGGGTGTGTTATAGAAATGTCCTGATCCTGCATAGATTCCTTTGTACTCTCTGGCATTCCCACTTTTGCTAATATATCCTAGTTGCACTCCTCTAGAGCCCGTGATTTAACCAACTCCCAGAAAGGCCAGGGAGGCTAGGCTAAGGAGCGGGGGGCGCTCCAAGCCATCTTGCTGTTTAAGCATGTTCTTGAGCTTCTCTGCAGCTGTAGGGTATTTAGGGGGAACATAATCCCGGGGCAAGGTGTATTGCCGCTGAACAGGCTGTTAGACCGGCACCGGATCCGGTGGGCCCGGAGACGGCTCCTCGGTGCGGCTGTCGCCAGCTGCTACACTTAGTTCAGCAGCGTCCCCCTCTAGCAGCATCTGAAGCCTCTCAAGCTGGCCCTCCTCCCCGTTGTCTGAATTATAGTCTTGTAGCACACTGAATAAATCTATCCAAATGTGAAACAAGTCTTCCACTATCTTGTCGCCGTAGAGGAACTCCTGCCAGAGTCTGGCGCCTAGCATCCGCCGCAGCTGTAAATCGAAGGCGGTTTCAGAGTCCGTGGAAAAGTTGTGGTCACCTGCCCATTGCAGTAGAGCTGGGTGGGCGTCCTCCGAAACAGCACCCTCAGTGATAGCCAGGAAAGCCTGCCAGGCTGACAGCACCGTGCCTTCTTTCGAGCCGCTCTGCCCCATCTTGTCAGGGTTTTTCTAATACCCCGGCATCTGGACTGGTCCCGGCCGCGAACCCTGGGATGGGGTGTTTGCGTACCTCCCAAGAGCCGCTCGGCTTGGTCCGTTGTGTGTAGTACATGTCGTGGGTCACCAAATGTCGCTGTTAATACCGGGAGCAGAGAGATGCAGCAACACACAAATTCAGCAAGAGAGAGCAAAAGAAGTAACTTTATTAATTTATAACCCTGTTTTATATACCCTAGCCCCATAGGGAGATTGGTCAGTGATAACCCATCTCCTAGGGTGATTAGCTAAAGTCCTACAGCACCCATTTAAAAATATTTTTCCAATGTACCATAAACAGAACTTAGCAAAACACCAGATGTTAGTCTATCTTACAAAAACCATCTACTGTTTTTCATAATATGCATAAGAAAGGCAGGACTCTCACCGAATATTGTGAGAACATGAGAAAATCCCTCTGCTAGCAGATTTTCAGCATCAATAGGGGGACTCCTGATATCCAAGGTGCTAGCCCTTAGGGACGTGGAGGTGCCAAGACTCTCTTCAAATTTCTGAAGCCAGGAAGAGACAGTTTCCACAGTTGGATTATCCATTAGTGGATAGTACATTGCTGCCAATCTGGCAGAATATGATGCTGGTGCATTCTTGATCACTTTCCTCCACATGGCCCTTGTACATGAAACCTCCTCTGGAACTCTGCAATGCTCGTCGCTATCTAAAGCCCCATAGATGACTTCCAGTACTGCTAGTTCCCTCAGGTACTGGACATCTTCAGCAGCAGTAGACCACTTTTCCTGAGGAGGTAGAGGTCATTAAGTCTTCCTTAAATGGATATCTTGCTTTAACACTTGAAAGGAGCCATCTACATATATTTGAAATTGCTGCCTCTTTTCCAATTCCTCTTTCAATGCCACAATTCCTAGCAAGGGAGCCCAGCTGTTGGGCTTCTTTACCTTCCAGCTGTTGGGTGTCAGCCCCAGTATCCCAGCATCGAAGCAGCCAGGTAACAATGCGTTCCCCTGTCTGTCAGCTGTAATCTTTCCTCATGTCTCAAAGTTCTGATGAAGTCAGGGACTGGGTGGTTTCTGCTTCCTGCTTCAATTCCGTTACTCCCTCCTCCAATCTTCCTGTTGAGGGTCTAGCTTGTTGGTCATGTGTTTCCTCCTCTTCCTCATCCCTCACTAATCAAGGGTAGGGGCCAGTTGTTCTCCTTGTCCACTGCTGCTTTTTTACTACTGGGGCAACTTTGGTGGTTGTAGTTGTTTCAGTCCCTATCTCAACCCAGGTTTCTTCAGATGTAGTTTGGGTCCCTGCCTCAACCACAGTCCTCTGAGAGTGCTCTGAGAGTGCTCGATAGGCACAGGCCAGGCCCCAGTACACCGCTAAGACCTCTGTGTTTTCATCAGGGTAGACAAGGCACCCTTCTATTAGATGTTGTGTCAGTTTGGCAGGGTTGTTTGCCTGTTTGGGGGTAAAGTCCCAGGCTACAGGAGGTGACAACTGTCCTAGGAACCTGCCCAAAACCTGCCAGACCCCTTGCCACCCAGGGACAGGCTGCCTCAGGGCACATTTTGGTGTCACCCCACCCAAAACTTGTCTCCTCTCAGGCCAAACTGGGACCAGACTACACACAACCCGGATTAGGCCAACGATATTGATTAGTAGTATCAAGAAGCTCACGTAAGAGTGGACAAGGACCTTGGGAGCATGCACAATAAAATCATCTACATCAATTTCTGCTAGAGAGAGGGGGATGTATTCACTCATTTTCTCCACAAGGTAGCTCCCCGAACACAGCAAAGCCACCGATGCCGTCATGAAAGATATTACTATTTGTGCCAGGGTGCTCCCGAGTCCCTTCATCCTCCCTAGATAGAAGCTTCCCCAGAACACTGAGGCTATCAGCGTAGTAGAAACACAAAGAGAGAATGTTTCAATAAACATGTTAGTAAAACACAAGGTAAGTAGTGCCAGCAAACTCTGGCCTGCACAGGAGTTTGCTACTAATATCTAAAGCACACAATAGAAATACTGCTGCTTGTGCCCCATGTTGGGCGCCAAAAAGGAACTGACTGGGCCCCAGGTGCCCACCAAGCCCTTCTGTCACTCCCCCGAACCTCCGTCAGCATGGCACGCAGGGAGAGAATAAGATGAAAAGAAAAGAAACGTGGGTTATGATAGATGTTATGAATAAAGATTCCATCCATGAACTAGTAACGGTTATGTTTATTATATGGGGTTAATAAAAGGCAAGTAAACAGTGCTGGGTGTGCGGGGATTCTTCACTCTACCAACACGCACACAGGACACAACAATAGATCCTCTTTTATACTTTTTATCCTAATACATATTCATAGTTATTCCAAGAAGAGGGAGGGGCATTGTAATTAGTTTTTTTAAAAATTATTATTATTTTGGAAGGGGCATTGACGCTTTAGCGTATGCGTTCCCTGTCCTGGTGGTCTCTCTGGTGGTCATCCGCGATGAAGATTGTAGTCTTCCTCACCGGTCCCATCCTTCACCCGACCTCCACCTCATCTCCTTGTCCTTATAAGGTCCGTCTGGGCCACAAATGTTGCGGCCAAACAAATGACAAGCATGTTTGACCAATCACCAACCATCATGTGGAAACTTTGTTTCATTCCTGCTTCTGTTGGTTCAGTAGTTTTCCACAGCTTATCTACATTAGTGACTCTCCCGGCATGCCTCACCACACCACTGACACGAATTTTGACACCATATATCACAATCCCTCATCTTCTGTTTAATATCATCAATTCGTGTCTTTTCTTCAAATTTAGTAAGAGCCAATCTAATTTCAATATCTTCTGGTTTTGGATCATAGGTTTTCAGAATCGTTAAAAGCTTTCCATTTTTTCCAGATCCTTCTTCATAGCTTATTGGAGTGATGGTAAATTGCGTACTTTTAACTACATGCTGGATGAGCAATGTAAAGCAGAGTATCATACATAGGATAAAGATCAAAACTACAACAACACATAAAAACAGAAATAACATTCTTTTAACCCATGGCCCACCTGGGAGACAAGAAAACATGTCCCATTCTAGTCCTTTCCATGTTTGTACTGGTACATGGGCCAATTTTCTTATCTGTTTTGTTATCTGTTTTACTACTTTTTCAGTAGAGTTATCCATTACATCATTTGATATTCTTAGCAACCGTTGGGATCCCATACTTGACCTTTCTTCCTTACGTATTCTTATCTCTTTTAGTAGACATATATCAATTAAGACTGCCTAAGGTTGTCAGAATGCAGAGGGTTCAGAAACCAGCTGACTATGCCCAGGAATAGGAGAAGTCCGGCTGAGGCCATTCTACCCGGCAGTCAGTACCCTAAGGGATTGCAGCCCTTGGTAGACCCTTTATTTGCCGCAGTAGTGGTTCCTTCCCTGGTCTTGCCTTCCCCCTTCCATAAGTCTGGTTCCTTCTAGTCGTTATCTTTTAACCCTCGACAACCTTTTCGGAGACTACAAAGGTATTGCCTTTCCTTCCACTTCCCTAAACCAAGGGTTCTTTGTTTAGATATTAATCATCCTTTCTGTATGGAATTACACTGGTTGCCAAGATATATATAAGTCCCAAATTAGTCAATTTTTCTTCAATTTCAACTTTAACTCTCCAGGAGCGGACTCGACCCTCCAAGCTTCGGTAGTTATAGGTCCCTTTACCCAAGACGCATGTGTCCAGCCTTTTTCAGCTGTTCTTATAGCTGTTTCAGTAGTGAGAAGAACAAGAGATGAACCCTCCCACCGGGGTAACAGTGACTCTTCCTTCCATGTTTCTATTAAGACCTTATCTCCTGGCTGTATCTTATGGATGGCAAATCCTAATGGGGCACTTTGTATCAAAATTCCTTTTTCCTGCAATTGTTCTAATTGCTTTCCCACTGTGATTACATATTTTCGTTCCTCATAATTCTCTATCAGAGAATGATCCAGAGGCATTCCCTGGGAGTATGGCATCCCATATAACATCTCATAAGGTGAAATTCCAGTTTCGCTATGAGGCATGGTTCTAATATTTAGTAACACCAAAGGTAAACATTTTACCCATGACAACTGGGTTTCAATCATTAATTTAGACAATTGTTGTTTAATAGTCTGATTCATTCTTTCAACCCGCCCCAAACTTTGAGGATGCCATGGGGTGTGGTAGTCCCACTTAATGCCCAGGGCTGCAGTCAAAGCCCTTAACACTTTGGATGTAAAATGTGTTTCCTGGTCAGAATCAATATGTCCAATTAAACCAAAGCGTGGGATGACATTTTCCAATAGAGTTTTGGCTACAACAGCAGCAGTTGCCCATGCGGCTGGGTAAGCTTCTACCCAGTGTGTTAATTGATCCACTATTACCAACAAATATTTAAATCGTCCCACTTTAAGTAGTTCGGTAAAGTCAGTCTGTATCCTTTCAAATGGTCAATATGCAATCCTTCTTCCTCAAGCAGGTGTTCGCCTTACCGCCTTCTTATTCACCATCTGACAGGTTGAACACCCTTTGGTTTTTGGCTCTCCCTAATCACTGCTACAAAAATTTTTGCCTTTGCTTTTTGTTTCTCCCCGTCCCTTCTTACGTAGACTTTCTGTGCTTCCCTCAACAATTCCTCCAATCCCTGCTCCTGACAATCATCGAGCTTCTCCAGCTTCATACGGATATCTTCCCAGGATTTGGCTACGAACTGTGTTTTTAATAATGCTTCACCCACAGGAGAGTCAGGATCTACTCCTGCAGCTATATTATGAGTAAATAGAGAGGTCACTACTATAAGGGGAATGTCCCAAAATTGGATCTCATCTTTACATGACTCATGAAAGTATGACAGTGATATCTTTTGTCTGGGCCTGGTGACACTCCACAAGGTCCGATTCAGCATATCTCTATAGGAGGGTGTAAACACTGAGATCTTTCCAATATAACATGAACCTCCTAGTGGTTTGACTGGTAGCTCTACTCCATTGTGGAGTTTTCCCTGTTATGATCTACCAGTTTCTATTAGGATATGTCTGATTATGCCATGCATTCAAGCTTCTTTCATTTATGCTGATGTTTCATTAGCAAATGTGTCTTGGTTTAAAAGACAGGTGTCTGCCAAGGAAGGCAGGAATCCCCCTTGGAATGGAAATGCAACCCCCTCCCCTCCGAATGCTTATAATTTTGAAATTAAGGGGCTTTCAGGCAAACATATGAGGAATAGGAATAACAGTTCTTTACTAAATATCTATATAACAAGACAAACAAACAACAATAACTACGGCAGTAACAGCAAACAGCGACAAGAATCCAGCCCCAACCTCTCGGGCGGCTCCCCGTGAGCAGGGAGGGCGCCATGGTCTCCCCGCCCCTCCGGAGCCAGCTCAGTCCTCACGTGGCAATGACCAACGAAAAGCCTGTGTCACAGATCCCCTTGGGCAGCCGATCCCGGTGTCCAGCAGGATCCTCGGGAGACAGCAGGGGCAGAAGGAAAAGCAGGAGACGAAGCAGGGACAACCTCTCTCCAAGCTGATCCCGGTGTTCCGCCGGATCCTTGGTAGGAGCAGGGAGAGCAGGAGACACAGTGGGAATAAGTTCTCTGCACCACGAGGGCAGCTTCTCCTCCTCCTCGAATGTAGGGAGCAAAACAAGAGCCCTAGGGGCTCCACCCAACCCCCTTTATTAGGCTGGCTGGACCCCTCCCCCTGTGGCCAGGTCCTTTTGTCTCCCTTAAGTACAGCAATTTACCTCCCTGACAAACAAGCATGGAAAAATTCTTTAAGAGAAGAAGGAAAACAGAGGAACTCCCCAAAACCCCAACAAAATGTGTTGTGTTGTTATAAATGAGACCAAAATAGTCTTTAAATAAAAAAATAAAAATTTATTAGTGATGGGGAATGAGCAAGCAGCACTGCGTGCGCGGGGAGTCTGAGCTCCACCAACACGCACACCAAGATGTGAAGCAGGCAGGCATTTATCACACTAAATCATGAATATCCAACAGCGTTAACTACATATTCATTATATGGGATTGGATTATTACAATCAGGTCCAGGAACTCATTATCATAGGTCTCCTCCCTTTGGCACTTGCGCACTGCTGTCTGGTGGTCGTGGGCCGGGGTCTTCAGGAGGAAGGCCCCCAGTCTTCCTCGCAATGTACTTTTCACCTTTTGTCTCAAAACGATGAGTTGCGATGAAATCACAGGGTTGGTGTGACCTGGCTTGTCTGTGGAAGGCTCTCCTGTATTCCTCCCTGTCTGGGAGTTAGTTTCCCTTATCTACAAAGACCAAGACTACACAAGACAGGCTGCAGGATTTATGAGAACCTTGATAACTCTCAAGGCTGTGTAAGACAGGCTACAGCTTACAATTATGCAAGGCAAAGCACAGCTTATAACTATGTAAGACAAACTATGTAAAACAAAACACAACTTACAACTATGTAAGACAAAACACAGTTTACAGCTACTAAACTAGGATTTATGGTGACATTTACAACTCAGGCCTCGGCCAGGCCTGTATCCGGTGGGAGCAGGGATGATGTCCTGGAGGGCCGAGTCCCCAGCAGGGCAGAATACATTTGGTACCTTTCTATACCTGATTTGGTGCTTTTATTAGAGCAAACCAGCTTAAGCAATTGGTTTACCTGTTCCCTTTTAACAGCAACCCCCTGTTGCCACATCTTATTGACACGAATCATCCAATTTTCTTCATTACAGTGTCATCCTCCATGCAAAGATGACATGCACATTCTGGCCCCCCAGAGCACTAGCACAAACAACCGGAAACACCGTAGGTCTCTCCCCTCTTCTAGTGCAGCAGTGCCGCCTCTCTCGGTTCCGGGAACAGTAACAGAGTTCCTAATTACCCTCTCGCAACGCCCATGCTTTACTCGCTACCAGAAGTCAGACGGATTGCGCGGGGCAGCAGTGACCTGAGCAGGCGGAAGGGTGCATTGCCGGCCGTGACACCCCGAGCCCCTCCCCCCCCCCCCGCAGGGGAGCTTCCGTCTGTGCCTCACAGGCGATGTCGGTTCCGGGATGGGTCTTTCCCCCGCCCCCACTCCAATGTCCCACCGAGCGCCGGGCTCTTCGGGGGGCAGTGGGGGGTGATACAGAACTGCATCACCTGACAGAAGGCCCCTCCCCCCGTAAGCCACGGACGGTTCACTGTCCAAAAGGGGGTTGGGGGGGCAGTGGCAAGAGCGGGGCCGGAATGGGCTCGGCAGCAAGTCCGCGGCGGCTTCTCCTCAACGGTAGAGCCACCGAGGGAGGGAGGGAGCGAGGGAGGGCGGGCTTTGGTTTGTGGGAAATTATACATCAAATGATACGGGTGCGGGCTTTTCTCGGGCAGCAGCTTCCAGCTTTTCCCATTTTTCTATGACTAACTGAAGCTGCTGCTCCCGGCTCAAACCCTCTTCCTCTCCCCTTGGTGTGGAGGAAGAGGTGGATAGAGACAATGGGTGTCACGGTCTGATTCTGAGTTTCCATCATCCTTTGTCTCTGTTGTAGGCACCAGCAACCAGTGTAGTTTCACCGGCAAGGTTGTTGCCTCCGATTTCGTGGGACTCTCCCTTAAACGGTGGGAGTTCAAGGGAGGGGGCTCCGGCTGGGTGGGGCCCTTTTCTTAATATCTTGACTAATATTCGGTCCTTGCTGCAAGCTATAGTTAATGGACGTAATTGCGGGCGCGGGTGGTGGTGCACCCGGAAACATAAATACATTCTCAGTATCTGACTTTTTCCCTTTTGTCGCCAGCCCAGATGAGGTGGGAGATAAAGTGGCAAAAGCTGAGGCTACCGCACAGTGGTCTGCTTTCATCTCTTGCAAAGTATTGTGAATGAGTTTCCAGAGGGTCGCTAATGGTTTGGTGTCCTTAGACCCGTCTGATATTTTGTCCCATAGGTTGCGATAGCTTCTCAAGTGCTCAGCTCAAAGGCTGTACCCACACTTGTTAATAAATTTCTCTCCTTACTCCACTGCAGGAGGCACTTGAGAGAAAGTTCATCATATTTAATTCCACTCTTAGAGAGAATATGTTGGAGGAGCTTTAACACCGCTTCTTCCTCTTTGCTGAGCGTAGTCCCCATCTCCTTCCCCGACCGCTCACCTCCGCTGGGTGAGATCCCTGGATCAAGTCAACAGCTGTCTTTCCGTCTCTGTGGATGCACTGGCTGGGGCAGCCGGACTGACGGTCAGTCCTCCCGCAGCTTTTTCTTCCCTTCTTGTTCCAGCTGCTTGTAATCCTTTGTAGCATGGCAGCAAGAAGGTGGCTGTTCAGGCGCCACTAGCAGGAGCTGAATGGATTCAACACGGATCAATACAATCAAAGTTGAGGACACTTTATTGATGTTTTTGCCAGGGTTATATATGATTTCTCTTCCTGTACACACACTACCACTAACAGCTATTGATTAACTACTCTAAACACACACTGTTCACAGGTCCTAAACCAATACATAATTGGCTATCCTACACCGCCACCATCACCACCCCCCCCCAATCCTGGTTATCCTCTACTTTGTTCTTCTTTATCTTCTCGCTTCACTGCTTTGTGCTTCCTCCTTTGCCCTTCTCAAGCATACCTCAAGGTCATCGTCCACAGCCCATTTTATTCCCACACAGTCTTGCTGATAGCAGGCATGCCTGTTTTCCTCCAGGAATAATCCCACAGGGGAGCACTGTCCAACACAGCTGCATTTTGCATCCTGTTATAGGGCCTTCCCATTCAAAGGAAAATAGCTTCCGGCTTTGTTCTTGCAATGGAATGCAAAAGAAGGCATCCTTTATGTCCAGTACTGTGGATGCTGAAAAACTGCTAGCAGAGGGATTTTCTCAGGTTCTCACAATATTCGATGAGAATCCTGCCTTTCTCATGCATGTTATGAGAAACAGTAGGATGTTTTTTTTTAAGTTGTGCCAACACCTGGTGTTTTGCTACGTTCTGTTTATGGTACATTGGAAAAATATTTTTAAATGGGTGCTGTAGGACTTTAGCCAATCACCCTAGGAGATGGGTGATCACTGACAAATCTCCCTATGGGGCTAGGGTATATAAAATAGGGTTATGAATTAATAAAGTTGCTTCTTTTGCCTTCTCTTGCTGAATTTGTGTGTTGCTGCATCTCTCCGCTCCCGGTATAAACAGCGACACAGTATTGTAAAATAAACATTCAAATCAACTATTGTTGTTAACAAAGTGTAAGGATTGGGCACCACCGGGTGTACATCAGTCACTATTTGGTTAATATCTCTCAGGTCCTGTACTAAATGGTATTCCTGTGAATGTGGGGTTTTTTTTAACAGGCAAAACTGGAGTATTATATTCTGATTGACATTCCTGTAATAGTCCATATTTTAGAAAATTATTAATTATAGGCTCCAGTCCAACACAGGCCTTCAACTTCAAAGGTTATTGTTTTCATCTTACCAGCTTCACTCCTGGCTTCAATTCTACTCTCACTGGTTCCGTCGATTTGACTTGTCAAGGTTTCTTGGTTGCCCAGACAAAAAGGATTCATGATTTCAGAGGAAACTTCAGTTTGGCTTCCTTTATTCCCAGTATCTTTTGTCTCTGATAATTTTCTGTAAGATTTGTGCCTCCCAGGCATTATTTTGTAGAATACATACTTGATTTGTGTCTCAATCAAAAATTATCTGTGCCCCCAACTTATTTAACAAATCCCTTCCCATCAGAGTTAATGGTCATTCTGGCAGATACAAAAATTAACATGTAAGTATTTTATTCCCAATTTCACACTTAATCAGTTGAAAGAAAGGTCTGACCTCCCTTTTTCCTGTGTCACCAATCAGCGGCATAGAAAATTTGCTCATAGGTCCTTTACAACTATTTAATACAGAATATGTTGCCCCCATATCAAGTAAAAATTTAACTGTCTCATTCCCCATCTTAACTGAAACCAGAGATTCAGCTGGGGAACCTAATTTCTCAATCCCTGGTCCCTGTCAGTCTGAATCTTCCGTACCAATCATAAGCAAATCCGCCTCTGGAACAGATATGGATGGGGGTGTCCACTTAAATGACTGTCTATTTGGACATTCATTTTTCCTATGTCCCTTTCTTCAGCAAATCACACACTGATCCTTTTCCAGAGGGGTTCTATTTCACGTATTTCCTTCTGCTCCTTGCCCCCTTCTGCACCCTCACCCTCTTGGGAAACCTCTTCCCCGAGAGGAAATTTGTGCTTGGGCAAAAGCAGCTCCTAAAATTGCAGCATTTTGCTTTCTGTCCTGCAATTTCTCTCTCTGTTTCTCCCTCTCCAATTCCTCCCTGTTATTGTATACTTTGTACACAATATTAACTGAGATACCAACATTTCAGACACGCCATCTATTTTCTGCAGCTTTCTTCTTATATCTGGTGCTGTGTAGTGGGTCTGGCTGGGCTGCTTTTCCCCATCCAGCCCTCATG
>JANVCC010009293.1:287924-303589 GCA_025345505.1 Todiramphus chloris collaris
GGGGGGAGTGATAGAAGGGCTTGGTGGGCACCTGGTGCCATGCCGGGGTCAACTCACCACATGCTGAGTGTCCCACAAACAGAGTAGTAAAAGTCACTTTATTAGCGTCATGGTCTCTCATTCTCCTCCCAAGCTTTTTCCAGCACCGTTCTTTTTTGCTAAGGCTGAAACAAAGTATTTAGCAACACCTGCACATCTTTCCAGTCTGGACTGATTTTCAACTACCAATTTAAAAGACTGATACATTCTCTCCAGATTTTCACAATAAGACTCAGCAGAATCCTTCCAATTCATTAAATCTGAGGTTGAAAAAGGAACTTTCACAAATACAGGCTCTCCATCTGGTTCTACTGCCTGGCTCAGCAGAGCCTGAATCACAAGATTCTATTGTGCCCAGGTTCTGCCTGCAATGGGACTAAGCTTTTCAGCACTTTTCCCTACCATCTACAACAATATCCTGATCTCTATCTGGAGAAACCAACAATTGCACATCCTCTTCCTCATCCTCCACTTTCAAACATTTTTTCCCAATGCTACAAGCAGAACAACATTGAGGCAATTTCTTTCCCTCCTCCATCATCATTAACACATTTGAATCAGATACAAACAATTTACATTTCTTCCTTGTTTCATGATCGTTTTTTGAAGTAAAAAGAAAACCCAAATCCACATATGGGATTTCATCCCATTTATTCTGCCTTCTGAAAACAACATAAGTTGCAGAATTGTATTATAAGTCAAAGACTCCATTTCTGGCCATTTTTCCTCTTCTTCCAATTTATACTTTGACTAGCATTGACTACAATATTCCCTTAATTTTCTCTTTGTTAGAGAATCACCACCAAACTTATACCAATGTTTCAGGATGCATCCTAATGGGGAGCAAGGTGAAACCTCTGCAGGTTGTCCTATCCCCTGTCCTACTCCCATACTGTTACCAAAAAAGAGCATCCTTACCGTCCATGCCTTCATACTTTTATGCACTCCAGTCATCACTGTCCAAACATGCAAAAAGCTTAGAAAATACCTTTCCTTTACCAAATACCTTTACCCCATGCACAAAGTTTAGAAAATACCTTTGCCTATTATTACCTTATGCAGTGTCTCTTTATAACACATTGCACCTTTGGGTTACTCACCTACTCCAGATGGGGAGATTACTCAGAGTCCTCCCAACAACAGGCCAGTGCATGCTTGGGATCCGTAGAGCAGCTTCTCCCCACCAGAAGCTGGCAAGACGATCTGGGCAAGGCTTTACAGCAGTCCCATCTGGGTCGCCAGAAAACTGTTGTCTGAAAAAGCGAATTTATTGCCTGGTGTGCAAGAATTCCAATTCTCACTCACTCAGGAGAGACATTGCTTATTTATTTCAGGGTGCGGAATAATGACTGGAGGTGACTTAAAAATTAAAATCATACTAAAGGTGCAGCATTGTTCACACATGAAGGAAAGCTATAACAATGCAGAAGCTTTCAGGGTAGAGTGCAACTGGTATACAAGGAATCCATTTCACAACAGTTCCCTAGGCAACACTGCCTGCAAGCAGCTCTGGGAATGGAGTGGAGTGAAGATTCCACGGCCAGGCCCTGTGAGATCACGGCAGAGATGGGAACTTGATGGTACCACAGGACTGATAAGCTGCCTGTTTGCGACCCTGTGCCAACAGTCTGTCAGTTTTTGACAAAGTACTGTCCTCTGTGCAAACTTTGATCATTGTAATGTCATTATAATACCAAAACACACCTCCGTCCCAAAGGCTACCTGCCTCCAAAGTGCAACCAACCCTCACTGTGCTTGCACTGTGAATTTTCTTCAGCTATATCTTTAAAAGCAAAGCAAGAGAAATTTACACCAATCATAATAAAGGTATTTATGACTAGAGTCATTCAAGCTCCACCTTGAAGGTAAGAATTGTTATAAAAATGATTTAAGTAAGGGGGGATGTCACTAAAGACAAGTCAGGATGGATACTGCTGATCATCTCTGACTCCTGGGAGGATGGAGCCAGGTTCTTCTCTCATTATGTCCAATGATAGGACAAGGGGCAATGGGTGCAAGCTGGAGCATAAGAGGTTCTGCAGAAACATAAGGAAATACTTTTTCACTGTGAGGGTGACGGAGCACTGGAACTGGCTGCCCAGAGGGGTTGTGGAGTCTCCTTCGCTGGAGACTTTCAAAACCCACCTGGGTGCGTTCCTATGTGACCTGTTCTAGGTGGTCCTGCTCTGGCAGGGGGTTTGGACTAGATGATCTTTCCAGGTCCCTTCCAACCCTTAACATTCTGTGATTCTGTGATCAGTCGACGGGCTGAACCTCACTTCCCGTACATAGGGACACCTTTGGGTAATATCCGGACTTTCCAAGTATTTCCCCGGGAAACTTAGAAATTTTACTGAGCTGCTTTTTAATCTAACTTGTTTTGTATATCTGCACATGCTTTGCAGACAGTGTATCAACGGCAGTTCACAAGAACCTGTACTTCTGTTGCTCTCAATAAACTAAACTATTCACGCTTATACTTGCAAGAGTCTCTCATTGGGTGCCACCAACTTACTGGCTGTGTGAAACCATGAAGCACAACTAGATGGCAAGTGCAGCACTATTAGTGAACCTGGAGCTGTGAGAGTTCAGATATACTGAACATGACCGGACTAATAGTGCCAAATTGGACATCACTCAGAATCTAAGCCCAGCCGCCCCCAGCCCCTCTGATATCTGAGGACCAGCTGGAACGCAAGGGGGTTTATTTTCTGCCAAATTACTTTATCCTTTTATATGACACAGGGTTGCGCAAACCTGGGTGCTTGGTGGTTTCTCACAAGTAAAGCACACCAGATGAAACTCTCTGTGCTATATTTATTACAAAGTTTGTAATTTACAAGCCCACCCTCTTTACGATGATTGGTTAGTAATTTACATACAATTATAATACTGATGACTCCATACTTCCACTACTATGCATGCTCAGGGGAAGGGTCTTCACCTGGGCAAGGGTCTTTTCGACCTATGGGCAGGATTTTTATTATTATAATGTATCCAGTTCACTGCGCACAACACACTTTTTATATATATATAAAAATTTACAGGATACAAAAGCAGTAGTTAATTGTTTAATAACTTTATGGATAGCAGTGTTATTTGAAGAGGATAGAAAGCACTCCAGCTTCTCTAAATCTATTTTTAATCTGTGGAGGACCCAAATATATAGTGTTGCCAAATCATGCACCACAGCTCTTTTCTGAAGCAATGTTTTAATTTGGAAGGACAGGATACTTTCCAGTGCTGCTCATCAGCATGTCTGGTGTTCAGCAGTTTTAAGTGCTAGGCTTAAGTTGGTCAGTGATATTATGGAAAGTTCTGTGACATTATTGTCAGATCAAAATTCAGATATATAATTTTAAAATTAATTTTCCTTGGATCATATTGAATTTGTTTTGGAAGCAAATCTTCTACCTAAGTATCATAAAGTTTAGAATATCAGTTGTTTCAAGCATCAAGCTTCCTTCACATTACAACAGGTTTAATGAATCAAATGCTAGTCTAAGCTTTTGATTGAGTTACTTCTGAATGCCCCAAACCAGTAATTCCTAAACAGTAATCAAATTCTCTATTTATTGAAGGTTATGTAGAAGATTCTCATAATCTCTGCCAAGAAAATTTGATCTAGACATTTATGTTTGAAAATATGAAACAAAAGGAAGACTGTGCATGGATTTCAAAGTAATGCATTAAGTTGTGGTATGAGAAGTACCGGGGAAATAGTTTGCTCTGTTGCTCATTTTAAATTTATTACAAATTGTTTCTGATGCAGCTGAGAAAAATGCAGACCCTTAAAAAGGAACACGGACGTGTTGACACAAGCAGCAATATGGACAAAATCATGGTACTTAAATCTACTTTAGCAGAAGTGTCTGAAGAATTATCTACAAATGAAGAGATACTACTCACTGAAGCAAGTAGTGTAAAAAGCAAATATTCAACTTGTCAGAGAAAGCGAGAATTCATTCCAGATGAAAAGAAAGATGCTATGTATTGGGAGAAAAGGCAGAAAAATAATGAAGCTGCTAAAAGATCTCGTGAAAAACGACGACTGAATGACCTTGTCTTAGAGAACAAACTAATTGCACTGGGAGAGGAGAATGCCACTTTGAAGGCAGAACTGCTTTCTTTGAAGTTGAAGTTTGGTTTAATAACTCTTGCAGCCTATGCCCAAGAGATACAAAAAGTCAGTAGCTCAACAGCTGTGTATTTCCAAGATTATCAAAGTTACAAATCAAATATTAACTTGTTTGTGGATGAACATGAACCATCTATATTTAGTAGCAGTTGTATTTCTGTCATTAAACATTCTCCTCAAAGCTCTATGTCTGATATGTCTGAAATATCATCAGTAGAGTATAATCAATCAAGTTATATGCAAAACAACTGCAGAAGTCCTGAAAATAAGTTCCAGATTATAAAACAGGAGCCCATGGAATTAGAGAGAGCACCAAGAGATGGCAAAAGTTCACAGAAAGCATCCATATATCCACAGTACATGGGAACTACCTTTAACATGTACTCACATTCTCCTCGTCTGTTTCAAGTCAATAGGTACTCCAGTAATTCCCCCAGAACTTCAGAAACTGATGACAGTGCAGTTGGAAAGTCATCTGATGGAGAAGATGAACAGCAGGTTCCTAAAGGTCCAATCCATTCCTCAGTTGAACATAAAAATATTTGTGCAACAATTAAAGTTCCAGAAGTGAATCCTTCATCTTTGCCTCACAAGCTTCAAATTAAAGCCAAAACCATGAAAGCTGAAGTGGAATCATTAGATAATGACTATGATGCTGCACAGAAACTATCATCACCTATTGATATGTCATCAAAAAGACATGTTGAGCTTGAAAAACACACTGCACAAAACTTGGTGCATTCTTCTTGCACTCCTTTCTCAGTTCAAGTGACTAATATCCAAGACTGGTCTCTCAAACCAGAACTGTGGCATCAAAAGGAACTCAATGTAAGAATTCAGAGTGGTTGCAAAACTGAAATTGTTGAAATAAAAGACAGTATCTTCAACGTCTCTGACTCAGAGACCCTGTATTTGAAGCAGGGCATAACAAACTTATGTGCAGAGGTTGCTTCCCTTAAAAGACTTATAACTACACAGCAAATATCTGCATCAGACTCTGGTTAAGTTACTACTAAATAAAGGTTTATTGTTTTTTAAAAACAATGTCATTTGCAGTAGGTCAATATGGTTTTTATTCTGTTGACTTATCACGGGACTTGTGATGTCATTTCACTGCTATGTTCACATAATGCCTGGTGTCTTTGTGCACAAATTATTATGGAGACTAGGCTGTGTTATGATCATTATGCCTTCTGTATAGTCAAGTAGCTGGTACAAAGGCTATATATAGTGAACTTTGTTTTGTTTTTCTTCTCCTAAAGTGTGCAAGTTACCAGTTAAAATAAAATATTGGTGACAAACACAAAACATCTACTCTACTTGAATTGATTTTTATGAACTTGTAAATATGTCATTTAGACTGCAAACAGTGAGGCAACAAGCCGTCTCTCTCTTTGGGATGCAGCCAGCAGGGCACACGGGAGAGCACACATGAAGGAACACAGGCACTGCCTACTCAACAGGTGAGTCCTATTGGTAGTCATCACCTCTGGGAAAAGATCTCAACTATGGTCTCCACCCAGCAATAGGTTGTGTGCTCAACACTTGTCAGGGTGGACATGAGAACCCAGAAAGAGCGTCCAAGGAAACATGCAGCCATCCAGGTCACAGGCTGCAGGGAATGTCAGAGCCTTTCACTGGGAACGAGTGTCAGTAATGAGAACTGCTGTGTGTGATGTGCACAGGTAATTTCCTCTGCTGGGTGGCAGAATTGCAAGAGGTAGTTGAAAGGTTGATGAGCATCAGGGAGATAGACTGGTGGAGCCAGGCCATGCTTTCCTTGAAAAAGAAATGGGGGCATCCATCTGAAAGTGCTCAGGATCAGAGGGCCCCTATATCTTGCCCCTGTTAGACCAGAGGTGGCAACCTGGATGAGGGGAGCAAATGGAGGCTAGTTCATATTTGAGAAAGCAGACAAACTCCTTCCTTGACCACCTCATCCACCCAGGTGCCACTAAAAAACAGGTATGAGGCTCTGGTTGGGAAAGACCAGCCAAATGAAGATGTGGATGATGGGCAGCCTACACCAGAGGTATGCCCACAGTCAGAAAAGACTACCACCCATACATCAACATCATCCACTGTGGTGGGTTGACCCTGTCACGGCACCAGGTGCCCACCAAGCCCTTCTATCACTCCCCCCCAACCCCCTTCATCATGGCACGCAGGGAGAGAATAAGACAAAAAGAGCCGTGGGTTATGATAGATAAGATGTTATTCTCTACTTCCCGTCCACAGGCGATGTCAGGCTGAGTCCAGGAAGCAGGGTTCGAGGAACACGTAGCAGCCGCTTGGAGGACAAAGCAGAATGCCCCCCCTTCCTCCTCCTGCCCTCTCCCTTTATAGTTGAGCTGATGTCATATGGTATGGAATATCCCACTGGTCAGCTCAGGTCAGCTATATCCTCTCCCCCATCTTGCCCCCCCCAGCCTCTGGTGCCGTGTGAGCACTGGTAGTCATAACATGGGTGTGTTATCAACACCCTCCAGCTCCCAATACTGCAGCATGAGGGCTGGATGGGGAAAAGCAGCTCAGCCAGACCCACTACATCCACAAAGAAGAAAAGAAGGGTTATAGTCATAGGTGACTCCCTTCTGAGGGTAACAGAGGGTCCAAAATGCCGGGTAGACCCTCCTCGTAGGGAGGTATGCTGTCCCTGGAGTCCAGGTTAGTGATGTCACTAGGAAATTTCCTAGCCTGGTGCAGTCCTTGGATTATTACCTGTTACTAATCTTCCATGTAGGTGAAGAGGAAGCAGTGACAGGTAGTCCAAGAACAATTAAAAGAGACTTTAGGGACTTTAGACAGGTGGTATAAGATTCTGGGACATGGGTCATCTTTTCTACTGTTCTTCTAGTCACAGGCAGCAACATTGCAATGAACAATCAAATCCAGTCTATTAATACATGGCTCCGTGGCTGGTGTCACCTCCACCAATTTGGGGTTTTTGACAATGGTATGGCCTACACAGCACCAGGCTTGCTGGCATCAAATGGGAGACACCTTTCTCAAAGGGGGAAGAGGGTCTTCACTCAGGACATCGTGAGGCTGATTGACAGGACTTTAAACTAGATGTGAAGGGAGAGGGGGATAATAATATCAGGCTTTGTCTGTGACAAGCTATGGGATGACACACCAAGGTTAGTGGAATGGGGAGCTAGTAAGGGCCTTCAACCTGTTGCCCTGAGGCATGCTGGGGACACAGCAGTATGGCCAAAGACTCACAGGGATGACCTAGGGGCTCCTAAGGTAGTAGGAGTGTCCTGGTTTGAGTGAGAACAGAACTAACTCTGTTCAGTGATTTTTACTTTTCACCTCAGTCTCTTCTAACTGCACTTTATCAATTTAGCAGGTTTTAGCAGACAGTGTCTGATTTTAGCAGTGATAACACCCAGTGCTTAAGAATTAGTACCAACGATTTGTTTGCAGACCAAGGCAACAGTATACACCCTATTAATCAGGTAAACCAGGTGAACTACAAAAATCCAGTTGCCAATTATGGACACTACCCTCAGAATTAGAGGGGCCCTGCCTGCAGCTGGGTGAAGGAGAGGGACAACAGTTTCTTGGACTGTGTGGATTCAATGGCCTGGCACATTAGAAACACAAAAGTATAGAGCCCTGGTAGGTACTGGTGCACAGTGCACCCAATAGCCACCGAATCACAAAGGGACTGAATCTGTTACCATCACTGCTGTGTACCACCTTGAGGTAGTAAAAGAGTACCACTTTGCAGAAAGTAAAAGGCTACACCTGCAAGAAGGAGCAGACAGGACAGGTGACCCTAAACCGACCAACGAGGTATTCCATCCCATGTAGATCATATTCAGTATAAAGCTGAGGAATCACCAGGGTCTCACTCCTCTTTGCCTGTTTTGCTGGGCCCTGCTCGCCTTGGTTTGGGTCCTCTTAGAGTTTCCTTACATCCGAGGAGGACTCTGTCTGTTCTGCCTTCGATCCAGATGAGTGTGTTCCTGAATCTGGTACCAGAATCCAGCTCCCGAACACAGTTCAAATCTGCTGTGGGGCCCAGTCAGGGACTTTCCCAGTGCCTGCTCCACAGCATCAGTGGTGAAAGTGATATAATTACCATTGGGGGAGGGGGGGTTGGGTTTGATACTGGTTTTGTATATATTTGTATATATTCCATTTTTTTATGATTATTATTTTCATTAAAGCTGTACTAGTTTCCTTTTCTAATTGCTAAGTCTCTCTCCCTTATTCCCTTTCTCTTCCCCTTTGGGGAGGGAGGGGGGTTAACAGACAGAGTCTATTATAGGTCTAAGGGGCTGCCCTGACCCTAAACCATGACAGATTTATTGACACCCAACATGGGGCATGATCAGACCTCTGCTAGATTGCCTGAATACTTCAAATTCCATTTTGCTCGAGAGTATCACTTTTTTTTTTCCTAACCATCTTTAAGAATTGTAAACTGAAACATACTGCCTAAATGATGTCGTTTCTGAGAGCAGCATCAGTTCATGTCTTTTTATCATTTCTTTCCAAGTTAAATGCCATACTGTTCTCTTACGTGCCATATGTATTATGTTATTGTTTGCTTGTTCTGTTTATCTGAAAGCTCTTGGGTTTGGGTGCTGGGTGAAATCTGCTGCTTTGCTGTGGTGTTTATCTCTGATTTATGTTGCACTAAATTGGGCAGCGAGTGCTTCTCTGTATTACAGGCATTACGGAGTGGATTTTATTACTAGTAACAGGAAGTTATACTGCTCCCCAGTATGCTAATCTAACTCCACCGGATTTTAGAAATCCATTAAATTGTGAGGATTATGGACATGGTTATTACCAAACTATAATATTATTATTACTATTTTCTATTATCTTTATTAAGTGGGATCAGATTACTCAGCAATGCAGTTAAAAATGTCAGGCAGACACCAAAAAACAGAGTGTGTGCCTTTTCCCTGCAAAGTTCCGTGATACTCTCTGCAGTTATCCAGGCTCCACAAAGTTTTATGATATGCAGGAAATGTGCTGTGACCTCTTCAGACTTCACACACCCCCACTATCCCTAGTGCTGCGCGAGCTCCAAACCCAAGTACCACACCTACTCAGTCTCTGTACCACCCCCCCTCCCCCGCCACAAGCCCTGATGCTGATTCAGTTCTTAAAACAAGTGCTGCTGCTGCTCCAAGTCCCATAACAAGCACTGAAGCTGCTCTAACTCCAGCAACAAAGCTGGCAGCACTCCCACTCAATCTGTACCTGTACAAGTTGCTCCTGTCAGAAAAAGAAAACAAACCAGCCAAGTCCAGTGACAGAGTAAGGAGAGGGTCCTTCTCAAAATGAATCAGAGTAAGAACCAGATGCAAAGCCTGATGTCCCTCCAACAGAAAAGAAATGTGGTAGTATAAGGATGTGGCGATGCAGAAGATCACATGCTGTAACGGAAACGTAGAAACCAGGTAGGATACCACCCACGAAGGGCTGGCTCTGTTACTGGTATATAAGTGCCTGTAGCCTTTAATAAAACGCCATTTTGCCTTCCTCTCTATGAGAGTCTGAGTCTCACAGTGGACCCTCGGTGTCTCCTGGGTTTCGGCACTGAGGATAGGACACGTTAATCACAACAAGTGGTGACCCCGACGTAATCGGGACGTGATTCGCGGAGGCAGTGCGCTGGACGACGCTGAACCTCTGGAGGGGCGATGAAGCCAGAAAAGGACGTCGACGTTGATTTAGTGGTACAGATATTTAAAGAATGTGTAAAGGAGGCGGGGGAGAAATGCCTGCGAAAGGATATTAAGGGAATTATCCTATGGATAAAAGGGAGAGGGTTGATTATTAACCCACGAGATATTATGTTTGTGAATTGTGGGAAATATTTGAAAGGGAAATTTGGGAATCTGAGAAAACTGGGCACGACGGTGTGGGGTTCCACCTGGGGTAAGATATGTCGTGCTATGAGTAAAAAACGTGAAGAGGCTCAAATATGGGCAGCGGCGAGAGCATCTCTATTTGGTGTGGAGTGTCCTCAGCTCCCGGGAATGGATCGGGAAACGCAAGGGGGCACTTCAATAGCAGGGGGCTCTAAACCTCCTAGTCCTCCCCCTAGCCCACTATCAGACAGCCCACCGCCAGAAAAAAGGGCGGAATGTTATCCGGTAGAAGATAAGAACGTAAAACGGGAACACGAGCACTTATACCCGGCAGATGAGTTGACGGATTTAATGCAGAAATTTACGGTTGCGGAGCGCGGGCAGCCGGAGCAGGATAGAGTGGAGGAGAGTGATGTGTGGGATGGAGAGCATAAAAAATGGCCGGCAGGGTCAGAAAAGGAGCAAGGAGGACATAAAAAGTGGTCGGTAGGATTACGAGAGGAGCAAGGAGACAGATTGTGCAAAATAGACGAAGCAGGGGACAACACCCAAACATGGCGCCCATCAGAACAGCCGCCGAGCTATTCAGATGCGGCAACTTCCTCTTCCTCTAACTCAGATGAGAAAGGAGAATCAAAGGGGCGTGATGACGCAGCCAGCGATGTACTATCCGATGTGGACTGGTTGCCTAGACACATTATCACGCAGAGAGGAGCAAGGTCAAAAACACATTCAACACTGCTAAATAAAGGCAAGGGTAGAGTTTATCAAACTAGCAAAGGGACAGCTCTAATCAACATAAGGGAGGAAGCTGGAGGAGAGATAGTTGAGCTGCAGGAGGAATCTGCGGTAAATCTAGATACCATGACAACCCTTATGAAACAAATGCAAGCAGCAGTTTGGCAAATACAGGATATGGTGCAACAGCAGAAAAGGATACTTCCATTATCACAGCTCCCTGTAGAACAAAGCACAGAAAATACAGATACCAATACAGATAGAAAGGGGACGACAGGAACAGGTTGGTCTTTAATAGCAGAGAAGTGTAAACTGGAGGGCATTCGTTTGGCCCCTCTCACCGCCTTCCCAGTTATAGTAAACCAACAGGGAGACAATGAATGGGTGCCATTAGATCACAAAGTAGTTACTTCATTGTTTAAATCAGTTCAAAATAACGGGCTTTCACATCCTGAGACCCAATTATTAATTGATATGCCATTAGCAACACCGGTCATTCCGGAAGATGTACGAACCTTGGCTAAAGCAGTGTTGTCACCCTCAATATTAACATTGTTTTTAGAACATTGGGCTACACTTATTAGACAGAAAATACAAGAAGCAGAAGCAGATCGTCATCATGAATTACACGGAGTAACTTTTGACCAATTAATGGGCACAGGTGCCTTTGCGACACAGCAGGCTCAAACACGATTATGTGGTAGAATACTGCAAGCAACGACACAAGCTGCGCAAACCGCATTTGTTGCGGTGAGTCAGTATGAGCGCGCAAAGGAACCGTGGATGACCATTAAACAAAGGCTAAATGAACCATTTTTAGATTTTGCAGACAGGTTTCAGAGGGCGATAGGTACTTCTAATTTGCCATCAGCTACTCACGATGCAGTATTGCTAGAGGCTTTGCGTAGTAATGCTAACCCGATTGCACAAAGTATTTTACAGACTCTGTCAGCATCGATGCCGTTGCCTCGTTTAGTACGAACAGTTGCACTGCAGGAGAAAGCAGGTCCATCAGGAACACCAACCCCAATGGTACAAGTTGCAACCGCACAGGAGCGTCATCAATACAGACAACCTGGTAGCATTAAGCGTACGTATCCGTACCCTCAACTGTGTTGGCGCTGTGGTAAATCAGGCCACTTTGCCTGTGATTGCCGATCATCTAGGCCATCGGGAAATGCCTGGCAGGCTCCCTTTTACTGGGGTGAGGGAGCTCACCATCCAGTGCCCTGTCCACAATTAACACAATTAGTACGTCCCCAGGGAGTCCAGCAATCAGCAGCTATGTTACAGGAACGGCAAGGGGGACTGCGAGCAGAGCAGATGGCAATCAAGTATTACGATATGCAAGATCCAGCTCTGCGCCTGACAGAGGACTCGCTGCACTTCTGACTATTCTGTTGTTTCAGCTCCCGCTATTGACCGTGTATGCAACACGAGAGGCAGGAGGTAAGACAATGACAATACATTATGATGCATTGCTAGATACAGGAGCGGTCATCACAATAATTACAACACAGATTTGGTCTAAGGAATGGCCACGACAACTAGGCCCAGTGATATATGGAATAGGAGGGGAACATCAAGCAACAATCTCAATGGACTTCATTACCCTTACAGTGTATGATGCTGATGGTTCACCCATAGAAGCCTCAGTGAAACCAGTTGTCCTAGCAGAGGGTAGACCTCTTTTAGGAAGAGACTTTTGTGCCCAGGTCTATTTGAAAATAACAAATTTGTAATGGGGGCCACTGTCAATTTGCAGCAAATGACGCCTATCAAAATGATATGGCTGACAAATGAGGCAGTGTGGGTTGAACAGTGGCCCTTGACACAAGAAAAATTACAAGCAGCCAATGAATTAATACAAAGAGAATTATCAGCTGGGCATATAATACCTTCAACAAGTCCTTGGAACACACCGATATTTGTCATACGAAAGAAAGCAGCAGGACAGTGGCGATTGCTGCATGATTTAAGAGCAGTGAACGGACAACTGCAGGATATGGGCCCCCTGCAGCCAGGTCTGCCAAAGGTTAGCATGATACGAAAGGACTGGGCAATTATCAGTATAGACATAAAGGACTGTTTTTTCTCTATACCGCTGCATCCTGAGGATTCACCACGATTTGCTTTTACTGTCCCATCCATAAACAACATCGCGCCTGCGGAGCGATATCAGTGGACAGTATTGCCTCACGGAATGAAAAATTCACCAACGCTCTGTCAACTGTATGTAAATAGTGCTATAAAGGAGACCAGAAAGCGGTTTGGGCCTACAGCATTGCTGATACACTATATGGATGACATCTTGATAGCAGCACAGCAACAAGATACGGGAGAGCTAATCTTGACTCATGTAAAAGATGAGCTGAGAAAGACAAATTTAACAATAGCTGAGGCAAAGGTCCAACGTTCACCAGGGGTGAAATATTTAGGCACATACATTGGGCCTGAGGATGTGAAACCACAGACTATAAAGATACACACTGAGCCTCGAACAGTTCATGACATTCAGCAAATAGTAGGTAGTATACAGTGGATCAGGAATTTTATCCCAATCACACAGGACATGATGCAACCGTTATATACATTACTACAGGGAAACAAGTACCCACGGGACACAGTCACACTCACCTCAGACGTACGACTCTGCCTTGAGAACATACTACAACTTATGGTTGATAGCCATGTAGCCCGCATTAATTTGAAATTAGATGTCCTAGCTCTTATGGGAAGCACCAAACGGGGTATGATTGGGTGTCTGGGTCAAAAGGTAGCCTGGGAGGGACGTCAAAGATTTACAGCTTTGACGTGGTTTATGACATCAGGAAAATGGGCATTTGTCAGCTGGCCAACTATGCTGGCAGACATGATTACTAAGGCCCGCCTAACTGCGCAGGCTACCTTGGGAAGAGAGCCTATTGTCATTGTAATGCAGTGTACATCAAGTAGTTTTGAAAAGGCCTTAAACCTTTCATCAGCCCTACAAATCGCTTTAGCAGATTATCCTGTACAGGTCCAATGTTTAGAACATATCGAATGGGTACAGCAATTAAGTACATTTAACATTGATCTCACACAGCGTGTCAGTGACAAACCAAACGATGGCCCCACATGTTTTACCGATGCATCTTCTCTAACATCAACAGCGGTGGTGGTATGGCAGGAGGAAAGGGAGTGGAAGAAACGTACATATACTGACAAAAGTAGATCACTGCAGTGGTTAGAAGCAAAGGCTGTAGAGATGGCATTACGACAGAACAGAAACCTCATCATAAATATAGTAACAGATTCTTATTATGTATATAAATTAATCTTGTCCATGTCAACATCAGGAATACCATATTCCGAGATCACAGTAATGCTAGATGCAGCACTACAGAATCGAACACAGGCATGCACAATTATGCACACGAACAGTCATATAAACTACCCCAGTATCTATAAAGAAGGGAATGACAAGGCAGACTTAGCAGCAAAGGGTGTGTGGACTTTACAGCAAGCCCGGATATTGCATGAAGAGTTGCATATGGGAGCAAAGAGCTTAGCAAAAACTGCAGGGATATCATTTTCACAAGCCCGAGAAATCGTAGCAATGTGTCCACACTGTCAGACCTCACCGTTATGGCAAATGGGAGTCAACCCGCGGGGACTGGCTCCCTCAGCGATTTGGCAGACAGACATTACAATCTATGAACCTTTTAAGCCAAATTCTAATCTGTTTGTAACTATTGATACCTACAGTAGCATCTTAGTTGTTACAGCTAAAAGGAAAGTCCGTGCGAAAGAGACAATAATGCATTGGCAGACAGCTATGGTGTGGCTGGGAAAGCCCGACAGCATCAAAACAGACAACGGACCAAATTTTGTGGCCCAATCCGTAAAAGACTGGGCACATTGTTGGACTATTATCATCACACACGGAATCCCCTATAATTCGACAGGTCAGGCAATTATAGAGCGTGCTCACCGTACATTGAAAGAATCTTTAAATCGCATTATAGAAAAGAAATCACATGTCCCTTTAGATCATCAGGATGTTGTCTTAATGAAGGCGCTATATCTCTGGAATCAATTTGATAGACATGGAACAGACTGTACACCCATCAAAAAACACTATAATCTTCCCACGACCGAGGTAAAGCCAAAGGTGTTAGTACGTTTTCCAGGAACAGATATGTGGTCACCTGGGTGGTCACTGGTTGTTCCTGGTCGAGGATACGCAGCTCTATCTCATCCTGATGAACCAGAAGTACGGTGGCTACCTGCAAGATGCGTTCGCCCTGACCTGCGGTGCCAGGGGCAGAACGGGCAACCTCCAAATACAGACCGGAATGCAGGCCCTCCAGATGACGACCGCAATGCCGACCGTCAACCGAACGATCCTTCTGGTGATGGCCAGGACACCGACCGTCAGGTAGATGGTCTGTCTACAGGCAAAGACTGGGATGGTCCTTCCACAATCAGAGACTGAACTTTAAGTTTCTTTGTTATAGACTTAGAGAGTTAAAGCCCTTAAGGCTATTTTAGAATTGATAAGTGATCTAAATTTCTGTCTAAGATTAGTACCTGATAGAATTGTGATGTAGAATTTGTTTGCTAGAATTATTTCCTATGGCATCACTGGAGACTCTGCCTACTTTAAAGCAGCATCTGATTTGGGCTCTGTCCGGTAACTGGCCATTACCGGACCAACCCCTTGTCAGTGTCCGATTTGGGCTCTGTCTGGTAACTGGCCATTACCAGACCGACCCCTTATCAGTATTCAGTTTAGGCTCTGTTTGATAACTGGCCATTACCAAGCAGATCCCTTATGCTGCGTTTGTTCTCCTCTCTGTAAGGCTACCCGTAGAAGATTACTAACGATCCTTTTCGCAAAAAAAAAAAAAAAAAGGGGGGGGGGGGGG
>JANVCC010009293.1:303989-326567 GCA_025345505.1 Todiramphus chloris collaris
CAAGCCTTGCTAGTATAAGCAGGCCCATTGTCCATTTTAATTTCATGCGGCTGACCCAATGCCGCAAAGGCAGCTAACCGATGCTGCTTAACATATTTGAAAGAAGTAGAGGGGGTGGCCGTAGCCCAAATTGCTTTACTGCAAGTGTCTACTGTAACATGTATATGCTTTAGCCTGCCAAAAGCAGGTATCTCGGTAATGTCCGACTGCCATATATTTCGTGGCTGTAATCCCCGCGGATTAGTTCCAAACGGTTGAAGCAGGGATGCTCGAGCGCAGTCGCGGCTGCCCACATCTGTAACAGTTTTGTCCTCTATCCCCTTTTCCCTGCAGCCCCTGCCGTAAAGCCACCGCTAACACGCTGGCGTGAATTTGTGCTTTCTCTTTTTCGTCCTCCCACGGTGCACAAGAACACGCTTCAACCAGCTGCACCAGGGTAGCTGTAGGGGGCTGAGTTGCTATAATTCTTTTACAGTTGCTATTAGCATTTTGAACAACCACTTCCTTAACCATGATCGTTTTCAGGCGGCACATTCGGCACGGCTTCCACTGCCTCGCGAACCTTATCAACAAATGCCAAAAATGGCTCACCGGGGCTTTGTACTATTTTAATGTACGGTGGAGACAGCTTCCCAATTTGAGGGAGTATTCCGAATGCCTCCAATGCAGCTGCCTTAGACTGACCCAAAATACGCGGGTGCAATGCCGCTTGCCTCTGTGGGTCTCGGAACTCCCCTGACCCCATCAGCTGTGACAAACTGGCCAGGAGCAGAGGGTCATCCTGTGGCAGATCTAAATTGTTCAGTTGATAATTTTCTAAAATCTCCTGCCACTTTGTCAAAAATAAAGTATACGCAGTAGGTCCTAATATTAGCTCCATTATAGCCCGAGTATCAGAGGGGGTCAGCTCCTGATACTTAAACAGCGCCTGCACTTGGCAGCGAACCAATTTATTGTCTATACCATAGCTCAATATTGCACTTTGTAACTTCTGAACCAAATTCCAGTCTAATGGCCGCCACTCCGGTCCGTTTGGTGTCGCAAACACCGGAGCAGACAGCAACGGCGCAAACGCGAAATCCCCTTCTAATTTTGCATTACTCACAATCCCGTGCCACCGAGTTTGCACGTTAAACGTTGGGTCCCTCAGCGGCTCCGATCGAGCCGGCACTGTCGCAGTCGCAGCACCCCTTCACGAGTCAGGGTCCCCCTGATCCCTTCTCAGGGCACCCCTCTGCTGTCGGAGGATTTGTCGTTCCTCCGTAGTCAGTCCTTCCGAGGGCCCGAACCGGGCTTTTAAAAGATCATGCAACTACCCCTCCGACAATAAAAGCTTTCCTTCCTTTGCCCTTTCAAGCAATTGTCCCCTCGTTAAATTTTCCGACAGCGAGTTTAAGTCGTTCCTTTTAGCCCGTTCCTTTTCAACCCACTGTCCCACTGCCTCCAGGCCCTGTTTAATCGCCTCCATAGCCCTTTGATATGCTAAAGATCTAACAGGTCTCGACGCCCCCCCCCGCCCAGCCGTTTCATCTGGTCCAAAAGTTGCCGCATCAGCCGCTCCTGTTCCTTTAAGTCCGGAGCACCCTCCTCTGCCTCCGGGGGCAGAGGAACTGCAGCTGGATCGGTTTCCATTGTCTCTGGCTCTAGGGCACTTAGCGGGACATAAGGAGGTATCAAATCATCATATTGCCCCTTACGACCCACCGGAGCAGAGACAAAAGAATTTGAAAGCATAGGCTTGGGGCCGTCCGGGGTTGCAACAAACGGATTTAAAGGAGGAGGAAGTTCTTTTGCCTCATCGGCAGACACAATGTCCCGGCTACTCGACCCCCCACTAGCCAGGTAGTCCGAACCCTGGCCCTGGAGATCATCATAGCCTTTACTCTCCTCCCTCGTTCCCTCAGTCTCCGGGCTCCCAGCGCCTGAGTCTGCTTGCGCCAAAGCAATAGCACCTTTTAAAGCTCCCGACATCGCCGCATCGCTCACAGCTGTTCCAAAATCAACCGGACTAGGCGATAAGTCCGAGCCAACTGCTGCGCCTCTTTAACCCCCGCCTGCACACTATCCCAGATTTCTCCTCCGATTATTTTCCAATGTTCATCATTAAAAACTTGGGACGGCTCCTTGAGCAATCCACGTCGTCTACACCAAAACAACAAATCTTCAAGATTTGACCTCGATATCTTATGCTCAGTCTTTTCCGATAGCTTCAGCAGCCCGTCCACGGCTGTCTTCTCGATTGCTGATACAGCATTCCCCATCCCCGATTCCCAGACTTCTGTCTGCCTGACTCACCGGTCAGCTGTGGCCACCAGCATCTTGCGCTCCCGTCTCTCTCGGACGGCCGGGATTCCTCACTCCTCATCTCTCGTCCGCAGGAACATTTCTCTCAGAGAAATTATATCCCAAACAGCTCCAGCTGTTATCGTCGGGGTCACCAGATGTCGCGGCCCGAGGGTGAGCGGAGATGAACAACACACCAATATGATGTGGAATCAAGCTCTGTTTATTATACAAATGCAGTAGCTTATATACATTTTGCTTGTACCGATCACGCGTCACGCGAAGCACCTAACTAATACAATTGGTCACCTATACCTGTCCACGCGCCGATCATGCAGCCTCCTTCGTTCCTGATTGGTCACCGATACTGACGTTCAAGTCCGTGCTATCTTGCACAAGTTCCTTCAGCTTGTTACAAGTCGCGCTCAAGTCCCTCAAACTTGTTACATTTCTTGCTTAACTTATCTCCCTTGTTCTTGTGGTCAGGGACGCGGCGTCCTTGCATAAACTCCCTCAGATTTTCTCATGCAGCTTACTCAAATTTTCTCATACACCCTGAGCAAATCCAAAGTCCCAGCACCCCTTTAAGGAGGACATTGAATCCCGCCCAATCAAATGGACCACCATGGAAAAAGGTATTAAGTACCTGAGAGAATTAGCTGTGCAAGAGGTGATTTTTGGTGACAGGTGAGTAGCAATCCCTGATGAAATCCTGTGCCAGTAACCCATGTTGCGGAAGTTTGTGCAGAGTGCCCTGTAGGGATTGATAAGAGTAGGACAGAAATAGATGTTAGCAAGAAGTAGTTATGCTAAGGCCTGCAAGGCTGAAAAACAGCCAACACTGCCCCGACCTTGAGGAGATAAGACCAAGGATGAGAAAAGCAGAAGCACCTGGCAAAACAGGAGGATAAGAGGAGAAAAACAGGGTGCTAGAGGAAGAAAACCAAGAGAATCACCAGCCAATTAAAAGTTTTTGAAGTGCGCATGGACAGACTTTGGGTTTGAGTGTGGGGCCAATTAGAAGTGGCCTGGGTGCCTGAGCAGTGGTGTCTTGTGTATAAATATAGCCTGTTGCACTTAATAAAGTGACTTCTGATTACAACCATATTGGCTGTGCTGTCGGAGTCCGTCCCTGCACGCTACAGTTGGTGACCCGGATGTAATACGATTCTACGGGATCGGAGTTGGAGGGAAAAGAAAAGGCAGGGGACTCGCCGCGGTCAGATGGCAGGACTGTTAACTGGACGTCTGAGAGAGACGTGGTAACAGAAGCCACCTGGACCATAACTGGGCGTTCGAGAGAGACGTGGTAACAGACAAATCAGTGCGATGGAAGAAAAGGTAAGCGGCGGCGAGGGTCAGAAGGGGAGCCAATAGTACTAAAGAAGAAGAAAAGTCAAGAGACATTCTGAAGCATATCCGTTCTACGAAATGGATAAAAGTGGAAAAACGGGCATTAGAGGACATATTGACCTTGAGACAAAAAAGAGGACATTTTAAAGAGGCTAATGCGGTTTTTGATGTGGATATATGGAAAGAAATAGGAAAAGACTTATGGGAATCAGTGGCTAATGGGTCTCAGAATGCAGTGGACATGAGCCGCCCCTGGAGGCGGATCGTCGATACTTTAGCAGACTTAAAGGGGGAGTTAAGATCGCAGCTGCCACAGAAGCCAACTTTCAACCAACTTCATTAGCATGCCCTGCGGACGCACTGAGGTTCTTTGGGGGTGATAATGAGCTCGATTTCGATAAATTTTCGTCATTCCCGCCCTACCCTGTGATCCCCTCAGCGCCCACTGACATGGAAATGGACCCACCACAGGCTATACCATCAGGCAAGGCTAATTCCCGCCCTGCAAATGACTCCTCCTGCCCTGCAAATGATTCTCCTGCAAATCCCTCCTTACCTTTCCCTCCTCAATCCCCCCCGAGGGCCCCTACCCCTCCACCGCCACGCCTGGATGCGCCGCTTTACCCCCCCCCCCCAGAAAGCCCATGAAGTGCAGAAAACAAACTGTACAACCCGTGAAAGGTTCTAAAGTAGGTATGTTTATTACAGCGCTGGATGCAAGGGGGATCGTTCCTCCTAACTTGCACACTGAAGTGTACAGCGAGCAGGTATTTATTACACCGAAGCATGCATATTTAACAGAGTTAGCTACATATTCATTATATAGGGTTGGATTATTATAATCAGTTCCGGGAACTCATTATCATAAGCCTCCTCCCATTGGCGCTTGTGCACTGCCTTCTGGTGGTCGTGGGCTGGGGTCTGCAGGGGTCTTTGGGAGGAAGGCTCTCAGTCTTCCTCGCAGTGTACTTTTCACCTTTTGTCTCAAAATGCTGATGTGTCACAGGCTTCTAATTGCAGGACTGGTGTGGTCTGGATTATCTCTGGTAGCCCCTCTGTGTTAATCATGAGTTCCCACTTTGTTTAGGTTAGTTTCTCTTATCTACAAACCATGCAAGATTAGCTAAGGCCCATAATGCTGTCAAGCCTCAAGGCTGTTCCACCTTTAGTATCTCAATGTCCTGTCTCCTGTGTATCTCAGGAGGTCCCAGTGAATCGGGGGGAGACAGAGACTAAATGATTTACTGGGAAGATATGTTCCAAGGGCAATGCACAGCTAGCTCAACATCTGTTACGTCTACCAAAGCAGGAGAGGAGACTAAGGTGTGACTGATAATGGGGAGAGCCTCAAACCGAGTCCTTCTTCTAGAACCTAAGAGCAACATAAACCAGCCTAAACCAGCCTTGAGGTTTGAACTCGGGCCAGGGACATAAAGAGCATGTGCAGAAAAGTGAGGTGAAAAGTTTAGAATGAGGAAGACTCTTTACTTCATCTGAGGAAGACTCTTACTTCATCCTGGGGACCCCTACCCACGACCACCAGACCACACTGCGCAAGCGCAATGCCGATGCAAATGACTTTTAGGTTCATTATAATATGAAGCGAGGCTGGGCGGGGCTAGGTAATGAATATGTATACGTCTATTGTGAAACTTAATGAATATGGAATATGTAACCTAATATATACTAAGCTGAAAGCAGCTGGGGGCACGCATGACTTTGGAGGAATTATCCCCCATGCATCCCAGTGCTGGAATAAAAATACCTACTTTACTACTTATTCAGTAGAGGAGTTTTTCCATGTATCACCAGGATATTGTAAAGAGTTACAGAGAATAACAAGGGTTGCTCAACTTGCTTCATTATCTTTCAAGCAGAACACTGTCCCCCTCACTTCACCCGCTGTCTTTGTCGACTGAACAGGAACTCCCAAGGGAAAAATATTCACAATGAGCCCATGTGGGAAGGAGCGCAGCTAAAAGATATATTGCAAATGTTGGATAAGATCGTGGACTCAGACAGATACGGGGACAGATACTCGGACAGATATCGGGACAGATATCGGGGCATGAGAAGATTGACTGATCTGCCAAAGATGGGGGTGGGGGAGGAACAAAAGCGGGAAGAATTAGAGGAACGGGTGGATGGGATCGGGGGAGGCTATAACCCGGTGCAAAGATGGAAAGGTTTTATAAAAAACCCTGTTGTGGAAGGGGAGTTTCTGCTGCAGGCAATGGTAGCTGAGGAAGCTTATCCAGTGATAGTGGACCCTAACAATCCCCAAGCAAGGAGCTGGAGTCCACTGGACTGGAAATTAGTGCGAGAAGCACAAAAAGCAATTCAGCAATGGGGAATGAGCAATCCTTATGTACAAAACATCTTAGACACTGTGTTTACATCTTATGACTTAACACCTTTTGATACCCCTAAGCTCGCAGACATGTTATTAACACCAACACAAAAGTTACTGTGGATGTCAGATTGGGAAGGACGTATAGTGGTGGCTATGATGCAAAATTTAGAATTACCAGCAGATAACGCATTGGCAGCAGCCACTAAAGACATGTTATTAGGAAAAGAGGCTTTTGTGGATCTGCAGCTGCAAGTGCGGCTACACCCCTCGATATTACAACAGTCACAGGCGCTGGCTAAAGCAGCATTAAAAGCAGTTCCACAAATGGGGCTTCCGCGCCCCCCGTACACGTCAATTAAACAGGGTCCTAAGGAATAATTTTTAAGTTTTGTAGAGAAGCTCCGTATGGCACTAGAGGGTGCCCCTGGGCTCAATGCCAATATGTGCATGGCTCTCAGTATGGAATTGTCAACTCAAAATGCGAACAGTACATGTCGCCGTATACTAGCCACCCTGCCGAAAACAGCAAGCCTGTTAGATATGATAGAAGCTTGTGCAAGGGCACCAATAGTGGAGGAAGAGGAGCGTGTGTTGGTACATGCTCAGGCACAGGCACAAGCCCTGGCGGTAGCATTAAAGCCTAGTATACAACAAAGGCGAGGAGATCGCGGACTGTTGATATGTTACAGCTGCAGAGGGAAGGGACATGTAAAGCGTAACTGTCCAACTAAGCAGCGAGGGGGGGGTGGTAGTCACAATTCCAGCACCGAGCGGAACAGGGCTGGAGCGTTCAGAGGAACCTGCAGCCGATGCAACAAGTTTGGTCACAGGACAAGTGAGTGTAGATCACGGTTTAAGACAGACAGGACTTGGATAAATCAGGGAAACGGGAAGCAGAGCACCGGGGGAGCAGCGCACTGACACAAGTGGCTCCTCACAGACAGGCTGTCTGGGCTGTCTCATAGCAGCCACCCAAGGAAGCGCAGGAGTCGATATGGCAACTGCGATCGGCTACTCAATAGAGGATGAAAAGGTTCATGTTATACCATCGCAGCTAAATGGGTCATTAGGGGGGCGGGTTAAGTGCATTGTTATTGAGAAGATCGTCATTGTGATAAACTGTGAATAGTTTGCTCATCAAACTTTGTACCAATTGCTTAAGCTGGTTTGCTCTAATAAAAGCACCAAATCAGGTATGGAAAGGTACCAAATGTATTCTGCTATACTGGGGACTCGGCCCTCCAGGACATCATCCCTGCTCCCACCGGATACAGGCCTGGCTGAGGCCTGAGTTGTAGATGTCATCATAAATTTTAGTTTAGTAGACTTGTAATTGCAGCTTGTTTTACATAGCCGTAAACTGTGTCTTGTCTTACATAGTTGTAAGTTGTGTTTTGTCTCACATAGCCTTGAAAGTTATCAAGGTTCTCCTAAATCCTGTAGCCTGTCTTGTGTAGTCTTGGTCTTTGTAGATAAGGGAACTAACTCCCAGACAGGGAGGAATACAGGAGAGCCTTCCACAGACAAGCCAGGTCACACCAGCCCTGTGATTTCTGACTCATCGCAACTCTGCATTTTGAGACAAAAGGTGAAAAGTACACTGCGAGGAAGACTGTCAGCCTTCCTCCCAAAGACTCTTGAAGACCCCGGTCCACGACCACCAGACAGCAGTGCGCAAGTGCCAAGGGGAGGAGACCTATGATAATGAGTTCCTGGACCTGATTATAATAATCCAACCCCACATAATGAATATGTAGTTAAGGCTGTTGGATATGCATGATTTAGTGTAATAAATGCCTGCTTGCTTGACATCTTTTGCGCACCGTTGGCGGAGCTGCGTCTCCCTGGTCGCCCAGCGCTGTTTTGCTTGCTATCGCTTGCTTAATAAATTCTTAAATTTTGTATTGGCTATGACTCACATAAATTTGTGAATCTAACTTATAACAATTTGGTGCCGTAACTCGGATAGAGGCAATCTGGTGGGAAGCCCCATACGGGGAGGCGCCCCGCTGATTTCAGCAGCCCTGTCTGGGTGCTATCGCATCACATCCTCTACTGACGAACCCTAAATTCGATAGCGAGCAAAAGAAAGCCGGCAAACCCTGTACTCTTTGTGCATGAAGCTCCAGACGAAGACGCAGGATTGCGTGAGTATAGGCCGGTTATCCGTTCGGTTGGGGTTGGGTATCCTGGAGTGCGATAGTGTGAGACGTCCACTGGATTTGGAAAATCCACCGGACAAAGCAAGTGCGGACCCCTTAGGAGTGCGGTTCCCACCTCCCGCGAGGGACTGGGCCACGAATAGGGGGCACGTGTGTGTGTGTGTGTGTATGTGAAGGCACTCTGGAAGATGGGACAGAGGAAGAGCAAGCCCTCTGATCCCATGGGTGGATTGGGACCTCATATGAGACCCCCCCCCCCCCCAATACCACCAGATAGTCCGTTAGGAGTCAGAAACCTAATTGGAATAACCAAAATAAATCAATAGATGTCTGATTTACGGACAATAATTATACAAGGAATTAAAGAAGCTATTCCTCGAGGACAGAACATTAATAAAGCATTTAACGAGCAGCAAAAGAAAGATGATAATGTGCTTTTATTGTGGAAAGAAAGGACACATTAAAAGGGATTGTAGAAAGAGGATGATGGACAAGAGGATGTCTAAAGAAGACTAGAGGTGTCAGGGGCTCTATCTGCTGGGGACCTGTGAGAAAACTGAGCCCTTGGTAAAACTAAAAGTGGGTCCCCAGTGACAAGAAATGGAGTTCCTAGTTGACTCAGGAGCAGAAAGATCCACTGTTCAAAGATTGCCCCGGGGGTGTAAAATATCCTCGGAGAAAATAGAAGCTACTGGAGCAAAAGGGGAACCTTTCGGTGTCTCCGTAATAAAAAAATGTACTCTTGGAAACACATCATGATAAGGTAAATTAGAGATATTGACACCTATTCTCAGTTATAAATGGTATGAGTGTGTTGAGCTAGCTCTGAAGTAAGTGGTCTGTGTGTGTGAGATGCAGTGCAGCTGTGCAGCAAGTGCATGTGTTCTGATCCGCGGTTCCTCTGTCCTGTGAGGGCTGTGGCCAGAGACAACGAAGTGATTGTAACCTGTTAGTGATTCCCGGGAAGAAAAACAACAAAACAAACAATCTAATTTTGTATTGTAGATACAAAACAAACAATGCTAACCGGTTGAGTGAATTGTGTCTTGTTATCGGCTGTATATCAGGAATCAAGCCCAGCTGCCCTCAGCCCATCTGCTACCTGAGGATGAGCTGGAACGCAAGGGGGTTTGATTTCTGCTAAATTTGGGGTTATAAATTGGATAAATAAAAGCAAAATAGGGATACAAGACTCCGTTGAATTGATTTAGTGTCTGGTTATTGTTTTGTGTATTATTGTTTTTAGTGTGTTTTGTTTGTGGTATTTTTGACGAAGTTCTGAATTAGCACAGAACTGAGAACTTTTAAGACTGTCCCTGGAACTGCACAGATGCAAATTCAGGGCTAGTTTCAGGTGATTTGGTATAAGGACTTTTTGTTGTTGTATGTTGTGATTGGGATAATTTGGTTGTGTCTGTTACCTATTGTTATTGTAAGAGGTGTGGGATTTCTTAAACACTGCAATGGGTGGGAGACAGAGTCAGGAGATTGATTGTAAAACCCCTTGGGGTGCATTTTCACACGTTGGAGGCAGCTGGGGTTGGCTGGCAGGAGTTGCCTTGGAATGTGATGCCTTGGTGGAGCTGATGTTGATTTTGGAGGAAAATGAGAAATGAGATGAAGTAATATATTCAGATATGTTTTTCTGAGTTAGAAATTATCCCGAGTGGTAGAGGAAATGTGGATTAAATGTGTCCCAATAAGACCCCTTTAGTTTTGGCTTTGGAAAAAGATTGTAAGAAGGATAGGGAAGTGTTGAAATGTTTGAAAGGAAAGGGAAAGTAGGAGGAAAGAATGGAAGACTATGCACCCAGGATCGACCAGAGAGCGGAGCAAAGAGTGGAACCAGATTCAACTGGACAGGAGGATTATAGATGCTTTATGGGTAGAAATAACAGACACCGAGAAACAGTTAATAATTAGGACTGCTCAGACTCATGTGCAGGGACAAATTGCCTCGGGAACTTTGTGAATAACAGTGGATCAGCACGGACCCCTGGCCGACCCTAATTGTGACCCAAATACTTCTGCTGAGTATGAAAGACTACAAAGATATCAGAATTAGATTAAATTTGGATTGGAGACTATGATACCCAAATGACTAAATTGGTCGACAGGGACCTCATGAAACCCCTAATCAATTTCTGGAGAATTATGATCAGCCATGAGAAAACACACGCCCCTTGATCCCTTGATCCGGCTTCTGTGGAGGGGACACAGCGGCTGGTCTTTTATTTATTGGCCAGTCAACAGAAGACATTAGGAAAAAAACCCCAAAGGAATAAAAAAACGCAAAACAAAACAAAACAAAAAACCAAAAACGTTCCAAAAGTTAAAGGGCCCGAGGCAAGGGATTTAGAAAAACTCTTACATGAAGAATGGAGGGTGGAGGTAAAGAACGGGGTAAAGGAAGAAATTTTGTCCTCAGATTACAGAGGTATCAATGTGCACACTGTAAGAGAAAAGGGCATTGGAGAAATGAATGTCCTGAGAGAAGCAGGGGGAGAGGTAGAGGAGCGATGCAGGCTCATTTTGAAGAAGATTGACAGGGACCTGGGGAATCTACCCCAGTGGATCCACTGGTTAAAATAAGGCTAGGGGAACAACAAAGAGACAAGGAATTTTTAATTGACACAGGAGCAACATATTCAGTTTTAAATCAAGCCTTGACACCAATAGATGATGACTTTGTAACGGTAAAGGGAGCCACTGGCCAAAGTGAAAAGGCATATTTCTTAAAACCTCTCAAATTCAAATTAGGCAAGCAGTTTGGGATACATAAATTTTTGTATATGCCAAACTTGCCCAAGCCATTATTAGGGCGAGATTTCTTGGAGCACTTGGAAGCAGAAATAAAACTTGAGAAAGGAAAACTAGAATTTTAAAGTAGGGAATGAACAAATAATTTAAATCCTAAGCTTGGCTCTCATTAGCACCCCCATCAAAGCCGGGGTATATGAGGAAATAAAAGACCAAGTATTTCCAGGAGTATGGGCATCAGAAATACCTGTGAGGGCAAAGAATGCCTCCCCGGGAATTCCATACCCCCTGGCACCCACAGAGTTCTGGAAGAGTAGAGAGAATGAATGGAGAAATAAAAAAACACCTCAGCAGACTTATGGTGGAAACAAAAATGAATTGGGTTAAATGTTTACCCTTGGCTTTTCTCTACATTCGAGCCCAGCCGAGGGCTGATGCTGGTATATCCCCCTTTCGTCATGTTATACGGAATGCCGTATGACTTGGAAATCCCACAGGACCACCCCCAGCTCGAGAGCCAACAAGTTAAACCTTATTTGATCCAGCTAATGGCTTGAAGGGAGCAATTACGAAATAAAGGTTTGGTGGTTCAAAGGCCTCCTTTAGATATGGCCATACATAAGATCAAACCAGGGGATAAGGTTTTGATTAAACCCTGGAAAGAATCCTCATTAACCCCTCGTTGGGAAGGACCCTTACTTGTTTTGCTCACCACAGAAACCGCCGTTTGGACAGCAGAAAGAGGCTGGACCCATGCAAGCTGTGTAAAAGGAGCCATCGATGACTCAGACGAGTCCTGGGAAGTTGTGAGCCCGCCCAGAGACCTAAAGATCACCCTCAGGAAGGTTTAAATGGACATAAAGGGGGCCAGGATAAGGGAAACGTAATAACAACAATAATATTTTGGGATTGGTGTGAAATCAGTAATCTATAGGAGTGCCGAGAACTGTGGTAATCTCATTGGAAATAAAATCTATTGGGTTATATATGTCAATTGGAAATATCAAAGTGTTCCTTCCAAAGGAGCTGGGTGCCAAACTGGGAGTTATATAAACGGAGGCAAGCACTCAAACTAGGTAGTACTCCCTCTCCTGAAGACTACCCCTGCTACCGAGAAGATGTTATCCCTCCTGGCTGGAAGCAACTGAGTCGATGAGCGAGGTAGAGGGGTAAAACACTGTGGAGAACCGACTCCTGTTACTGGAGCCGCATGGGAGTGCTGGAAAAACCACCCCAGTGATCAAAGGGACTTGAAAGTCTTCCAAAGGGAAGGTACCCAAGGCTCAAAACGGAAGGAAGGCATTAGTCAAATTGAATCAAAGTATGGGATAACAAAGAAATGGAGTTTCCACCCTTTTCGGTACGTCCTAGGCATATTGTTTATAATATGGCTAACCACTTTCTTATCAACCTTAGCAGGACCACTGGTATTGTTGGTTTTGGTTCCTGTATTTTTTAATAAAATAGTGGCGGCTGTAAAAAGCAGGTTGGAAGCAGCCCACTTGATGTTAATGGGAACCAAATATGAACCCATTAGAGGAATTCCAGAGATTGAAGACACTTACATTTTAAGCCAACAGCAGTTAAAACGGTTTGCTGAACAAAATGGTGAAAAGAAAAAGGGGGGATTGTGATAAACTGTGAATTGTTTGTTCATCAAACTTTGTACCAATTGCTTAAGCTGGTTTGCTCTAATAAAAGCACCAAATCAGGTATGGAAAGGTACCAAATGTATTCTGCTATACTGGGGACTCGGCCCTCCAGGACATCATCCCTGCTCCCACCGGATACAGGCCTGGCTGAGGCCTGAGTTGTAGATGTCATCATAAATTTTAGTTTAGTAGACTTGTAATTGCAGCTTGTTTTACATAGCCGTAAACTGTGTCTTGTCTTACATAGTTGTAAGTTGTGTTTTGTCTCACATAGCCTTGAAAGTTATCAAGGTTCTCCTAAATCCTGTAGCCTGTCTTGTGTAGTCTTAGTCTTTGTAGATAAGGGAACTAACTCCCAGACAGGAAGATAGGAGACAGGAGAGCCTACCTGCAGATAAGCCAGATCACACCAACCCTCTGATTCCTGACTCATCATTTTGAGACAAAAGGTGAAAAGTACATTGCGAGGAAGACTGGGGGCCTTCCTCCTGATGACCCCGGCCCACGACCACCAGACATCAGTGCGCAAGTGCCAAAGGGAGGAGACCTATGATAATGAGTTCCTGGACCTGATTATAATAATCCAACCCCACAGAATGAATATGTAGTTAATGCTGTTGGATATGCATGATTTAGTGTGATAAATGCCTGCCTGCTTGACATCTGGCGTGCGTGTTGGTGGAGCGCAGATTCCCTGCGCATGCAGCGCTGCTTGCTCATTCCCCATCACTAATAAATTTTTATTTTTTTATTTAAAGACGATTTTGGTCTCATTTATAACACTAATGCATCCCAAGATGCCATTGGTCTTCTTGTCCATGAGGGCACACTGTTGGCTCATGGTCATCCTGTTGTCCACTAGGACTCCCAGGTCCTTTTCCCCAGAGCTGCCCTCCAACAGATCAGCCCCCAACCTGTACTGATACACGGGGTTCTTCTTCCCCAGATGCAGTACTTTACAATTGTCTTATTGAATTTCATCAGATTTCTCCCTGCCCAGCTCTCTAGACTATTCAGGTCACGCTAGATGGCAGCACAGCCTTCTGGCGTGTCAGCCACTCCTCCCAGTTTTGTATCATCAGCAAACTTGCTGAGAGTACATTTTATCCCTTCGTCCAGGTCATTGATGAATATATTGAATAGGACTGGACCCAGTACTGACTCCTGGGGGATGCCACTACCCACAGGCATCCAACTAGATTGCCCCATTGACCACAACTCTCTGAGCTCTTTCCTTCATACAGTTCTAATGCATTTCGCTGCCCAATGATCCAATCCACGCTTCCTAAGCTTGACTGTGAGGGTGCCATAGGAGACAATGTCAAAAGCTTTGCTGAAGTCAAGGTAGACAACATTCACTGCATTCCCCTCATTTATCCATCTAGTAATGCCATCATCATAAAAAGCTATCAGACTGGTCAAGCATGACTTCCCCTTGTTTAATCCATGCTGACTACTTGTGATAAGCCTCATTTCCTCAACATGCTTTGAGACGGTGGCAAGAACAAGCTGTTCCATCACCTTTCCAGGAATGGAGGTGAGGCTGACCGGCCTATAGTTACCCGGGTCCTCCTTCTTGCCTTTTTTGAAGATTGGAGTGACACTGGCTTTCCTCCAGTCCTCAGGCACCTCTCCTCTTCTCCAGGACTTTTCAAAGATTATGAAGAGTGGCCCAGCAATGACTTCTGCCAGCTCCCTCAGCACTCATGGTTGCATCCCATCAAGGCCCATGGCAGCAGAGGACCTCCAACCTTGCCCACCTCACCCCCTGTAAGAGCCTGGCTGTTGTTTGCCTCAAACCTTGTGTGGTGATAAGGTCTGGAAAGACCCATCTGTAAAGGAGAGGTGTTGATTGCTTTTAATGTCTCTGTGCCCCCCTTTGGCTCCTTGCAGACATGATTTAACAAAAGGAAGAGATAGGTTCTGCATAGGTGGGACTCTGTCTTTTCTTTAGTTAAGTGCTCCTGCTGACTGCATCATGGGGGAGGTAGATGGCAGATGCCACACTACTTCCAGCTCATGGAGCTCATGCAAATCAACATCACTTCCTGTGGAAGTTGGGAATGCCACCCAGATACCTCAAGGGTATAAAAGGGACAGAAAAATATTGATTGGGTGTGCACCCACCACCAAAGAACTGAAGACTTGGATTGATCGAATGAGATGTCGCTGGATCCACGGATGGTGATAATCTTTTCTCTTTATCTTACTCTCTATCTTTCTTACTCACTCACCTCTCCTCTCTTTTCCTCTTCTCTAATAACTTTCTTCCTCTTCCTCAAAATTCGGTTGCGCCGTAAAATAATCGCCTACAAAGATTAACTCTTTTATCCGTACTGTTTGTTGATTGTTCTATTAGGGAGAGCTAATAAACTGTTTTGTTATTGTTCCTCGGAGTCAGTGTTGTGACTCTGCTGCCCCGGCTGCCCTGCCGTGCAGGGACAGCCTCTTTCAGGGGATCGCAAAGATTCACCTCCCTCATTGTCCACTGAGTGGGATGAGACACCCCCCCCAGGTACAACTAACCTACTGGCATGCGGCTTTGGCTGGGAAAGACCAGATGTCACTGCAGAACAGATATGAGGCTCTAGCTGAAAGGGACCAGTCAAATGAAGATGTTGGTGATGAACTACCTACACCAGAGGTATGTCCAAAGTCAAAAAGGTCAACTGCTCAAATCATAACATCATCCGCTAAGAAAAAAAGAAGGGTTATAGTCCTGGGGGACTCATTTTTGAGGAGAACAGAGGGTCCAATATGTCAGGTTGACCCCTCTCACGGAGAAGTGTTGTCGTCTCCCTGGAGCCCGCATTAAGGACATAACTAGGAAACTTCCCAGTTTGGTGCGGCCCTCAGACTGCTATCCTTTACTAATTTTTCATATAGGAGGAGATCAAGTAGTTTGAGAAGGATGAAGAGAGACTTTAAAGCCCTGGAAGGATGGTGGGAGGATCTGGAGCACAGGTTATATTCTCTTATTCCAGGTTCAGGTAGAGACACAGTAACTGACAAACGCATACAGTCTATTAATTTATGGCTTCATAAGTGGTCTCACCATAACAATTTTGGGTTCTTTGACAATGGGATGGCTTATACAGCACCAGACCTGCTGGCATCTCATGGGGGGCACCTTTCAAAAAGGGGGAGGAGAGTCTTTGCACAGGAGATTGCATGACTGATTGATAGGGCTTTAAACTAGATATGAAGGGGGAAGGGGAGATAACTGGACCAGCTAGGAATAAGCCCAAGGGAAGCATGCCAAGGCTAACAGCCTGGTTGACTAGTGTAGACTCTTGCTCTGCTACTTTATTTGAGACAAAGGCTAGAAATTTAGAAATCATGGAAGTACCTGAAAGGGGTTTGAAAGGAAATGGGGCACACACTCACAAAAAGATATTATCATTAACTCATCTGAAGTGCATTTATACCAATGCACACAGTATGAGCAGCAAACAGGGGAGCTTGAAGCCATGATGCACCAAGAAAATTATGACATAGTGGCCATCACAGAAATGTGGTGGGATGCCACACATAACTGGAGTGCCACAATCGAAGGCTACAAGCTCTTCAGGAGGGACAGACAGGGAAGGAGGGGTGGTGGGGTGGACTTATATATTAGAGAATGTCATGAGACATCAGAAATCAAGTATAGTGACAATGGGGTTGAGTCCGTTTGGATTAGGTTAAGGGCTAATAAAGCTGATATAGTTGTGGGAGTCTGCTATAGACCCCTCAATCAAAGCAGTGAGATGGATGAAGCTTTCTATAAACAATTGAGAGAAATCTCACAGTCACTTGCTGTTGTGCTTGTGGGGGACTTTAACCTCCCAGATATATGCTGGGAATACAACACAGCATAGAGGGAACAATCCAAGAAGTTCCTGGAATGTGTGGAGGACAACTTTTTCATGCAGCTGATAAATGAGCCAACCAGGGAAGGTGCCCTCCTGGACCTGCTCCTTGTGAATGGGGAAGAACTTGTGGGGGAAGTAAAGGTTGGAGGCCATCTAGGGCATAGTGATCACGAGATGATTGAGTTTTCAATCCTTAGGGAAACAAGGAGAGGGGTTAGTAAAACTTACACCTTGGACTTCTGGAGGGCAAACTTTGACTTGTTCAGGAGACAGACTGACAAAGTCCCTTGGGAGGCTGTGCTGAAGGATATAGGAGTTCAGCAAGGCTAGACATACGTCAAGAGGGAAGTCTTAAATGTGCAGAAGAAGGCTGTCCCTATCTGTCAAAAAACAAGCAGGCAGGGAAAGAGACCAGCCTGGCTAAATAGGGAGCTTTGGCCAGACCTCAAGAAAAAAAGGAGAGTCTATGACCTTTGGAAGAGGGAACAGGTCTCTTATGTAGACTATAAAGATGTAGTGAAGCAATGCAGGGAGATTAGGAGGGCCAAAGCGCAGCTAGAGCTCAATCTAGCTATGGCTGTAAAGAATAATAAAAAATGTTTCTATAAATTCATTAACAAAAGGAGAATTCAGGAAAATCTCCATCAGTTATTGGATGCAGAGGGAAACTTAGAAACAAAGGATGAGGAGGAGGTTGAGGTGCTTAACGCCTACTTTGCCTCAGTCTTCAGTAGGGGAACAAGCTATCCCCTGGTCATTCAGCTTCATAGGCTGGGAGACTGTGGATGCTGAAAAGCTGCTAGCAGAGGAATTTTCCTAGGTTCTCACAATATTCTGTGAGAACCCTTCCTTTCTCACACGTGTTATGAGAAACAGTAGAACGGTTTTGTAAACTAGACTAGCACATGGTGTTTCGATAAATTTTGTTTATGGTACATTGTAAAAATATTTTGAAATAGGTGCTGTAGGACTTTAACCAATCACCCTAGGAGATGGGTGATTACTGACCAATCGCCCTATGGGGCTGGGGTATAAAAATGGGGTTGTAAATTAATAAAGTTGCTTCTTTTGCCTGCTCTTGCTGAACTTATATGTTGCTGCGTCTCTCCGCTCCCGGCATAAACAGCGACATTTGGTGACCCGCGACGTGTCCGACCCGCACCAGCCGAAGCCAAGCAGCTCTCGGGAGGTACGCAACCCCCCCCCCTCCTTCTCCCCCCCAGCTCCGAGGTTCGCGGCCGGGACCAGTCCAGGCACCGGGGTATTAGAAAAACCCTGCCGAGATGGGGACTTGCGACTTGAGAGAAAGCGTGGTGCTGTTGGCCTGGAAGAATTTCCTGGCCACCAAAAAGAGCGCTGTTCCGGAGGACGCCCTCCGCGCTCTTTTGCAATGGGCAGCTGAGCACCAGTTTCTCCTGAGCTCTGACACCGCCTTTGATTTAAAGCTGTGGCGGCAGCTGGGCACCAGGCTCCTTCATGAGCTCCCCGACGGGGACGACACGCTGATGGACTTGTTTCGCACTTGGAGAGCTGTATTTGCTGTGCTACGAAATTCTGAAACTGGCGACGGGGGAGGGGTGCCGGCTTCAGAGGGGGACGCTGCTGAACTCAGTGTAGCAGCCGACGGCAGCCGCACCGAGGAGCCGTCTCCGGCCCCACAGGACCCGGTGCCGGTCCTACAGCCCGCTCAGGGGCAAGACACCTGGCCCCGGGATTATGTTCCCCCCAAATACCCGACGCCGGCAGAGCAGCTCGCGGAAACGCTTAAGCAGAGCGATGGCTCGGAGCGCTCCTCGCTCCTTAGCCCAGCGGCTCTGGTCTCCTCCGCGCCGCTCCCTTCGGCAAATATAACAGTGCCGGTCGTTCCCACGGCCTCTACAGTTGTCCGGCCCGGTCTAACGGTGACCTGGAGCTCCACGGCGGCACCCAGGTTTTCTACGCGCGCGCCCGCTGCGTTCACGCCACCCTGGAGTTTTCCACGAGCGCCCGCGGCGCCCGGCGGCTCCGCGCATGCGCCCTTCTCTGGGGGTTTTCATGCGGAGGCGCAGCCGCACATGAAGGACCTGTTAACGCGGCAGATGGCAATGTTGGAAGAATATCTGCCGAGGATATCTCAGCAGCTCGCGGAATTGCCCGAGGTGCTCCTGCGGGCGGTCGCTGAGAGAGCCGTGCCGGGCCGACCCGGGCCGGAAGTGCCGGCTCCGGGAATTCCGAACGCGGAAGTGCCGACGGCTCCCGCGGCGGAACCTGCGGCGCCGGCGGAACAAACGGAGGCCCCGGTGGAGGCGGAGACGGCAGCTCCGGCGCCGCCGGCCGAGCTGACGGCCCCGACTCCAGCGCCGGAGGCGGCTCCGTCACAAGATCCGCCTGCGCCGCCGGCAGCGCCCCAAACTGCGCCGCCCCAGCCGGCTGCCTTGCTGCCCCCTGCGCAACCGACTGCGGCCCCCACCGCCGCACCGCCCTCCAGCCCGGCACCCGTGCCCTGCCCGCCTCCATTGTTCGTGCTGGGGTCCTCCGGGAAACCCCTGCCTGACGATTCAGGCAGTGACACAGAGGGCACGCCTGCCTCAAGGTGGAAGGCTGCGGTAGCCGAACAGCGGAAGAAGCGGTTGCTGCAGGGCCATCCTTGGACACTCCCAGACTGTACTGTAACTGTCCGTCCAAGAAACAGCAGGCGTTTCTGGGAGTCGGTTAAATTGCGGGCTCTGGAGGAGGGCAACTGGGATCTCTTAGACAAACTGGGACTGCCAGAAACGTCAGGGGAATTTATGCGGGATCAGGAGACTGCTGTAACGCCTCAAAAGGGTGTGCCACCAACTCAAGGTGATAGTAACACCCCACAAGGGGATGTCCAAGCCTATCCTGTGTTTAAGGCTGCCCCAAATTCAGGTCAACATGATAGACATGACGTTTTTGCTTGGAAGGTTGTACAAGATTTACAATCCAAGGTGGCACAGTATGGGCTTAATTCTCCTGAACTCATGCAACTTCTTAGAGTGCTGAATGCTGATCTGCTTATTCCATTTGATATTAAGCACTTAGCTCAGATTATACTTCAACCTGTACAACTTGAATTTTTTGAGACTACCTGGAGAAAGATGTCTGAGAAGGCTGCACTACAAAATAGGCAATTGCCTTCCGCTGACATTAGACATGACGTTGAAGTAGATGCCCTTATGGGACTTGATAACTTCTCTAATCCTGATTTCCAGGCCACCTGGCCCACTCAAGTCATAGAGCAAGCTCAAAAGGTTGGCATGGGAGCTCTATTTAAGACCATGAACACGGCTACTCCCGACACATCGTATACAAAAATACACCAGGGGCAGACAGAGCCATTTTTACCCTTTGTAGAAAGGGTTGCTGCTGCCCTTGAGAAGCAGGTTGCAGATGACTCATTGAGGCGGATGTTGCGCATACAATTCGCAAGAGATAATGCCAACGATGAGTGTAGAAAAATCATTGATGCTCTACCAGGGGAGCCTACACTCACAGATATGATTGAAGCCTGTGCTAAGGTGGAGTCTGCGAGCCATAAAAGGTCTGCTTTGGCTGCGTTTCTGCCATCTGTTCACGCATCTTCTGATCGTGAACCGAAGCAGCCCAAAGCTGGGAGCAAACGGAAAAGGGCTAAATCAAGGCAAAAGGAAAACGCAGGGACCCCCCAGTGCAAGAGGTGTGGTAGGCCAGGTCATCGTGCAGAATACTGCAGATCTCTGCGCCATGCCGACGGTCGGCCTCTGTCAGGAAACTCACACCGGGGTGCAAGAAGGGGGAATTGCTCTCCGATGCAGGTGATCCCCCAGGGAATGGCACAGACACAGGCCTACCCAGCCACCTTACAGACGGCAGCCCAGGATCAGCCGGGGGCGACGTCTACACCACAACAACAGTTGTCCTAGATTCTAGTCGTATTTATAAGGTCCCTTTGAATGCATATGGACCCCTAGGTCAGGGACTCAGTGCAATGCTCGTGGGAAAACCTAATGTTACCCACCGAGGGATCTTTGTGCACCCAGAAGCTATTGATGATGACTTTACAGGTCAGATTCATGCTATGGTATCCACACCCAATCCCCCTGTTACTATCCCTGAAAAGACTTGCATTGCTCAATTAATGCCTTTTAAGTCATGTACCCCCAGGACAGAACAACAAGTTCACAACGATAGCGGCAGCGGACCTACAGGACTTCCGCAGATCTTCTGGACTGCAGACATCTCTAGCCAAAGGCCACAGATGACATGTACCCTAGTCCTGCCAAACGCTTGTCCGCCCCAGACTCAGCTTCGAGGTTTGATCGATACGGGTGCTGATGTAACGATTGTCTCCTTCTCTGCGTGGCCTCCTTCATGGCCTTTAGCCCTTGTGGGATCGGCCATTTCAGGGTTAGGAGGAACCGCACAGAGCTATTTAAGCGAACGACCTGTAATGGTAAAAGACCCAGAGGGACACACAGCTACAATTCGGCCTTATGTTACTAATGCTCCAGTCAACCTCTGGGGGCGGGACGTGCTGGCAGCTTGGGGGGTACGAATTGGGACAAATTTTTGATAGGGGTCACTGTGCGTAAGGGCGCACAGTTTCCTACGCTGCCTTTGCGGTGGCTGACTAACAGACCAATCTGGGAATCGCAGTGGCCCCTACCAAATGAGAAATTAGTCGCCCTTCGTCAGCTGGTTCAGGAACAGTTACAACAGGGACATATTGAGCCTTCCACTAGTCCCTGGAACACTCCTGTTTTTGTAATTAAGAAGAAATCAGGCAAATGAAGACTCTCGCAGGATCTCCGAAAAGTTAACGCAGTGATGGAAGGTATGGGGGCATTGCAGCCTGGTATGCCCTCACCCACCATGATTCCAACAGGGTGGGACATCCTGATCATTGATGTGAAGGATTGCTTTTTCACAATTCCTTTGCATCCTAATGACAGACCAAAATTTGCCTTTTCTGTGCCTGCAGTTAACAATGCTGAACCTGCAAAGAGATATCAATGGAAGGTTCTACCTCAGCGCATGAAGAACAGCCCGACTATCTGCCAATGGTATGTCGCTCAAGCTTTGTCCAGAGTCCGTGAGCAGTTTCCCGATGCATACTCCTACCATTACATGGATGATATCCTGGTGGCAGCGTCCACCCAGGATGAGCTGCTGAGGATACAGTCTTGGCTGCTCGCTGCTCTGCATTCCTACGGGTTGCAAGTGGCTCCGGAGAAAGTTCAAAAGCATCCTCCCTGGAAATATTTAGGAGTCAAAATTTTGGACCAAACTATACAACACCAAGAGGTGCAATTCTCAGATTCTATTAAAACCTTGAATGATGCTCAGAAATTGCTGGGTATTATCAATTGGGTACGTCCTTATCTAGGGCTAACCACAACGCAACTTTCCCCGCTTTTTAATATTTTACAGGGGGACCCCGATTTGAATTCACCTCGGAAATTGTCTCTGGAAGCGTGAGAAGCGCTGCGGGAGGTGCAACAGGCTGTTTCTGCTCGTCAGGTTTATCGAGTGGATCCCTCCATTGATATCACTGTTTTCATTACTGCTCCAGACCTCCATCCCACAGGTATCATTGGCCAGTGGAACACACAATGGTCTGACCCTTTGCATGTCCTAGAATGGGTCTTTCTGCCTCATCAGCCGAAAAAGACAGCACCCACGTTGTTTGAATTGATCGCTTCTCTGATAATCAAATGCCGCCAACGGTGTTTGCAATTAATGGCGGCGGATGCTGCAACAATTATTCTTCCAACACCGCAGGAACACTTTGAGTGGAGCCATGCCAACAGCGCTCCTTTGCAAAGTGCGCTGCAAAATTTTTCATGGCAGATTTCTTACCACCTGCCCAGCCATAAATTACTGCAGCTGGCAAAATCGACCAGCTTCACCTTGTGGCCAAAAAACAGTTGGGTGCCCGTGAAAGGACCCACCGTCTTCACGGATGGTTCTGGAAAAACAGGGAAAGCCATTGTTACCTGGAAGGAGGGATCTGAGTGGCAGGTGCTGGAAGGCCATGAGTCAGGCTCTGCCCAGCTGGTTGAATTGAGGGCTGTTGCCATGGCTTTTCAGCGGTTCTGTCAGGTGCCTTTGAATTTGGTTACTGATTCTGCTTACGTAGCAGATATAACCCAACGCTTGGATTGTTCACTTCTAAAGGAAGT
>JANVCC010009293.1:326577-385465 GCA_025345505.1 Todiramphus chloris collaris
TATAACCCAACGCTTGGATTGTTCACTTCTAAAGGAAGTGAATAATGCGGCTCTGTTTTCACTATTGCAAACTTTGTGGTGTGCAATTCAAGCTCGAGCGCATCCATACTACATTCTGCACATTCGAAGCTACACGAGTTTGCTAGGTTTTATAACAGAAGGCAATGCCAGGGCTGACATGCTGGCCAACCCTGCGTGGGTAGCGCCTCAGCCTGACAAAATTGCACAAGCCAAGGCATCGCACGGTTTCTTCCATCAAAGTGCACATACCCTGCAGAAGCAGTTTCACCTAACGCCAACTGAGGCTCGTGACATTGTCAGCGCTTGTGCCGACTGTCACGGGCTCGCTGCACCTTTGCCACCAGGGGTAAACCCCAGAGGTCTGAAAGCCTTGCAGCTTTGGCAAATGGATGTAACACACATCCCTGAATTTTGCCGGTTTAAATATGTGCACGTGTCCATTGACACTTTCTCCTCAGCTATGTGGGCTTCTGCTCACACTGGAGAGAAAGGCCGTGATGCCATTGCCCATAGGAAATTGGCTTTCTCGGTCCTGGGCGTGCCGTCTGCTGTGAAAACCGATAATGGTCCTGCCTACGCCTCGCAGAAGACGCGGCAGTTCTTGCACCTATGGGGTGTAGACCACACTTTTGGTATTCCGCATTCTCCTACCGGCCAAGCTATTGTTGAACGCGGTCATGGCACTTTGAAGCGTGTTTTGGAAAAACAAAAAGGGGGAATGCATGGAGAAACCCCACAGAGCCGACTAGAAAAAGCTTTGTATACAATCAATCATCTCACAGTACCACCAAATTCAAATAACCCTGTTATTCTGAATCATTTTCTCTCATTGCAGTCGTCAGGCGAGACGCACCTGCCTCGGGCAAAAGTCTGGCTACGGGATCTGCTCACCAACAATTGGGAAGGCCCGCATGAGCTTATTGCTTGGGGTCGTGGGTATGCTTGCGTTTCCACAGATACTGGGGTACGGTGGCTACCTGCAAGATGCCTTCGCCCTGACCTGCGGCACCAGAGACAGAACAGGCAACCTCCAAATGCTGACCAGAATGCAGATCATCAACCAAATGATCCTTCTGGTGATGACCAGGATACCGACCATCAGGCAGATGGTTCTTCCACAAGCAGAGACTGGGATGGTCCTTCCACAAGCAGAGACTGAACTTTGAGTTTCTTTTGTTATGGAGTCAGAAAGTTAAGGCCCTTAAGGCTATATTAGAGTTAATAACTGATGTAAATTTCTATTTAAGATTAATACCTGATAGAATTGTGATATAGAATTTTGTTTGCTAGATGTATTTCCTATGGCATCACTGGAGACTCTCTGCCCATTTTAAGGCAGCATCTGATTTGGGCTCTGTCTGGTAACTGGCCATTACCAGACCGACCCCTTATCAGCATCCGATTTAGGCTCTGTTTGGTAACTGGCCATTACCAAGCAGATCCCTTATGCTGCGTTTGTTCTCCCTTCTGCAAGACTACCCGCAGAGGTTTACAAACGATACCTTTTTGGTCTTTAAACAAAAAGGGGGTATTGTGGATGCTGAAAAGCTGCTAGCAGAGGAATTTTCCTAGGTTCTCACAATATTCTGTGAGAATCCTGCCTTTCTCACACGTGTTATGAGAAACAGTAGGACGGTTTTGTAAACTAGACTAGCACATGGTGTTTCAATAAGTTTTGTTTATGGTACATTGTAAAAATATTTTGAAATAGGTGCTGTAGGACTTTAACCAATCACCCTAGGAGATGGGTGATTACTGACCAATCGCCCTATGGGGCTGGGGTATAAAAATGGGGTTGTAAATTAATAAATTTGCTTCTTTTGCCTGCTCTTGCTGAATTTATATGTTGCTGCGTCTCTCCGCTCCCAGCATAAACAGCGACACCTCACCAGAAGTTAAGTTTTTGGGTATTTGGTGGAAGGGCGGCACAGCATGCATTCCTCCTGATACGTTAGTTGCCCTTGAGCAAATCAAGGTGCCTGAAAACAAGAAGGAGCTGCAACCTGCCCTGGGATTGTTAGTATTTTGGAGAAAGCATATTCCCGATTTTTCCATCATTGCACGTCCATTATATGATCTTATGCGCAAAAGGACTATTTGGGACTGGACTCCTATCCATGAGGAGGCCGTAAGGCTACTGGTGTTTGAAGCTGGAGTTTATCAGGGTCTAGGTCCCATCCATCCCACTGACCCCTTGCATATTGAGTGGGGTTTTGCCACTCATGGGTTAACTATGCACATGTGGCAGCGGGGACCAGAGGGACCAACTCGCCCTATAGGTTTTATCTCTCGTAGTTTCAAGGATGCAGAGAAACGATATTCTTCCTGGGAGAAAGGCCTTTTTGTTGTTAACCTTACACTACAAGAGGCAGAGAGGATCACTAGCAAGCAGCCAGTCATCTTAAGGGGACCATTTAAAGTCTTAAAGCCAGTGCTTACTGGAACTCCCCCTCCTCAGGGAATAGCACAGCGGGAGACAGTTAGGAAATGGTATGCCCAGCTGGATCACTACTGCCACCTACATCAGGTAGAAGAAGGGTCCCCTCGAATCCTTCCCATTCAAGACCATCCCAATGAACAATCTGATTTGGGATCACTCCCCTCTCCCATTAAACCTGCTCCCACTTTTGAATCCCACCTCAAGAATATTTGGTTTACAGATCCATCTTCCAAAAGGGAAGGGAAGGTGTGGAAGTATCGTGCAGTGGCCTTACATGTGAACTCTGAGGACCGCATTATAACAGAGGGTGAGGGAAGTGCCCAAGTGGGAGAACTGGTAGCAGTCTGGAGTGTAGTAACCAGAGAATCACCAACAGAGGAGCCAATATATATCTATACTGACTCTTTCGCGGTGTTTAAATGATGTACAGAGTGGCTTCCCTTTTGGGAGCAAAATAGCTGGGAGGTGAACAGAGTGCCAGTATGGCAACGGGAAAAATGGGAGGAGATTTTGAACACAGCAAAACAAAAGACCATATTAGTGGGATGGGTACCTGCACATCAGGATGGTGAACACCCAGCTCACATATGGAATAATCGAGTTGACTCACTGACTCGATTGGCTAGCCTGGCCGCTGAAGGGCAGGAAGAGAAATGGGATTCCCTGCTTGAATGGCTCCACGTGAAACGTGGCCATTCAGGAATTAAAGATCTTTTTGAGGAAGCAAGTACTAGGGGGTGGCCTGTCTCCCGAGAGCTGTGTAACACAGTCATTTGAGCCTGTGAACAGTGTCGGATACGCTTAGGAAACAATCCTCTGAAAGACCCCCCCCTCCATTTAAGGACCAATAAGGGCCTATGGGAAACCTGGCAAATTGGCTATATTGGGCCTTTTCGAAAATCAGAGGGAAAGCAATATGTACTCGTGGGGGTGGAGGTAATATCAGGACTTACTCAAGCTGAATCAGTATCCCATGCCACTGGAGAAAACACAATAAAGGGACTGCGAATGTGGTTTAGCTATTTCCCAAAACCGTGCTCAGTTCAGTCCGACAATGGAAGTCATTTCACAGCATCTATAGTTCAGGATTGGGCAAAGTCTGAAGGAATTAAATGGGTGTTCCATACCCCATATTACCCACAGGCAAATGGGATAGTGGAACGAACAAATGGTCTCTTAAAGCGATTTCTGAAACCTCATGATCCGGGATGGGCAAATCGCCTCTGGGATGCAGTTACTAAGGTGAATGACCGATGGGGGATAAATGGATGCCCCCGGCTAAGTGCTTTTTGCCCTCAAGCCCTTTCCCTTATTTCCATTCCCAAAGGGAAAGCCGAAGTCTCTGACAAGGTGCTACACCGTCCAGGACAGCCTGTCTTGGTCGAACTTCCTAAAGTGGGACAGGTTCCCTTGACATTGAAAACTCCCCTGAATATGTATGCCTGGGTAGCCACTGATGGTCCTTCCACAAGCAGAGACTGAACTTTAAGTTTCTTTTGTTATGGAGTCAGAAATTTAAGGCCCTTAAGGCTATATTAGAATTAATAACTGATGTAAATTTCTATTTAAGATTAATACCTGATAGAATTGTTATATAGAATTTTGTTTGCTAGATGTATTTCCTATGGCATCACTGGAGACTCTCTGCCCATTTTAAGGCAGCATCTGATTTGGGCTCTGTCTGGTAACTGGCCATTACCAGACCGACCCCTTATCAGCATCCGATTTAGGCTCTGTTTGGTAACTGGCCATTACCAAGCAGATCCCTTATGCTGCGTTTGTTCTCCCTTCTGCAAGACTACCTGCAGAGGTTTACAAACGATACCTTTTTGGTCTTTAAACAAAAAGGGGGAATTGTGGATGCTGAAAAGCTGCTAGCAGAGGAATTTTCCTAGGTTCTCACAATATTCTGTGAGAACCCTGCCTTTCTCACACGTGTTATGAGAAACAGTAGGACGGTTTTGTAAACTAGACTAGCACATGGTGTTTCGATAAGTTTTGTTTATGGTACATTGTAAAAATATTTTGAAATAGGTGCTGTAGGACTTTAACCAATCACCCTAGGAGATGGGTGATTACTGACCAATCGCCCTATGGGGCTGGGGTATAAAAATGGGGTTGTAAATTAATAAAGTTGCTTCTTTTGCCTGCTCTTGCTGAACTTATATGTTGCTGCGTCTCTCCGCTCCCGGCATAAACAGCGACAGGAGACAGGGAGAGAAAGCAGAATGAGAAAGCTCATGATTAAAGAGGAGGTGGTCAGTGACCTTCTATGCCACTTGGATGCACACAAATCTATGTGACCAGATGGTGTCATTGTATGGCTCAACATGTCATTGTTGAGACAGACTCATGACACTCTACCTTCTCCAAAAGCCCAAATGCTCAAGCTCCCAAACTATTGTGGCTGCAAGCCCTTTTATAATCCTTCTAAATAATAAGTGCCCACACCTGATTGGCCCAATCAAAGACCACCTGTCCACAATTAAATGCTTTTCTCTTTCTGTTATAGCTTTGATAAGCTTTCTCTGTTTGTGAACTGATGGTTCTTTTCTCAGGACTTTCTGGCCTCCTCAAGGGTACACAGATGTTCACTCAATTTTATTTATCTAACTGACATTCTAATCCCTCGAATAAGCCGAGGCCACCCACAACAGGATGGGTTACACCCAAGGGTGCTGAAAGAGCTGGCAGATGTGATTGACAAGTCACTTTCCATTATTTATCTGAAGTCCTGGCTAACTGGAGGTTAGTAAATGTGACGCCCATCTACAAGAAAGGAAGAAAGGAGGATCCAAGTAACTATAGACCCATTAGTCTGACCTCAGTACCAGGGAAGGTCATGGAGCAGATCATCTTGAGTGCCATTACAATCCATATAGAGGGCAACCAGAGGATCAGGGCCAGTCAGCATGGGTTTAGGAAAGGCAGATCTTGCCTGATGAACCTCATTCTATGAGAAGATGACCCGACTACTGGACGAGGGAAAGGCTGTGGATGTTGTCTACCTGGACTTCCGGAAAGCATTTGACACTGTTCCCCACAGATTTCTAATGGAAAAACTGGTTGCTCATGACCTGGATGAGAATACGATCTGCTGGATCAAGCACTGGCTGGACGGATGGGCCCAGAGAGTAGTGGCCAATGGTACTAAATCCAGCTGGCGGTAGGTCACAAGTGGCGTTCCTCAGGGCTCAGTGCTGGGACTGTTTCTATTTAACATCTTTATTGATGATCTTGATGAGGACATAGAGTCTACCATCAGTAAATTCGCAGATGACACCAAGTTAGGCAGGTGTGTCAATCTGCGTGAGGATAGGGAGGCTCTCCAGAGAGACTTAGATAGACTGGATCACTGGGCCACTGCTAATGGTATGAGTTTCAACAAGGCCAAGTGCCAGATCCTGCAGTTGGGCCACAGTAACTCCATGCAACGTTACAGGCTTGGGGAAGTGTGGTTGGAGAGCTGTCTCGCAGAGAGGGATCTGGGGGTTCTAATTGACAAGCGAATGAATATGAGCCAGCAATGTGCCCAGGTGGCAAAGAAGGCCAACGGCATCCTGGCTTGTATTAGCAATAGTGTGAGCAGCAGAAGTAGGGAGGTGATTGTCTCCCTGTACTCAGCACTGGTGAGGCCTCACCTTGAGTATTGTGTCCAGTTTTGGCCACCTCAGAAAAAGAGAGATCTCGAGATGCTGGAGCTGGTGCAGAGGAGGGCAACAAAGATGGTCAAGGGACTGGAGAAGAGATCGTATGAGGACTGTTTGAAGGAGCTGGGTCTGTTTAGTTTGAGGAAGAGGAGGCTGAGGGGAGACCTCATCACCCTCTATAACTACCTGAAGGGATATTGTAGAGAGGTTGGTGTTGGTCTCTTCTCTCAGGTAGAGACAGAACGAGAGGGAATGGCCTAAGGCTGAAACAAGGTAGGTTTAGACTAGACACTAGGAAAAAATTCTTCACGGAAAGAGTGGTAAGATATTGGAATGGGCTGCCCAGGGAGGTGGTTGATTCACCATCCCTGGATGTGTTTAAGCATCACTTAGATGTGGTGTTGGGGGATATGGTCTAGAGGTGAACTTGTAGAGTAGGGCTAATGGTTGGACACTACTATCCCAAGGGTCTTTTCCAACCTAAATGATTCTATGATTCTGTGATTTGTGGATGTTCAGTTTACTTAATTTATCTCTAACTGGATCCTCTTCAACTGAGGCAAAACCTTACTTTCTCCTGACTTCCTCTGTGGTCTTGAAGGTCTGGGACTCCTGGGGGCTGGTCTTAGCAGTAAAGAGCGAGGCAAAGGTGGCCCTCCATAATTCTACCTTATCCATATTCTTGTTCACCAGGGTTCCCATTCATTCAGAAGTTGTCCCACATTTCCTCTAGTCTTTTTGTCTCCGAGGTACTTGAAAAAGCCTTTCTTTTTGTCCTTGACTTCCTTTTCTAGGTTTAGTTCTAAGGAGGCCTTATCTTTCTGTATCGTATCCCTACATCCTCTGACAACATTCTTGTATTCCACCCAAGTGGTCAGCCCCTTCTTCCATGTTCTGTACACTTCCTTCTTCCACTTAAGTTTATTCATTAGCTCCCTGCTCATCCATGCAGATCTCCTAGCTGTCTTACTTGATTTCTTACTCTTCAGGATGCTCTGGTCTTGAGCTTGGAAGAAATGGTGCTTGAATACTAACCAGCTCTCTTGGGCCCCTCTACCATCTAGAGCCCTAGCCCATGGGACTTCTCCAAGCAGGTCCTTGAAGATGCCAAAGTTAGCCCTTCTGAAATCTTAGGTAGTGATCCTGCTTGTGGCTCTGTGCCTACTGCATATGATCCTGAATTCCACCATCTCATGGTCACTGCATCCAAGGCTGCCCCCTACTTTCACATCCTTGACAAGTCCCTCCTTGTTTATCAATACAAGGTCCAGCACTACTACTCTCCTTGTTGGCTCCTGCACCACCTGCATCAAGAAGTTATTGTCAATGCACTGGAGGAACCTCCTGGACTGCGTGTGTCTGGCTGTGTAGTTTTTCCAGCAAATGTCAGTATAATTGAAGCCCCCCACAACAACTAGAGCCTGTGATTGTGAGGCTACTTCCAGATGCCTGTAGAAGACGTCATCCTGATCTGGTGGTCTTTAGTAAACACCCACAACAATGTCTCCAATATTAGTCTGCCCTTTAATCTTTACCCACAAGTAGTCAACTCACTCTTCATCCACCCCCAGGGAGAGCTCGATACATTCCAGTTTCTCTCTCACATAAAGAGCAACTCCACCACCTCGCCTTGCTGACCTATCTTTCCTAAAAAGGATATAGCCATTCATGATAGTGTTCTGGTCATGTGAGCTGTCCCACCATGTCTCAGTAATTGCAATGAAATCATGGTCCTGAGAATGTACACAGATCTCTATTTCTTCTTGTTTGTCCCCCATACTGTGTGCATTAGTGTATAGTAATTTCTGAGAGGTGGCTAGGCATGCAGGTATTCTGAGGCTTTCTCGTTATTGTCTATGGTGGTAGCTAAGGAGCGTTGGTTCCAAGCTTGGCTATCCTGATTTATTCCCCAGGTCAATGCATCACCATCCCCCACCTCCACTGAGACAACAGACTGAAAGGCCTTACCAGTACACCATCCCACAGACACCAGCATGCTGTGCATGGGTTCCTCTCTGTCCAGCCCAGTCCCATCCCCATCCCCCTTCAAGTCTAGTTTAAAGACCTTTCAATGAGCATTGCAAGCAAGAAGTTCTTGTGTGAACATACTTTATGAATTGAGTTGTTTTTTCTTGTAAGAAAAGAATATATAATTGTGGGAGGATAGTGGACTCGCACAATTCTATGAGAGTTATAAAGCAAAGCCACTTTATTATCAAATTGCAGCTTAATTTATATCCTAAAATTTCCTGATCACACGCACACTCACTTACTATTGGTTCTACATGTTTATACATGAGCTGTTCATGCGTCCTAAGCTAATACATAATTGTCTATCCTACACCACCTCCATCACCACCCCCCATCCTGGTTATGTTCTACTTTCTTTTTCTTTATCTTCTTGCTTCACTGCTTTGCTTCCTCCTTTGCCGTTCTCAAGCATACTTCAAGGTTGTCGCCCACAGCCCAGTTTATTCCCACAGTCTTGCTGATAGCAGGCATGCCTGTTTTCCTCCAGGAATGATACCACAATTCCCTCTTTTTGTTTTTGTGCAAGCTATACCCCTTGAATAGCTTTTTCAATCATCCTTCCTACCATCCTCAATATACAAGGTACTACAGCTAACATCACTAACACTATTGTTAAAATGACCATCCCCTGCATTAACTGATCCTTAATCTCTGTCTGTCCAGTTGAGCCGAATCCACCCTTCCCTCCTTTCATTTGTTCAGGCCCGAGGTATCTGCGCAGTGAAAGGCACTAGCTGAGCAATGCGACTAGCTGCAGGTATATTAACTGGTGGGGAGGGAGTCCACACCATAATCTGTATTTGTCCAGTAAAGTCCACATCAATAACTCCAGAGAACACAAACAGTCCTTTCTTTGTTGCTGACAATCGACCTAATAAAAGCACACTCAAGCCATATCCTAAGGGTCCTTTAACATTAGTGGGCACACACTGGACTGCTGTGTCCCACAGTGTTACTTCTGCTGTTTCCACATCCACTCCGGTGCTCCCTGCAGTTCTGGCGCAGAGGATTGCCAAGCTGCCTGGCTCCTCGCCTTCATTTGTGTCGACACGCGAGGCAACAGAGCCAAGCACCCTATCCCTATTAGCTGTAAAGCCTCTATAGGTAGGAGAGCCTGTAATTGTACATTTACAAACGGACCTTGACCAGTCATTTGCTCAAACGTTATCAGACGCAGCGGGTCTCCCTCCTTTCTTTCAATATTTTTTAATGACTCTTGCATGCACAACTTATACCATCTATCTTGCCACAACAGTTGCTGAGTCAGCGTTAAGAGCATATCAGTCATCTGCCGACAATTCCAGGGTGTCAAAATCTGACCCCCAAAAATATTATCTAACAGAGCTTGTGTAAAGGGTGCTTGTAACCTATAATTCAAAACCGATTTACGAACCTCCTTGATTAAGTCCCAATGAAAAGGCACCCACTGGTTTGGCCCCCCCTGCACTACCATAACTGGGTATGCAAACGGCACATCAGTTATTCCGTCCCTCAGAGCTCCCTCATACACATTCCTCCACCGCTCACTAGCATCACAGCCCATACATTGCCCCCCATCTCGCTTTTGCCTTTCACTGTATATTGTTACTGGGGGCTCATCCCACTCATCATCACTGTCCTCCGGCAGCGGTGGATAATCTATTGCAGGGTCAGGTGGGGAGGGTGAGATCTTAGGAATGCCTCTCGGTGCTGGTGTTGGAGGGACCTTATTATGCTGAGGAGGTTTTATCGGAGGGGTTGGCTTTGGAGGTGCTTCTATACCCACGCCTTGTCAATGTGGGTTACGGTAAACAAAATCTGTGGGACAAATTCCTGCCTCGCTTGCACCCTCCTTATCCTCAACTTGTACTATAGGCGCTGTTGGTGCAGTTGGTGCAGGCGAAAGGGCATCTGATGGAGACGAAAATGGATTAGGTGGGGGCGAGAACAGATTTATGGCCAGCTGTACTGTTGCTTCTGCCCCGGACGCTGTCTTTCCTTCTGCTTTCATGTCCTGCAGTGTGGTTAGTACTAATTTCCATGATATGACTAAGTCCGACGCTACTTCATATCCTTTCCCTATACTGTCCTTTAGTTTTTCTCCAATACCCTCACAGGTCCCTGGCTTAAATGCCAAAGATAGATCAGGGGCATACCCTTGATTGTGGAACCACCTTAAGAGCCGCCATAATGAATATTCATCATACTTCAGTCCTCTCTTAGAGAGAATATGCAGTAGGAGTCTGACAATAGCCCTCTCTTCATGTGAAGTGTTCTGCCCCATACCGCCCCGTCTGCTCACCTCGCAGGGTGGTTTATCCCGGTGCAACGATTCCTCTTTCTTTCAGGCTGTTGTCCCACCCCCTGCACCGGTCCAGCCATGCAGCTTCCAGCTGGGCTCCTCCCATGGCATCTTCTCACTCTCTAATGGATCGGGGTCACCATTTGCGGGAGGATACTGGACTCACACAATTCTATGAGAGTTATAAAGCAAAGCCACTTTATTATCAAATTGCAGCTTAATTTATATCCTAAAATTTCCTGATCACACGCATACTCACTATTGGTACTACATGTTTATACATGAGCTGTTCATGCGTCCTAAGCTAATACATAATTGTCTATCCTACACCACCTGCATCACCACCCCCCATCCTGGTTATGTTCTACTTTCTTTTTCTTTATCTTCTTGCTTCACTGCTTTGCTTCCTCCTTTGCCGTTCTCAAGCATACCTCAAGGTTGTCGCCCGCAGCCTAGTTTATTCCCACAGAGTCTTGCTGATAGCAGGCATGCCTGTTTTCCTCCAGGAATGATTCCACATATAATAGCTCAAATTACCAAAATGGGAGAACCTGTTCTATGGACACGGTCTTCCCTGTGTGCTGCACATGGATTGGAAGCCCATTTGATGCTATACCACTCAGGGTTATCAGAGCCTTCTAGGAGGATCTGCTCCATGATCTTCCCAGGCACAGAGGTGAGGCTGACAGGTCAGTAGTTCCCAGGGTCCTCCTTTCTACCCTTTTTTAAAATGGGTGCAATGTTTCCCTTTTTCCAGTCACCAGGGACTTCATCTGACTGGCAGGACTTTTCAAATATCATGGAGAGTGGCTTGGCAACTACATCAGGCAATTCCCTCAGGACTCTTTGGGAGACAGGCTGAGCATTGTGGGAGACAAACTGAGCAGTTGTCAGGACAGCAGCAATACTCATCTCCACAGAATTGAACCCACAATGAAGAGCAGAATTGAACCTACACCAAAGAAGCATCTGAAACTCAATACACCACAAATGGCACCCAACGTGGGGCCATGGGTCTGAAAGGCTGAGCAGACAATTTCCTCGGTGTAGCCCAATTGAACTAATATTCCGGTGGGGAGAGAGCTGGAGACCGTACAGCACAATCACTTGAGCAAAGAGGTGAGAAATCAGGAACTATGGGAAGAAGTCCAAGATGGTGCTGGAAGTTTTTGTAGAAGTATAATTGCTCTCAGGAAGAAGTCCCCTTAGGAAGAAGTATAGATTAAGCCCCTCAGATTTTGTTAAACCCTGACACCTGCGCAAATGGGTTCAACTGAACTCAGTCATAATAAAAAAGGGGGAATGGTGGGAGACAGGTTGACATTGTGGGAGACAGACTGAGCGGTTGTCAGGACAGCAGCAATACTCATCTCCACAGAATCAAACCCACAATGAAAAGCAGAATTGAATCTACACTGAAGAAGCATCTGAGACTCAATACACCGCAGGACTCTGGGATGCATCTCGTCTGGTTCTATAGACTTGTGTATATTCAGATTCCACAGGTGGTCAGGTGGTCGTGAACCTGAACATCACTTACAGTGGGAGGGACTTTGTCTCCCTGGTTCCCACCTTGTGGTCTTTCAACTTGGGAGGTGTAGGGAGAGACATTGCCAGGGAAGACTGAAGTAAAAAAGTTGTTGAGTACCCCAGCCTTTTCCTCATCTGTTGTTCCTCTCTTGTCATTCTTGCTCATCCTATCTGTTTGATTAGAACCTATGTTTGGCATCAAATAGACAAGGGCAGTTCTGGGCAATTAGAGAGTTGCTGCTGAAGGTATGGTGGGAATGCAGGAATGGGACAAGGCATTGAGTATCTCCAAGCTTAGGCGACAGCTGCACGTGGAAGCTTCAGAGGTAAAAATTAAAATCCAAATGGGGATGTCTCAGTCTGATCTCAATCCTGTCTTAGGCATAGAAGTTCTCCAGTAAATCTAGTTATAATTCTTGTTTAAAATTGTGTAAGTAGGTTTAAGGTCACGGCAGCCTGCTAGACCTATAACAGATGCTATCTGTTAACCCCCCTCCCTCCCCAAAGGGGAAGATAATGGGAATAAGGGAGAAAGAATTAGTGATTACAAAACAAAACTAGAACAGATTTAATGAAAATGAGAATGATAATAATAATAAATGGAATACAAATATCTACAAAAACAGTATTGAACCCAACCCCCCCGATGAAAATTATGTCACCATCACCACTGATGCTGTGGAGCAGACACCAGGAGAGTCCCAGACTGGGCCCAGAAGCAAACAGGAACTATGTTCATGATCTGGATTCTGGTACTACATTCAGGAACACACATATCAAAATCAAAGGCAGAACAGAGTCACCTTGAGATGCCATCCAAGGAAGAAAAGCGTAAGAGGACACAAACTGAGCTAAGCAGGGCAAAGAGAGAGGACACCCTCATGATCCCTCAGCTTTATAGTGAATATGATGTATATGGGATGGAATACCTCGTTGGTCATCTTAGGGTCACCCGTCCTGTCCACTCCTCCCCTGCAGCTGCAGCCTTTCAGTTTTCTGCACCCCCCAATGTGGTACACAAGATTCAGCAGTGGCCTTGGTCTTCATACCAGTCCTTGGTAGTAACTCTAAACATGGGGTGTTATCACTGCTACAAGCAGGCACTGCTTGTGAAAACAGTCTGCTAACATCAGAAACTGCAGTTAGTTAGAAGAACTGAGATGAAAAGTAAAATTACTGAAGAGAATTAGTTCTGTTCTCACTCAAACCAGGACAGGGGCCTTGAGCAGCAACAAGGCTTTGAACAAATTAAATGGGAGATTGTTCATGTAGTAGCCCTCAGGCTCGTTTGGGGGGCCTGTGGAGACTGAACAGTCGTAGCATGTTTCCTGTGTACAGAGTGTATCACAGACCGTCTCAAGGAAGCGGCACGCAATCTACATTTTTTGGTAGCTACCCGACCTGTGTTACTGCTCTGATGACTAATATGACGCCACACAGTGAAGATATTAGAAATTAATAGCAATAATATGATCTTTTGGTAATAACCACATCCACAGTCCTCACAAATTGGAGTTCTAAAAACTGAGGTAGTCAGATTAGCATAGTGTGGAGCAGTATAAATTCCCGAGATGAAAACAAAAGTATTTCTAGTAATAAAATCCACTATGTAATGCCAGTAGTACCAAGATGCACTCGCTGCCCAATTCAGTGCAACATAAATCAGAGATAAACACCACAGAAAAGCAGAGGCTTTCGCCCAGCTCCCAAGCCCGAGAGCATTCAGATAAACAGTGAGAAGAAGCAAACAGTGACATAATGCGTATGACACATAAGGGAACAGTACAGCATTTAACTCTGAAAGAAATGCTAAAAGGAGACGAACGGACACTGCTCTCAGAAATGACATCATTTAGGCAGACTGTTTTAGTTTCCAATTCTTAAAGGCACTCAGAAAAAAAAAGGTGATACTCTCTGAAGCAAGTGAAACGGAATTTGAACTGTTTGGCCAATCAATCAAAGCTCTGATCGTGTCCCACGTTGGGCGCCAATAAATCTGTCGGGGTTTAGGGTCAGGGCAGCCCCTTAAACCTATAACAGACGCTCTCTGTTTACCCCCCTCCCTCCCCAAAGGGGAAGAGAAAGGGAATAAGGGAGAGAGACTTAGCGATTAGAAAAGGAAACTAGAACAGCTTTAATGAAAAGGAAAATAATAATTATAAAAATGGAATATATACAAATATATACAGAACCAGTATCGAACCCAACCCCCCTGATGGTAATTACATCACCGTCACCACTGATGTTGTAGGCACCGGGGGAGTCCCAGACTGGGCCCCGCAGCAGACGGGAGCTGTGTTCAGGAGCTGGATTCTGGTACCGGGTTCAGGAACACGCAGATCGGATCGAAGGCAGAACGGACAGTGTCCTCCTTGGGTGCTCCGAGGAAGGAACCGAAAGAGGACCCGAGCCAAGCCAAGAAAAAGCTGTCAAAGCAGTCCAAAAGGGGAGAGAAGAGCCCAGAGACCCTTCGGGTCCCTCAGCTCTAGACCAAATATGGCGTATATGGAATGGAATACCTCCTTGGTCAGTTTAGAGTCACCCGTCCTGTCCGCTCCTCCCTGAAGGTGCGGCCTTTCACTTTCTGCACCCCACAATGTGGTACACAGGACCCAGCAGTGGCCTTGGTCTGCATACCAATCCTTGGTAGTAACTCTAAACATAAGGTGTTATCACTGCTAGAAGCAGACACTGTCTGTGAGAACAGGCTGCTAAGTTCAGAAAGTGCAGTTAGTTAGAAGAACTGAGCTGAAAAGTAAAATCACTGAACAGAATTAGTTCTGTTTTCACTCAAACCAGGACAGTAACTGCGTAATGAAAATAAACCCTGATAGAAGGCAGGGCTTATATATGTTATGATACAGCTGTGTAGACCAATCAAATCACCCATGTTTAGAGGTGGGCTAATCGGTTACTATTGCTCGCTTTATCAGTACATGCTAGTCCTGTGTATGAACAGTGTTTATTTGCTCCATGCAGGTGGTGTGGACATATGGTCCACGATGTGTGTTAATCTTCCTTGTTTTAAACCAATGTCCCTCACAGATTGTGAGGTTTTTGCACTGGATTCTGTGTGGTTGCTGTTCTGAGAACCCCAAGTTCATTGCTAGGTCAACATCCCCTTGGGTGTCGCTGTTTATACCGGGAGCGGAGAGATGCAGCAACACATAAATTCAGCAAGAGCAGGCAAAAGAAGCAACTTTATTAATTTATAACCACGTTTTATATACCCAATGGCCAGCATGTCAGCCCTGGCATTGCCTTCTCTTATAAAACCTAGCAAACTGGTGTGACTTCGAATGTGCGGAATGTAGTATGGATACGCTCGAGCTTGAATTGCACACCACAAAGTATGCGATAGTGAAAACAGAGCCACATTATTCACTTCCTTTAGAAGTGAACAATCCAAGCGTTGGGTTATATCTGCTACATAGGCAGAATCAGGAACCTAATTCAAAGGCAGCTGAGAGCACCACTGAAAAGCCATGGCAACAGCCCTCAATTCAACCATCTGGGCAGAGCCTGACTTGTGGCCTTCCAACACATGCCACTCAGATCTCTCCTTCCAGGTAACAATGGCTTTCCCTGTTTTCCCAGAACCATCCGTGAAGATGGTGGGTCCTTTCACCAACACCCAACTGTTTTTTGGCCGCAAGGTGATGCTGGTTGATTTTGCCAGCTGCAGTAATTTATGGCTGGGCAGGTGGTAAGAAATCTGCCCTGAAAAGTTTTGTAGCGCACTTTGCAAAGGAACGCTATTGGCGAGGCTCCACTAAAAGTGTTCCTGTGGTACTGGAAGAACAATTGTTGCAGGATCCTCTGACATAAATTGCAAATACCGTTGGCGGCATTTGATTATCAGAGAACCGATCAATGCAAACAACATGGGTGCTGCCTTTTTGTCTGATAAGGCCGAAAGACCCATTCTAGGATATTCAAAGGGTCAGACCATTGTGTGTTCCACTGGCCAATGATACCTGTGGGATGGAGGTCTGGAGCAGTAATGAAAACAGTGATCTCAGTGGAGGGATCCACTCGATAAGCCTGACGAGCAGAAATAGCCTGTTGCAGCTACCATAGAGCTCGTTGCACTTCTGAAGTCAATTTCTGAGGTGAATTGAAATTGGGGTCCCCCTTTAAAATATTAAAAAGCGGGGAAAGTTGCGTCGTGGTTAGCCCTAGATAAGGACATACACAATTCATGATACCCATCAATTTCTGAGCATCATTCAAGGTTTTAATAGCCTCTGGGAATTGCACCTCTTGGTGTTGTATAGTTTGATCCAAAATTTTGACTCCTAAATATTTACAAGGAGGACGCTGTTGAAGTTTCTCCGGAGCCACTTGCAACCCTGTTGGAATCATGGTGGGTGAGGGCACACCAGGCTGCAATGCCCCTATACCTTCCATTGCTGTGTTAACTTTTTGGAGATTTTCCAAGAGTCTCCATTTCCCTGATTTCTTCTTAATTACGAAACCAGGATTGTTCCAGGGACTACTAGAAGGCTCAATGTGTCCCTGCTGTAACTGTTCCTGAACCAGCTGACGAAGGGCGACTAATTTCTCATTTGGTAGGGGCCACTGCGATTCCCAGATCGGTCTCTTAGTTGGCCACCGTAAAGGCAGCGTAGGAAACTGTGCGCCCTTACGCACAGTGACCCCTATCAAAAATTTGTCCCAATTCGTACCCCCCAAGCTGCCAGCACGTCCCGCCCCCACAGGTTGACTGGAGCGCTAGTAACATAAGGCGGAATTGTAGCTATATGTCCCTCTGGGTCTTTTACCATTACAGGTCGTTCGCTTAAATAGCTCTGTGCGGTTCCTCCTAACCCTGCGATGGCCAAACCCACGGGGGCTAAAGGCCATGAAGGAGGCCACGCAGAGAACGAGATAACCGTTATATCAGCACCCTTATCGATCAAACCTCGAAGTTGAGTCTGGGGCGGATGAGCATTTGGCAGGATGAGGTTACATGTCATCTGTGGCCTTTGGCTTCCATCTGCAGTCCAGAAGATCAGAGGAAGTCCCATAGATCCATTGCCGCTATCTTCGCGAACTTGTTGTTCTGTCCTGGGGACACATGACTTAAAGGGCATTAATTGAGCAATGCAAGTCTTTTCAGGGATAGTGACAGGGGGATTGGGCGTGGAAACCATAGCATGAATCTGGCCTGTAAAGTCAGCATCAATAACTTCTGGGTGTACAAAGATCCCTCAATGGGTAACATCGAGCATTTCCCATGAGCATTGCACTGAATCCCTGACCTAGGGGTCCATATGCATCGAAGGGGACCTTATAAATACGAGTAGATGCTGGGAAGACTGTGGTGTAGTCATCAACCCCAGCTGATCCTGGGCTGCTATTTCTAAGGTGTCTGGGTAGGCCTGTGTCTGTGCCATTCCCTGGAGGAACACCTGCATCAGAGAGCAATTCCCCCTTTTTGCAGTCCGGCGTGAGTTTCCTGGCAAAGGCCAAGTGTTGGCCAGAAACACCTGCAGTTTCTTGGATGCACAGTTACGGTACAGTCCAGGAGTGTCCAAGGATGGGTCTGCAGCAACCTCTCCTTCCGCTGCCCATATACCGTAGCCTTCCGCCCTGGGTCAAGTGTGTCCTCTGTATCTGTGTGTGACTGTCCATTATGTTCTCCCGCAGGTAGGCAAGGAAACATTGAATATTCTAACTCGGACTATGAACTGATAAAAGAATTGGGGGGTGGGGGAGGGGGCAATTTATCTCTGGAGGTTGGGTTCAGTTAGAGGATGGCAGGATAGTAGTCCCTGCCAAATTAGTATGGGGAGTTGTGAGGGAGGAACATAGCAAGACTCACTGGGAAGCAGGTCCATTATAGAAATTTCTGAAACAGAGATTGGTCAGAAAGAATTTATATGCAAAAGTCAGGCAGGTAACAAAACAATGTGAAATATGTTTGAAAATAATCCCACTATTAGTAATTGAATACAGTTGGGACAGATTGGAAAATGGAATATTCTGGGGGACCACTGGCAGATCGACTTTTCTGAGCTACATAGGAAAGGGGGGTATAGACATTTACTGGCATTAACAGATACCTTTTCTTGATGGCCAGAAGCATTCCCTTGTCAAACAAATAAAGCTAGAGAATTTTCAAAGGCCTTGCTACATGAAATAATACGGATATTTGGGGTACCTTCTGTAATGTTCTTGGATCAGGGAACACATTTCACTGCTGAAATGATACTAGAGATTATCAAGGAATTAGAAATTGATTGGCAGTTGCATACTCCTAATAGACCACAAGTGAGTGGACAGGTAGAGAAAATGAATCATCTACTTAGACAGCAAATTGCTAAAATTTGTCAAGAAAGCCGCGGGAAACCATAACAGACAGTCACACACAGACCTATGTGATCAAGTGAATGCCGTTTATTATGGGATACATAGTTGCTTATATATCTCACTATTCCTAACATGCACTACTTACCTCTACATGATTGGTCACTTCATAAAAAGCTATGCACTCTTAATTATACATGATTGGTGACTTCTGTCTGTCAACACGGAAGGCACAAAGCAGTCTTTTCCCTTATCTTCCTTCTTGGATTCAGGGAGTTGTTCTTCTCTTAGCTATCTTCCTCTCTCGCAGCTGTGGCCGACCTTGAGCCCTCACTCTTGCAATAAATTCTGTTAGCTTATGAAGGCTGGATTGCTCACATGTCCGTTGCTAGACAAAATCTCCTCTACAAAAAGCATTATGTACTGATACCAGTCATTACCTTTGGCCTTGCTAAGAATACGAACCAAGCCATGGGTCAAAGAACGCTTAAGTCCTTTTGAAATTTTATATGGCAGACCATACTACATGCTATATCAAGGAGAATACATGAACCAGGTGGGAGAACAATATTTGACACAATATATAATAGCCCTAAGCAAACAGTTAGATGGAATTAATAAGTGTGTGATAGAAACCAGGGTAAGAGGACTAGATAATACCATTCATCCGCTTAACCCTGGGGACTGGGTATATGTGGAGGAATGGCTGCGTGCCAGAGGAGGACATGAACTTCTTGGAGTGACCAATCCAGTCTTTCCCCTGATATCTAAGATGGAGGACGTTCCCTTAGCATCTGAGAGGGAGGACGTGCCTTGCCTTTGAACGTCCTTGAGAAGGGAGGAAAGAAGGGAGTAACGAAGGGAGTATCTAAGTCCTGCAGACGGAGTTGTGTGTAACCGCGAGAACAATAGCTGACCACCAATCCAGAGGAGGACTTGCATGGTGGCCGAGAACTTGTAACCAATAATAAGTTTGTTTGCACATGTGGCTTGTTTGATAGACTATATAAACACGGTGTGTGCTATTAATAAAGGAGAACGACCATACTCATATTGAGGTTACGTCGTTACTCGGGTTCCGACTCCCACTCCCACATCTGGCAGCAGAGGATGGTTCAGATGCCAGAAGATTCTCCGAGACTGCGGTAAGCAGCGAGAGGAGGGAGCAGAGTGGGAAAGTCGGCTGAGGGAAGCCCTGCTTGAGAATATGTCTAAGCAGACGTGTATACCAGTGTGAGGTCGCTCCTCACCCCTCAGGCGCAGCTATGCAAACAGGGACTGCGGCCACGTTGCTAGCTGGTATACTCTCTAAGAGAGGAAAGGAAGTGCCAGTGAAGCAGTTACTGAGATTAATTATGTTGGGGCAAAAATGTGGACATTTTGCCGAAACCTGCCTGTTATTTTCCGTATCGGAATGGAAAGACTTTGGGGGTAAAATGTGGCAAAAGACTGCTGCAGGTGATGGGAAGGTTGAAAAAGGAGATCAAGGCAGTTCGGCTGCTCTGGAACTCCGTGTTCGAGACGTTACAGAGCATGAAAGCAGAGCGGGAAGTTGCTTACGCGGCAGTGCAGATGCTGGGACCCGGCCCCTCTACTATTGAGCCGGCACCACCTAAGCCCCGTCCGGTGTCCCGATTTTTTGGACTTTCTGCGGTGAGAGGCATGACGGCACCGATAAAGGGCGTTAGCGAACTTTGTGGGAGGGAGAGCGTTAAATCCCCGAACGCGGAAGCCCCCGAGTCCGGCGGGTTGGGAGAGCTCCTGGAGAAAGCGGAAGTGTCCGCCGACAAGGCATCCGCCTCGTCTGTGACAGGTTCGGAAGGACCTTCATCCACCACTGAGAAAGGGGCGGGGTCTGGGGCGTGTCATGACGTGTCCGCGCAGGGCGGTGTGGCGCGTCCGTCAAGCCCTAGGTCTCCCCCCCTCCTTCCGTCGAGCCCAGCTGGTCTCCGCCTCCCACGCTTCCAGCATCTCCAGTATACCCTCCGCTGCCAGCGTCTCCGGGGGAACCATCAGGATCCACCCCCCCAAGCGACAGAGCGGAGCCGCAACTGACTGAGGCCACCATGAATCTTTTGCAGAGTGTTTTGAAACGTCTTGACAACTTAGAGATGCGAGATAAAATAAAGAAGGACGAGTTACCCCCTCGTCTTCAAAATCCTCCAGCATCGGCTAAACCTGGACGCTGGAGTGGTGTAATTAAGGACGCAATCCTGGAGGGCCACTGGAAGCCTATGGGAGACCTGGGAGAACCCACCTCCCAGGCTTTTCCAGTGGTGCAAGAAAACGGTGTAGGGAAATGGGAACTGCACGACTGGAAAATTTTACAACAAGCCCGACAGTCTGTTACAAACTATGGTGTAAAATCAGAGGCCACTAGACAGATTGTCACGTGGATTTTTTCTGCTGATCTTATGTGTCCGTATGATTGTCAAAGCTTGATGCGACTTTTGTTGACTCCCACGCAGTTTCTGCTGTGGCAGTCATCTTGGCAGCAGCGAGAAATCGCTGCAGCAGCCCAGCGACAAGGAGACGGGGACCCTCTCAAGGGAGTTACCGTTGATATGTTGACAGGAACTGGGAACTTTAGTGACATGAATGCTCAAATTGCCTTCCCAGCCAGCATGTTGCAGCTGTCTGCACGGTTGGCCCTGAATGTGTTTCTTAGCCTTCCAGGGTCAAGTGCTCCCTCGTTTGGCAACCTTGTACAGGGGGCCACAGAGACATATAGTCATTTTATAGACCGCCTTTGGGAGGCTATAATGCAGCATCCTGATTTAGATCAAAACGGCAAAGAACAAATGTTTCATGTGTTGGCATTTGAAAACGCGAACAAACACACGAAACAACTTTTGGCAACCCTGCCTAAGGGTGCAGGAGTCGATGAGATGCTCTTGCGAGTGGACAGAGCAGAGTCACAGCGGCAAGGTCACACTGTGGCAGCTGCATTGCAAGATGTTGTACGAGAGGTCATGAGACCTATGTCCACGGTGGCACACCAAGGGCAAGGGAAAGCTCCACGAAAGGGACCTAGTCCATCATCAGGTCGGTCTTTTAACGGGATTTGTTTCCGGTGTGGAGAAACTGGCCATATCCGGTCTAACTGTCACGCTGTTGTCTGGTGTGACCGGTGCCAGAAGGATACTCATGCCACTAAAGTCTGTGGGGGAAACGGGAAGCGGAGCGCGGCTCGGGGCCGCGCGATGACACAAGTCAACCCCCAGACCTGAAGCCATGCTTTCTACAACAGCACAAGCCCTGCACCCGAGGCAGCCTGGGAGTCGACCTGGAAACCACAATAGATGTAACTCTGATCGACCAACAGGTCCAAAAAATACCTAGCAATGTGATGGGACCATTGTCTGATAATCACACTGTGGGGGGCCTTTTGGTTGGGCGGTCATCTGCCGGCATCGAGGGACTAGTTGTGTTGCCTGGAGTAATTGATGCCGATTATACTGGCCGTGTATATATAATGGTATATACTGTCTGTCCTCCAATGTTTATTCCACACGGCAGTAGGATCGTGCAGATTATTCCAGTGACACCGTCCTTACAGCCTTCTGCGGCAAGTATGACCAGAGGCGATCGTGGTTTTGGCTCCACGGAGCCCGCAGTCTGTTTCACAACAAAAATGGATCATCACCCTATTATTACTGTTAAAATGCAACAACACGGACTAGAGAGAAATATAAATGCAATGCTGGACACTGGTGCTGACGTCACTATCATTAGTCAGCATTTTTGGCCACCTGCCTGGCCATTAACCTATCTCATCTATTGCTGGGGTAGGAGGTTGGTCGACACCTCGGATTAGCCGACATCCAGTTTGCTTGTTTCTTCCAGAAGGGCGTCAAGCCAGCCTTCGGGTATATGTAATGCCATTGCCCGGTGCCATGGAGGCTTTGCTGGGCTGAGACGTTCTCAGCCAACTTGGGGTTGTCTTAACCACCACCTTGCCGCATTTTTAGTCATGGGCACTGGGGACCAGCCGCCCAACCCTCCCTTGACTTGACTTACAAATGAACCTGTGTGGGTTGACCAGTGGCCCATGACTCAAGAGCGGCTGGAGATAGCCAATACACTTGTGGCTGAGCAACTCGCGGCAGGCCATATAAGGCCTTCAGTTAGCCCCTGGAATACACCCATCTTTGTTATCCCAAAAAAGAGTGGGAATTGGCGGTTATTGCATGACTTACGGAAGGTAAATGATCAGATGCAATCTATGGGCGCATTGCAACCTGGGATGCCTTCCCCTAGTATGTTGCCTGCAGGCTGGCATATTTTGATTGTGGACCTGAAGGATTGCTTCTTTACCATTCCCTTGCATAAGCAGGACACTCAACGATTTGCATTTTCCGTGCCTGCGATAAACAAGGCTGCTCCTGCACAACGTTATGAGTGGGTAGTTTTGCCACAGGGCATGAAAAACTCTCCTACGCTGTGTCAACTATATGTAGCATGGGCGCTATTACCATTACGCCAAGCCTGGATTGATGCTATCATTTACCATTACATGGATGATATTTTATGTTGTAGGCAGGAACCCTTCGGGGATCAAGATTTGCAGTTGTTAATGGAACTGTTGGCCAAAAAGGGTCTAGTAGTTGCTCCGGAGAAAGTACAGCGGACGAGTCCGTGGAAGTATCTTGGTTGGACCATTGGTAACTCGCAGATTAGACCACAGAAGACTGAATTGGCCACACACCTGCAGACATTACGTGATGTTCAGACCCTGTTAGGGGACATACAATGGGTCTGAACTTGTGTGCGTATATCAAATACTGACATTGCACCCTTGACGTCCTTGTTGCGGGGAACTCACCCTGCCGAATGGATAGTTTTGGACGATCACCAGAAAACGATGTTGCATAACATTATCGATAAAATCCGGAACTCTTGGTCTGCGCGTCGTGTATTAGAACTACCCCTGTCATTGCTTGTCTGTAATGGCCCAGCATCGCCTTATGCCGTTATTTGTCAGTGGCAAAACAAAATGGGGGAATCTGAGTCTCCCTCCAAAATTGATGCCACTGACAAATGCGCCATTCCTCTGATAACACCCAAACCCGGGAAGGAAAGTGGCTTTAGGATTTTAGAATGGGTCTTTTTGAGTGTACAGCCGAAAACTAGCGTGCAGACTCGAGCGGACGCTGTGGGCGAGTTAATACGCGAGGGCAGGTCTCGTACCACCGAAATCAGCGGGCAAGAACCCAATGATATCAGTATACCTGTAAACACTGCAGACTTAGAGTGGTGGCTACGCCACTCGCTAAGCATAGAGGAAGCTTTGCTGGGTTTTGGGGGGATAGTGCATACGCAGCAGCCATCAGGTAAGTTATGGCAGTTTGTAAAACGTAACCAATGGTTAGAACGACCAATAACTAGAAAAGAGCCGCTGAAAGATGGAGTAACCGTTTTTACGGATGCCGGACGGCGGCGCCAATTGGCTGCTTGCGTTTGGAAAGAAGGAGAAACGTGGAAACAACATGTCATCCAAGGGTCATCTCAAGATTCTCTTCAAACCCTGGAACTAGCTGCGGTGGTATGGGCATTAACAAATTGGCTGAACACGCCACTCAATGTTGTTACTGATTCAATGTATATAGTTGGGTTGGTACCACGGTTGGATGAAGCCCTTATTAGAGACACTTCTAACCCTCAGTTAGGTGCGCTGTTTGTTAGATTGTGGAACACTTTACGACAACGAACAGAGCCTTGTTGTGTCCTACATGTTCGCAGTCATCAATATGATTTTGGTCTTGGCCAAGGTAATAGTCTGGCAGATAGTCTGGTGAGCCCGGTATATCACATGCCTCCATTAGATAAATTTCAACAGGCCAGGCAGAGTCACGACATCTTTCATCAAAACGCAAAAGGATTAAGACGTCAATATAATCTGACGGAGAATGAGGCCCGGGGCATTGTGCAGGCCTGTCCTCAGTGCGGAAATAGGGGCCCCAGGATAGGAATTGGGGTAAATCCTAAAGGGTTAAAAGCATTGGAAATCTGGCAAATGGATGTAACGCATATCCCAGAATTTGGGCGGCTAAAATATGTGCATGTAACGATAGATACCTTTTCAAAAATGATTTGGGCAACTGCCCTGTCTGGGGAGAAAGCACATCATGCTTGCAGACATTTGCTAGCTTGTTTTGCAATATTGGGGGTGCCTGAGCAGGTAAAAACCGATAATGGGCCAACCTATGTCAGTCAAAAATTTAAATCCTTTGTGACAACATGGGGAGTTAATCGTGTTACTGGGATTCCCCACATACTGACGGGGCAAAGTCTGGTGGAGCATACTCACCTGGTACTAAAGGATTACCTTAAAAGGCAGAAGAGGGCCGAGACAGATGCTCAGCAAAGACTGCATAAAGTTTTGTTTGCTCTGAATTTCCTTTGTCTCATGGGAGATAGGGAGGAACCACCCGTGGTGATCCACCATCAACAACTTAAGTTAAACCGAGGGACGACGCTACCAGGCCTTAATGTAATGTATAAAGATCCTATTTCAGGTAATTGGCTAGGACCTGTGCCAGTTATCTTTAACGGTCGAGGTTATATGTGTGTTTCCACAGATCACGGACCTGTGTGGGTGCCCAGTCGCAATGCAAAGCCTGTCATCGCTACTCAGCCGTCTGTACCAGAGCAAGATGATCAAGGTTTTGATCCTCAGCTTTCAAGTGCAACTGGTGATAACATTACATCAGATAGAGCCCAGAAAGAATCTGTGGATAACATGGGCGAATAAAACACGTCAACAGGCATTTTGCCTGACAATGAACTCTGCAACAGAGCCATTTCGAACATGTTTACTTGGAGTACCAAAGTTTAACGTTAGGGATTTTTTAAGGCTTCATCACAGCAACTTGTAGTAATGCTATCACAGTTAGTTAATGTAGTGCTTAGCTAATCAGCTCTTTAGATGTATCACTGCCCTGGGATGCACAGGAAATTGAGTTGTTGGGATCGATGTGGATGGGGAATACGGGCCAGCATTGGACACAGGTGTGTGTGGTGTTTGGGGCCAATCCTTGGAATGGTACAGGTTGGACAGATGTTTCCCCTGGACCTTCTTATGGGTTTTGGGGCCCTGCGCAGTTTTGTGGTACAAATGACACTGAGAAGGGTAACAACAAGAAGGGGAGAAGCTTAGGAGCATATGGGATGTTTCAAGGTAACAGGATTAGTCCGTTGTCATGGAAGTTGCAAGGTATCAGGAATAGCCCATTGTTATGGAACAATGGTTCTGATAAGGCTTTGCCTCCTGGTGTTTTTCTTATCTGTGGGGATGAGCATGGCAAGGTATTCCAGCTAATGTTATTGGAGGACTCTGTTCTCTTGGGCAATTGATGTTACTGGCTCCAAATAAGAATTGGTGAAGAAATGTTACCCAGAGGTCTTGAAGAAAACGCGCTGTTACAGGTCTTTCCCCAAAGTGTAATGACCAAGTATCCCTGATGAGTACCACTGAAAGAGTATTTCTGTCTCTATTTGTACCCGGAAAAGAGATTCAACAAAGTCATGGGTATCAAGACGAGTGGATGAGGGGATTATTTGGTTACTTACCTGGTTGGTTGTTGGGAGTTTTAACAGAGGGGCTACGTATTTTAGTAATATTGATTATCGTTGGCATTTGCTTGTGTGTGGCATTAAGTTGTATTAGAAAGGCACTTACTAACATTGTAAATCAAGCCTGGACTGCTCAAAAACAAGAAGGGGGAATTGTGGAGGAATGGCTGCGTGCCAGAGGAGGACATGAACTTCTTGGAGTGACCAATCCAGTCTTTCCCCTGATATCTAAGATGGAGGACATTCCCTTAGCATCTGAGAGGGACGACGTGCCTTGTCCTTGAACGTCCTTGAGAAGGGAGTAAAGAAGGGAGTAACGAAGGGAGTATCTAAGTCCTGCAGACGGAGTTGTGTGTAACCGCGAGAACAAAACAAAAGGGTGGCCAGGGCCCAGCTGTTGCAGTGGGAGCCGTAACTTGCCTGTGATGCAGAAAGCCAGGGCACTTTGCTAAGCAGTGCAAATCTCGCTTTCATGCGAGCAGGCAACCCTTACGGTCAGGAAACGGCAAAGGGAGCGCAAAGGGCGTGTGCAGACACAAAAGTCCCCCTGCCCCTGTCACTGTTTATACCGAGAGCAGAGAGATGCAGCAACACATAAATTCAGCAAGAGAAGGCCAAGAAGCAACTTTATTAATTTATAACCCCATTTTGTATACCCTAGCTCCATAGGGCGATTGGTCAGTGATCACCCATCTCCTAGGGTGATTGGCTAAAGTCCTACAACACCCATTTAAAAATTTTTTTCCAATGTACCATAAGCAGAACTTAGCAAAACACCAGGTGTTGGTCCAGCTTACAAAAACCATCCTAGTGTTTCTCATAACATGTGTGAGAAAGGCAGGACTCTCACCGAATATTGTGAGAACCTGAGAAAATCCCTCTGCTAGCAGCTTTTCAGCATCCATAGCTGACCACCTTCACTACAGTTAAAATCAAGGAGAGACCTGCCTGGATCCACTACTCTCGAGTGAAGAGGGCTCCGAAGAAACAGTGGACATCTGAACCTGCAGGACCACTTAAGTTAAAATTGCAGAGGAAGTAAAATGGGAATCAGCCTGCTTAATAACTTCGGTTATTGAGTTTTTCACTGCATCACACTCTTATCCTGTCACTAGTTGCCTGGGAGAAGAGCCTGACCCGCACCTGACTACAACCTCCATTCAGGTAGTTGTAGAGAGCGACAAGGTCCCCCCCGAGTCTCCTCTTCTCCAGGCTAAACAACCCCAGCTCCCTCAGCCTCTCCTCATAAGACTTTCCTTCTAGTCCCTTCACCATTCAAGATTGTACTAAATTGATCCTTGCTTTGTGTCTCTGCGCTGGACTCTCTGAAGCAGTTCCCCGTCCTTCTTGAACTGAGGGGCCCAGAACTGGGCAAAATATTCCAGATGCGGTCTCACCAGGGCAGAGTAGAGGAGGAGGAGAACCTCTCTTGACCTACTATACCATACCTCTTCTATTACACCCCAGGATGCCATTTGCCTTCTTGGCCACGAAGGTGCATTGATGGCTCATGGTCATCCTGCTGTCCACCAGGACGCCCAGGGCCATTTCCCCCATGCTACTCTCTAACAAGTCAATCCCCAACCTATACAGGTACATGGGGTTATTCTTTCCCAGATGCAAGACACTACACTTATCCTTGTTCTATTTCATTCAATTTCTAGATGATCAACTCTCCAACCTGTCTAGGTCTCACTGAACTGCAGCACAGCCTTCCAGTGTGTCAGACACTCCTCCCAGTTTTGTATCATCGGCAAACTTGTTGACAATGCACTCTGTTCTCTCATCAAGGTCATTGATGAATACATTGAATAGTACTGATCCCAGTACCAACCCCTGAGGGACTCCACTAGACACAGGCCTCCAACTAGACTCTGCCCCATTGACCACAACTCTCTGACTTCTTTCCTTCAACCAGTTCACAACCCACCTCACTACCTGATCATCCAGACCACACTTTCTCAGTTTAGTTGCAAGGATGTTGTGGGAGACGGTGTCAAATGCTTTACTGAAATCAAGATAGACCACATTCACTTCACTACCATCATCTATCCACCTGGTTATTTCTTCATAGAAGGCTATCAGGTTGGTCAAACATGACTTCCCCTTGGTAAAACCATGTTGACTGCTCCTGATGAGCCCCTTGTCCTTGATATGCCTAGAGACAACGATAAGGATAAGTTGTTCCATCACCTTTCCGGGGATGGAGGTGAGGCTGACCAGTCTGTAGTTACCCAGGTTGTAGGGATTGATAAGAGTAGGACAGAAATAGTTGTTAGCTAGAAGTAGTTATGCTAAGGCCTGCAAGGACGAAAAACAGCCAACACTGCCCCAACCTTGAGGAGATAAGACTACAGATGAGAAAAGCAGAAGCACCTGGCAAAACAGGAGGATAAGAGGAGAAAAACAGCAATCCAGACAATCCCAAGAATCAGGCATACTACTTCTGACTGGAACATCCACCTTGACAGATGAGACCCAAGTCATCGAGTGAAAGAAGCTCATGGAATGAGGGACTATCCGTTAAAAGACTGGGGATAGTAGTTGATGACAATGTATTGGTTAGGTACAGAGATGGTTTAAGTATGTATTATGTGGGGCCTGAGCATGATGCAAATGGTATGGAATAAGGGGTGGAGATTGTAGTGGGTCTGGATGAGCTGCTTTTCCCCATCCAGCCCTCATGCTGAAGTACTGGGAGATGGAGGGTGTTGATAACACACCCGTGTTATGACTGCGAGGGCTCACAGGGCACCAGAGCCTGGGGGACCAAGATGGGGGAGGGAATACAGCCAACCTGAGCTGACCAGTGGGGTATTCCATACCATATGACGTCAGTTCAACTATAAAGAGAGAGGGCAGGAGGAGGATGGGGGGGCATTCTGCTTTGTCCTCCAAACAGCTGATACGTGTTCCTGGAGCCCTGCTTCCTGGACTCGGCCCGACATCTCCTGTGGACGGGAAGTAGAGAATAACATCTTATCTATCATAACCCACGGCTCTTTTCATCTTATTCTCTCCTAGCGTGCTGTGCTGACGGGGGGCGGGGGGATTGATAGAACGGCTTGGTGGGCACGTGGTGCCGTGCCAGGGTCAACCCACCACATATTATTATAACTAGTCGTAGTAAGAATAGTATAGTCATAAGTGATTTAGAATAGGGATAGTGAGTATGGGGAAACAAAGTGCATTGGGGATAATTGTTGTAGCTACAATAGTTAAGGTTGTTATAGGTTTAGGTATAGAACCATATCATATAGCAACTATACCTGTGAGAACAAGGGCACATGATATAAAATAAAAAATGGGGAATTGTAGGGTTTGATAAGAGTAGGACAGAAATAGTTAGAAGTAGTTATGCTAAGGCCTGGAAGGACAAAAAAAAGCCAACACTGCCCCGACCTTGAGGAGATAAGACTAAGGATGAGAAAAGCAGAAGCACCTGGCAAAACAGGAGGATAAGAGGAGAAAAACAGGGTGCTGAAGGAAGAAAACCAAGAGAATCACCAACCAATAAAAAGCATTTGAAGTGCGTGTGGACAGACTCTGGGTTTGAGTGTGGGGTCAATTAGACGTGTCCTGGGTGCGTGATCAGTATTGTCTCGTGTATAAATATAGCCTGTTGCACTTAATAAAGCGACTTCTGATTACAACCATATTGGCTGTGCTGTCACAGTCTGTCCCTGCACTCTACAAAGGTAGAGACAACATAAGGACTGCTGAAATTGTACCCTTTCCACAGCTAATTACAATGTGAATACCACACCTCTGAGTGGTCCCAAAAGATAGCAGGAGCTTCAAGGTAAAGCAATAAGGATTTTCTGCCTTCATATGTAAATTTAGGAGTGCTGAAATGAGTGACCATTGTCCTTAGTGTAGTTTCTTCTTTGTCACTATTTTGTATATAGCCTTGCGTATGTCTCACAAGGTGTGATAGTTTTGTGAATTAGCGCCTGGCACCTTTTTTCTGCACAGAACTGGAACAAAAGCAAATATCTTGACTCTGTGTGTTGACTAGATTTTGCACACCAGGTAAAGAACCCAGTTTTGGGACAACAGGACGACTAAGAATCTCCATCCTCTGTTGGATCTGGGGGGGGGGAAATATCGTGACCATGGATGAGGGAAAGGCTGAGGTACTGAATGCCTTCTTTGCTTTAGTCCTTAGTAGTAAGACAAGTTGTTCTCCGAGTACCCAGCACCCTGACCTGGAAGACAGGGAGCAGAATGAAGCCCCCATAATCCAAGAGGAAATGGTCAATGACCTGCTACACCACTTAGACACACAAAAGTCTATGGGTCCTGATGGTATCCACCCAAGGGTACCTACCGATCATGACTGATTGTTCCAAGTTTGTCTGACATTGTTTACCAGAAAGCAGTTTCAGAAAGAAGAATGGGTGATGGAATGATGGCTGCATAATATAAGAAAGATGAATGGGTGCTTAAAGAAGGATAAAAGAATCCTCTCGGCTCCCCGAGACATGCATCCCTGAGGATAAGCATCATTTGGAAGAGTCAGCAAAGTCCCCACACTGGTGCCCTGAGGTTGAACTACCTCATTATATCATTATAATGTGAAAACCACACCTCCGAACTAGAAAAAAACCCCTGCCCACATAAGCCCCTTACCCTCTGAGCACACATAGTACATTTGAAATGCAATGTACCTGTTAATTGAAATGAATGGGAAATTGTCCAATAGCTGTCAAGTAGGAGTGTACTAATGAAATATGTAGCAGTGTTCATATGTTTGAATGGTATTAATATGCTACTGGGCTATAACCAGATGTGCTAACTTTGCAAGTTATCACCTAGCACCCTTTTCTGTGAAGAACTGGAATAAAGCAAGTATCTTGACTCTGTGTGTGTTTTGGCTCTTTGCACATCAGGTAAAGAACCCAAATTTGAGACAACATTTTGGCATCCCATAGAGCCTTGCCCAGATTTTCTTACTGCTACCAATGGAGAAGAAGGGGACCAGTTAGGACTCCAGTGTGCACTGACCTGTAGATTGGGGACTCCGTGGGCCTCTCTCCACTCTTGGACAGTAAGCAGCTCAAAGATAAAACTCTCACAAGAGATATTTGTGTGGGAAATGGAGTTACTGTTTGGTAAGTAGCCACCAAATTTCTCTCTGCGTGAGTCTCACCAGGAGAGGCCTGCAGCAGGAGCTTTAAAGGAGAAATTAGTCTCAACGTGTAGATGCGTGATAGGGGAAAGAGATCCCCTATCTTTGCTGACAAAAGGGTCAGAGCTGAGTGTATGAGACCTTGGGTAAAGAAGTTTCTCTGTGGTAATAATAATATGGGGGCAGCTGCTTCTAAAGAGTTTATGTGTCTTGAAACACTGGAATAAGTCTGGTGGGGAACCCCTGACAAAAGAAAAGTTAGAATGACACTGTAAACAATGATGGCCTAAGTATAATCTAGGTGATGGGAAAAATGGCCAGAAAATGGAACTTTGAGTTATAACACTATACTGTGATTATTGTTGTTTTGTAAATGGCTGGATAAGTGGGATGAAATGCTATATGTGAATTTATTTTTTGCTTTGAGAAATTATTATGATATTTAGAAAACATGTAAATTGCTAACTGTAGATGATAAAGGGATATATGTGTTGGGGGATGAAGTTAGGAAAAAGGAAAATAAAAAGATTGATAAAAGTGCTGTATTAAAAACTCTGGGGAAGTGGAGAATATACAATTATTAGTACCAGTAGCCCCTCTAGCCCCGGGAGGATCTCAAGACCCTCCACACCCTGCCAAAAGATATGTGCAGAAAGCAGAAGGGAGGAATCAATGTTTCAGTCTGATATCTGGAAGAATGAGAGGTCAGTGTTCTGTGTTACAAGCCCTGCTAAGTCAAGCAGTAGGAGTAAAAGGGTAACCTGTTTTGGTACATGTACCATTTACTGCATTAGACTTGCTTAATTGGAAACAGTCAGTGTGGTCATACAGGGAGAATCTTGAGGAAATGTATCAACTCTTGGAAACTATTATGCTGACCCGTAATCCTATTTGGTGAGTTCTTATGAATACTTTCTTTACAGATGAAAAAAGGAGAATGGCTATGGAAAAAGCAAAGGAGGAAGGGGAAAGGAGAAATGAGAGAGAGGATCCTAAAATTTATATGCGTAAAATAGAACCTGAATGGAATCCTAATACGGGTGCAAGGAGGGCCTGGTGCAAACAATATAATCAATACTATATGGAATTTTACATGGAATACAAAAACCAAAAAATATGTCAAAACTATATGAAGTAAGACAAAGCCCGGGAGAGAATCCTTTGGCCTTTTATGAAAGGCTATGTCAGCAAAGAAATGGACTGATTTGAACCCTGATGAGGAAGCAAATCAGAGAATGTGTAGCATGTTTATTAGACAATCAGCTCCAGATATTAGGAGAAAACTGCAGAAAGTAGATGGGGCAGGGGGAATGACACTTTCCCAGTTAATCAATATAGCGTGTAAGGTATATAACAACAGGGAAGAGAAGAAAAAGAGGGAAAGTCAAGGGAGGAGGAAACTGCAGGCATCTTTGCTAGTCACAGCAATAAATGGAAACAGTATGAGAGGAAGGGGTACAGGAAGAGGAAGAAGAGGCTGGAGTGGAATAGGATGAGCACCATTGGGTCTGAACCAGTGTGCATTTTGCAGGAAAGAAGGACATCCTGCATCGAAGGGAGAAGTAAGTGAACTGGAAAGGAGGTAGACCTTATAATGCTGGAAGATGAAGAGGAAAATTGAAAGGGACAGGGGGAAAAGAACATAAATTTGAAAACCTCCCCAGCCCATCTCCTGGTTCAAATAAAGCTGGGGAATGAAACTATAAACTTCATGATAGATAGTGGGGATACCCACTCGGTATTAGCTAGTTGTAAGGGACCATTAAGTAAAACTTATATACCTATTTTGGGGCAATGGGAAAATGCATTCTAAGGTCATTTTTGAAACCTATGGAATGAGTGATTAGAAACACTAAATTAACACATGTTCCTCTATATGCCAGAATGTCCCCTGACACTATTAGGACATGATTTGTTATGCAAATTGAATGCACAAATAACCATTTCTGATAAGTCTGTTCAGCTACATGTGCCAAGAGAATTCTACTGGACAAGACATTGAAGACATCCCAAGATGGCACTGTACCAGAAAATATGCTGGTAATGGATGTAACAAGGAATGTAACTCTGATACAAATAGAATTAAAACCAAGAATGAGTCCAGTAAGAAAGAAACAATACCCAATCAGACTAGAAGCAAGGCTAGGGCTTATTGTCCTGGTTTGAGTGAGAACAGAACTAATTCTGTTCAGTAATTTTACTTTTCAGCTCAGTTCTTCTAACTAATTTCACTTTCTGAAGGTAGCAGCCTGTTCTCACAGACAGTGTCTGTTTATAGCAGTGAAAACACCCCATGTTTAGAGTTCCTACCAAGGACTGGTGTGCAGACCAAGGCCACAGCTGGATCTTGTGTATCACATTGAGGGGTGCAGAAAAGTGAAAGGCTGCACCTGCAGGGAGGAGCAGACAGGACAGATGACCCTGAACTGACCAACAAGGTATTCCATCCCATGTATGTCATATTCAGTATAGAGCTGAGGGATCCAAAGGGTCTCTGGGATCTTCTCCCCTCTTGGACTGCTTGGCCAGCTTTGCTTGGCTTGGTTTGGGTCTTCTTTAGGTTCCTTCCTCAGAGCACCCAAGGAGGACTCTGTCCGTTCTGCCTTCGATCCCGGTCTGCGTTTTCCTGAGTCCAGTACCTGAATCCAGTTCCTGAACACAGCTCCCGTCTGCTGCAGGGCCCAGTCAGGGACTCCCCCGGTGCCTGCTCCACAGTAGCAGTGGTGACAGTGATGTAATTACCATCGGGGGGTTGGGTTCGATATTGGTTTTGTATGTATTTGTATATATTCCATTTTTATAATTATTAATTTCATTTTCATTAAAGCTGTTCTAGTTCCCTTTTCTAATCGCTAAGTCTCTCTCCCTCATTCCCTTTCTCTTCCCCTTTGGGGAAGGAGGGGGGCTAACAGAGAGTGTCTGTTATAGGCCTAAGGAGCCGACCTGACCCTAAACCTATTAAACTTACATATTAAAAGAATGGCAATCTGAATTTAATACTCCTATACTGCCTGTAAAGAAACCCCAATCTTAAGAGTGCCAATTGGTACAAGATCTCCATGAAATCAACTTGATAACCATGGATATACATCCTGTGGTACCTATTCCATATACCTTGTCATCAATCCCAGATAATAACATGTATTTTACAATTCTAGATTTAAAGGATGCCTTCTTCTGTATCCCAATGTATGAACAAAGTCAGAACATTTTTGCCTTTGAACGGGAAAGCCCCTCCATCAGAAGAATGACCCAAATGTGTTGGATAGTACTGCCTCAGGGATTCAAAAACAGCCCCGCTCTGGTAACAGACTGGTGAAAGGGTTAGATGTCTGGAGAGGTAACAAACCTATTCCTTTATTACAGTATGCTGACGATTTCCAGATAGGGACCGAACAAAAAGAAGAATGCTAGAAGGCAACAACTGATCTATTGAACTTTCTGGGACTGGCTGGATATAGAGTATTCCAAAAGAAAGCCCAGGAAAAAGTGGTATACCATGGATTTGAAATATCACAGGTAAAAAGAGAGCTGGGGGTGGAGCACAAGGAGAAGAATAGTCCCCCCAACAACCAAACGAGAACTAAGGGGTTTCTTAGGGATGGGTGGTTGGTGTAGACTGTGGATCCCTAATTATTGACTTGTGAAGGACCTTGGCGGGACCAAGGGTTTCAAGCAATACTCTGACCTTGAAACGATTACAATGTACCCTTGAGAGAACAAAGAGAAGCAGAGAAATGGGCAATGTAAGCAAGTTTGAGAAAGTGCTAATCACAGAGCAAAGCGTATGTGCTATCTCGCGGGTAGAAGATAAGTTCTGTAAATATCAACCAATAATAAGTGTAGCGTGCAGGGACGGACTCCGACAGCACAGCCAATATGGTTGTAATCAGAAGTCACTTTATTAAGTACACCATGCTATATTTATACACGAGACAATACTGCTTATGCATCCAGGTCACTTCTCATTGGCCCCACACTCAAACCCAGAGTCTGTCCACGCGCACTTCAAACACTTTTAATTGGCTGGCGATTCTCCTGGGTTTCTTCCTTCAGCACCCTGTTTTTCTCCTCTTATCCTCCTGTTTTGTTGGGTGCTTCTGCTTTTCGCATCCTTGGTCTTATCTCCTCAAGGTCGGGGCAGTGTCGTCTTGCAGGCCTTAGCATAACTACTTCTAGCTAACAACTATTTCTGTCCTACTCTTATCAAACCCTACAATTCCCCCTTTTTTCTTTTATATGATGTGCCCTTGTTCTCACAGGTACAGTTGCTATATGATATGGTTCTATTCCTAAACCTATAACAACCTTAACTATTGTAGCTACAACAATTATTCCCAAAGCACTTTGTTTCCCCATACTCACTATCGCTATTCTAAATCACTTATGACTATACTATTCGTACTATATATTCTTACTATATATTCTTCTTACTTATTCTTATTCTTATTATAACTATTCTATTCTTACTTATTCTTATACTTATTCTATATATTATTCTTACTATACTACTTAGACTCTTCACCGTCCTCGTTTAGGCTCTGATCTTCCTCATTGCTGATGACGTCGATGGCATCGCTGTTGTGCTTTTCTTGCGTCTTATTTATTGCTGGTCGGACCCATTTTGCTGGTATCCATCATGGTCCTGTATCTGTGGAAACACAAGCATACCCTCGACCCACGTTATTAACTCCACTGGTCCTTTCCAACAGTTTTCCGTTACATCTTTCCATAACACTTTCAGTTTTATTCCCCAATCTTGCTCTCCAGCCAAACCTCGGATGTGGTTCATGATCTGTGGATATTCCTCTTTTTCTGCTAAAGACAGATAATTTAGTACATAAACAGCTCTCTCCAACCTTGCTCCTGCTGCTAATCCTACTTCCCCCGTTTTTTGTTTATTCATGATGGCCTTTAATGTTTTATGTGTACATTCAATGATTGCTTCTCCGGTAGAATTCCCTGGCACGCCAGTGACATACCTAACTCCCTACATTAACTCCCCATAAGTAGCTATTGTAACATGGACATACTTTAGACGGCCAAATTCTCCATATTCTGTAATATCAGACTGCCATAATTGCAGTGGTCCTAGTCCTCTGGGATTTACCCCTTTGTCCATAACTGACACTTGTTGTTGACAATGAGCACAAGTTGCTACAATTCCATGTGCATCCCCTATTTTTAGACAAAGTTGCTTTGCTAACACCCATGCAGGCTGCTGGAAAACTTAATGAGATCGGATCGCCTGTTGTAATGTATCTGGAGTAGGAGATGTGGTGGCCCAAGCTGGTGCTACTAGGCGATCTGCTCTCTCATTCCCCTCTGCTAAACCTTCTACAATACTCCAATGACTTCGTATATGCATAACATAGAAAGGCTGATCTCTGTATGTTACTAGCTCCCATAGGTTTCTTAGCACTTCCCATAAGTTTTCATTTTCCATATGTCTCAAATAAGCTCCAGATAACCGTGCTAAAATTCCCACAGCATAAGCAGAGTCTGTAATACTGTTTAAAGATTCTTTGGGACACTTCTGAAATACCCTCAGTACTGCTCGTAACAGCAGTACCTGCAATGAACCTTCTCCCATCACTAATTCTTGCTTCCATTGGCCAGATTCATACCACATTATTCCTGCTCTTCCCTGCTTTTTGCTTGCATCTGTAAACACTGTACGTCCTGCAACCGGCGATTCCGAATAACATGATTTTTCCACCAGGGGTAAAGCTGCTGCAAATATTCTGTGTTTAGGATGACAATCAATTTTTCCCCCGAACCCTGCTAAATGTATTTGTATTTGATCATCCCATTGTAACAAATGTGAAACCTGTTCTGCATCAAATGACCAGATAATGTGGTTGGGGTCCCTTCCTGCTATGTCAATAATTCTTTTTCTTGCTTTCATTATGCATCTTGCTACTGCCACATGCTTTGGTGTGACTGTTCGAGACCATGTTACTGGCATAAACACCCATTCCACGAGAGCGTTTTTTATAAAACCTTTCCATCTTGTAATATGTAACTAGGAGTAATTTGCTGATCAAACGAGTTAGGCAAGGGGAACGATCTTGCCCAAGAACATCCTGTGTGAATGTCAGAAAGCTTAACCACAATGTTATCAAAATGTACTATCTTGAGCAAATGCCAAGACCGTACTGTTATGTTACCTTGACCAAAATGTATACCCTTACCTTTATGTTAATCAACTGTGTAAGAAAAATGAAAGGAAGAGGGGGGCTAGTTTTAGCAGATGTCGCACCCAGGTCACTTCTCATTGGCCCCACACTCAAACCCAGAGTCTGTCCATGCGCACTTCAAACACTTTTAATTGGCTGGCGATTCTCCTGAGTTTCTTCCTTCAGCACCCTGTTTTTCTCCTCTTATCCTCCTGTTTTGTTGGGTGCTTCTGCTTTTCTCATCCTTGGTCTTATCTCCTCAAGGTCGGGGCAGTGTTGGCTGTTTTTTGGCCTTGCAGGCCTTAGCATAACTACTTCTAGTTAACAACTATTTCTGTCGTACTCTTATCAATCCCTACAAATAAGTGAGAAAAACAACTTTGGACCAATGAGGCAGAGACACCTCTGTACAAGTCTGAGTGAGGATGGGTATAAATATAGTGGTATAGAGCAATACAAGTGCCTTTGGAGATTTTTGCACTCAGAGCATCAGTGTCTAATGTCGTTTGTCCATGTCAACAGCAACATCTCTTGACCCCAAAGAAGCCGTGGACTGCGGGAAAAGCAGTGGAGATGGAGCCCGGTGGAGCTGCTAGTCCGCGGACAAATATTTGACGCCAGGTACATAACAGGTGAGCCACTGGGAACATGGGTGGGACTCTCACTAAAGAAGAGACCAGCATTTTAAATGTGTGTAAAATGATTTTGAAGAAAAGAGGACTTAAATTGGAGGAATTGACTTTACAAAAAATGCTCATATGGGGTAAACAGAACGGCTTCCAAGTGAATACAACAACAGCATTTAGTGTCTGGGCGTGGGAGCAGATTGGGGAAAAGTTGACTGACGGTGCTACCCGTTGATGTAAGGAGGCAATGGGACTATTAACTACTTGGTGCTTGATGCTAGAGATGTTAAAAGATCTTAAGAAGCAGCAAGACGAAGCTGAAATGTTGGAAGCTTCCCAGACTGCTAGTGCCATTGCCGTGCCTGTTGCCAATCCAATTGATCCGGAGGCTGATTCCTCCCTCCCGAGGAAGCCCAGTGATGCAGTGAGAAACTCAATAACCGAAGTTATTAAGCAGGCTTTCTTTATTTTGTGGCGCTGGATGCACAGGTGATCACTCCTTCAAATGTGAGCACCAATACAAGCTGGGTACACAGTTTATTTGCAGACTAAACATACATATTCATTCTATTTCTTAGAAAGGGCAGTCTTATACTAATGAGTTCCTGGAATTCATTTACATAGTCTGAGCATGCGTAATAAAATTAGGGTTAGGGTTTTTTCTCCCCTCAGTGGTCTTCCATGACCTCTGGTGGACATTTAGTTCATCTTCTCTTCTTCATCACCATGTTCTTTTAGTGACCTAAAGCCTAAAATCCTTATTCTTGCCAATTCTTGTCTATTCAGCATGCTCAGGTGCCTCGAGATATCTTGTTGTCCTGTACCTGCAGATAAACACTATCTACTAGGTCTCAATCTAAACCGATGAAGTCTGGTTCCTACCCGCACCCCCGAGAAGGTGGGGACCGAGAGTACCCACACCCTTGGGACTCTGACGCCCGGGAGTATCCTTGTCCCCATGCTCCACCCCCTGAAACAGAGGCATGCCCAAAACCAGCAAAGGAGCCCAGAACTGAGCCATTGGCCCCTCCCTTGGACAGTGACTTGTCTGTAGCTCCCAGGGACATGAGCCCCCTGTTATATGGTGAAGCCCGTAATTACCCTCTGCTGCCGCCGGAAGAGCCTGATGATTGGGGGGACCCTGGGGCAGGGGCTCTCCTGGATCCGACATTGCCTGGTGAGGCACAGATGGAAGCTCCCCTGCAGGAGGGCTCAGGATGCCGCGGTTGGCCATGGACCCTTCCCCCTGCCCAAGTTACTGATGTCCCACGCAATCTGGCTGACTTCTGGCAGCAAGTGAAAGCACAGGCATTGCGGGAGGGTAATTGGGAACTCGGAGAATATCACCGTTCCTGGGACCAGGAGAGGCAGCACTACTGCACTAGAAGAGGGGGGACCTATGGCATTTCTGGTTGCTCGTATTAGTGCTCAGGGAGGCCAGGATGAGCATGTTGCCTTTGCATGGAGGGTGATACAAGAATAGCAGAAGGCTATGGCCCAGTATGGCCCAAATTCTCCTACTCTGATGCAAATGCTATGCCTTATAGCAACAGATGAATTAACCCCATTTGATATACATCAATAATTTTCCAGCCGGTGCAGGCCGCTGTGTTTCATACCATCTGGAGGCAACACGCTGACCTCCAGACGGCCCGGAACTTGTAGATCAATCAGCAAGATCCTCGGTATGGGGTTGGAACAGAGGTGCTTATGGGAATGGGAAATTATGGCAATGCGCAGGTTCAAGTTCGGTGGCATCCATTAGTGTTGGAGCAAGTTAAGACTGTGGGGATGGAGGCTATTATGCATACTGCGGAGCTAGCGAAGCTGAAGGCATGATATACTACCAGTAGGCAAGGAGCCAAGGAGCCAAGGAGCCATTTTTACAGTTTGTAGAGAAACTGATGGTGTCAATTGAAAGACAGGTTTTTGATGTCCATCTCTGAGAAATGTTGGTTAAACAATTAGCCCGGGACAATGCCAATGAGGACTGTCAGAAAATCATAGAGGCGATGCCAGGTGATCCAACGCTAGAAGACATGATTACGGCTTGTACAAAGGTGGGATCTGTGCGGCACAAAATGGCTGAGCTAGTGATGGCCACGTCTGTACTCTGCCTTGCCAACGTGGCCAATTAGGGTATAGAAAAGCTGAATGACCCAATAAAAAACAAAAAGGCGGCCAGGGCCCAGCTGTTGACGTGGGAGCCGTAACTTGCCTGTGATGCAGAAAGCCAGGGCACTTTGCTAAGCAGTGCAAATCTCACTTTCATGCGAGCAGGCAACCCTTACGGTCGGGAAACGGCAAAGGGAGCGCAAAGGGGCGTGTGCAGACACAAATGTCCCCCTGCCCCTGTCGCTGTTTATACCGGGAACAGAGAGATGCAGCAACACATAAATTCAGCAAGAGAAGGACAAGAAGCAACTTTATTCATTTATAACCCCATTTTATATACCCTAGCCCCAAAGGGTGATTGGTCAGTGGTCACCCATCTCCTACAACACCCATTTCAAAATTTTTTTTCCAATGTACCATAAGCAGAACTTAGCAAAACACCAGGTGTTGGTCCAGCTTACAACAACCATCCTACTGTTTTTCATAACTTGTGTGAGAATGGCAGGACTCTCACCGAATATTGTGAGAACCTGAGGAAAATCCCTCTGCTAGCAGCTTTTCAGCATCCACATGCCCCCACAGCTCCTTACACCCCCTGCAGATACGGCAAGCCTTTGCAACAAGTTGCGGGGAAAGACCCCAGGAGCAGCCAGGATGGATGTATCCACCTCCCTCACAGTAACACTGACCACTCCAGCGGTGTATAAAGTGCCTCTGGATGCATGGGGCCAGTTGGAAAAGGAGTGAGTGCACTCTTAATAGGGCGCTCAAGAAGCATGTTACAAGAATTAATTGTACATGTAGGGGTTATTGATGCAGACTATCAGGGACAGTTATGTGCAATGGTGTCAACAGCAACGCCTCCGGTTACAATCAAGGCAGGCACTCGGATTGCTCAACTCGTACCCTTTATGAGCTGCGTGCTAGAAACGGATCGGGTCTTCCGCAGAACCCGTGGTTTTGGGTCTACAGGGAAGCCCCAGGTGTTCTGGTCACAACACATTACCGAAAATAGGCCAGAAATGATTTGTACACTCGCTATGACGGGTGCTTCCCCATCTCAAGTGAAATTGGATAGACTCCTTGACAGTGGAGCAGATACGACTATTATTTCGCAGGCTAGATGGCTGCCCTCTTGGATGTTAATTTCCAATACAGAAGGAGTCCTGGGGGTGGGAGGAGTTCAAAACAGCTATATAGCAGCAAAGCCTGTTTTGATAAGTAACCCGGAAGGGCAGAAAGCCACAGTGAGGCCCTATGTCACTACCCTACCGCTTAACTTGTGGGGAAGAGATGTGATGAATCAGTGGAAAGTGTGCCTTACCACGGATTTTCAATAGGGGCCACTGTGCTGCGGGGCGTGGAGCGACCAACACTGGCATTGACATGGCTAACAAGCCAGTGTGGGTGAACCAGTGGCCCCTCAATCAAGAAAAGCTCGCAGCCCTGAAGGCTTTAGTTGTAGAGCAGCTGTCTGCGGGACATATCAAGCTCTCTCATAGTCCATGGAACACACCAGTGTTTGTGATCAAAAAGAAATCTGGGAAATGGAGGCTATTGCATGACTTGAGGAAAATAAACAATGTAATGGCATCTATGGGAGCGCTGCAGCCGGGACTGCTGTTGCCGACAATGATACCAATGCAATGGGAAATTGTTGTAATGGATCTAAGAGATCGCAGCAGCATCAGTGTTTAATGTCGTTTGTCCGTCTCAACAGTGACATGGCCTAATAGCTAAATCCGTAAATGGAGGTGTTACAGGTCTGAGCAACTTACTTGAATGGACTTCCAAATTCCAGAAAGGATTTGATGACAAAAAAAGAACTGATGAAATCTCCAGCATTAGGATTGCCTAACCTGACAAAGCTGTTTCAGTTATATGTACATGAGAGACAGCATGTGGCTCTAGGAGTTTTGACCCAGGTTTTGGGAAGCTGGAAAAGACTGGTTGCCTATTTCTCCAAGCAATTGGACAAAGTAAGCAATGGTTGGCCCACATGCTTACAGGCAGTTGCGGCTGTAGTCATGCTCATAGAGGAAGCATGAAAACTGATGCTAGGCCAACCCATTAATGCCTTTGTACCACATGCTGTAATGGCAGTGTTAGAGAAAAAATTACATCATTTGATCACATCAAGCAGGTTAGCACAATATTAAGTTGTGCTGCTGGAACAGGATGATGCCACACTATGAACAATATTGTGCCTTCAATATCTGGTATACCTTTTCCAAGCATTATTATTATCTATTAGTGCTATTAAAAAGGCCTGCGCCTCCGACCATGTCCGATGTTACCAAGGAATTACTAACTTGAGCTCAGTTTTCCTTTTTGCACTTAGTGCAACAGCAATTCCAAACCTATGGTATCTGTTCTTTATTAAATCAAGACTATCTAACTTTAAAACTGTCTCAGTGCAAGTCCTTAGAGGGGCTCTGAAACAGGAAACTACTGGATCCATACAAGCTCTTATCTGGGCTCTGAGACAGGCAAAACTGCCTCAGTGCAAGCCCTTAGTGGAGCTCTGCACAGAACTCTTAAATCTCCTTTTTGACTTTGTGAAACTGCTCCAGTGCAAGCCCTTGGGGCTTTGGTAGGCAAATGTCACCCTTGCACCTTTGACGTGACACCCATCTACAAGAAGGGCCGGAAGGAGGATCCAGGGAACTATAGGCCTGTCAGTCTGACCTTGGTGCCAGGGAACGTTACGGAGCAGATCATCTATTATAGGAAAGATATGGACGTGCTGGAATGTGTCCAGAGAAGGGCCACGAGGATGATCAGGGGGTTGGAGCACCTCTCCTATGAGGACAGACTGAGAGAGTTGGGGTTGTTCAGTCTGGAGAAGAGAAGGCTCCAGGGAGACCTTATTGTGGCCTTCCAGTATCTGAAGGGGGCCTACAAGAAAGCTGGGGAGGGACTTTTTAGGCTGTTGGGCAGTGATAGGACTAGAGGGAATGGATTAAAACTAGAGATAGGTCAATTCAGGTTAGACATTAGGAAGAATTTCTTCACCATGAGGGTGGTGAAACACTGGAATGGGTTAAAACTAGAGATAGGTCAATTCAGGTTAGACATTAGGAAGAATTTCTTCACCATGAGGGTGGTGAAACACTGGAATGGGTTGACGTTCCCCTTATCTACAAGGGCCAAGGTTTCACAAGATGAACTACAACTCACAAGGCTACAAATTTAAAAACTATGAGAACATTTATAACTTAGGGTTGCACTGAATCAGGGGGGAGACAGAGACTAAATGATTTACTGGGAAGATATGTTCCAAGGGCAATGTACAGCTAGCTCAACATCTGTTATGTCTACCAAAGCAGGATGGGAGACTAAGGAGTGACTGATAATGGGGAGAGCCTCGAACCGAGTCCTTGTTCTCGAACCAGAAAACAACATAAACCGGCCTAAACCAGCCTTGAGGTTTGAACTCGGGCCAGGGACATAAAGAGCATGCGCAGAAAAGTGAGGTGAAAAGTTTAGAATGAGGAAGACTCTTTACGTCATCTGAGGAAGACTCTTACTTCATCCCGGGGACCCCTACCCACGACCACCAGACGACACTGCGCAAGCGCAATGCCGATGCAAATGACTTTTGGGTTCATTATAATATGAAGTGAGGCTGGGCGGGGTTAGGTAATGAATACGTATAGGCCTATTGTGAAACTTAATGAATATGGAACATGTAACACAATATATACTAAGCTGAAAGCAGCTGGGGGCACGCATGACTTTGGAAGAATTATCCCCCATGGGTCCCAGCGCTGGAATAAACATACCTACTTTACTACTTATTCAGTAGTGGAGCCTTTTCCATGTATCAGCACAGAGAGGTGGTGGAAGCCCCATCCTTGGAAGTTTATAAGACCGGGCTGGATGGGGCTCTGAGCAACCTGATCTAGAGAAGGGTGTCCCTGCCATTTGCAGGGGGGTTGGAACTGGATGATCTTTAAGGTCCCTTCCAACCCTGACAATTCTATGATTCTATGATTCTATTCTATGATCTTGAGTGCCATCACACAGCATGTACAGGAGAGCCAGATGATCGGCATGGGGTTATGAAAGGCAGATGTCTTGTCCCACTCGATGGGGGGGAAGAAGGGAGTGATGGAGGTTCGGTGATTTGCTTAGGTTAAATTAAGGAGACTTATATTATAGGTCCATAACATTAAAAATTTTAATTCTTAATCCCCTGAATAAAACTATATATGATGTACTTAAAGGAAAGAGAAGGTAAAGAGGAGAGACAGAGAGAGGGGAGAGGAGAGAGAGTGAAAGAATAGGCAAAGTTCCAGATCGCCACCCAGGGGTCCAGACATGTCTCACCTGGTCCGTTCCTTAGGGGTGGTAATTGGTGGTGGGTGTGCACCTGCCAGTGTACTTGAAGCTTTTTTTATTCTCTGATAAGAGGGGTGTTGCTTTGCTTCTTCTTGATGTATCTCTTAATTAGCATGGGAAGCATAGAGAGGTGGTGCTAATTTGCATAGAAAGCATAAAGAAGTGGTAACAACCGGGAGAAGGGTAGCTTTAATGCTTTCCACCAGTTGAGTCGGTGGTCATGGAGACCCTGTATTACCCTTTGCCTGGTAGGCAGCAAACTTCCTTACTTTAGTGGGACATATGAAAACTTAGCAAGGGGATGAATTTATCCTCCAATGTACTTCACTCCTGTCTTAGCTAGCATATTTTGTCCCTTGTTCTAACCACAAGGCTGCTTCTTACATCAACTTTTTTAGGTCAGAGTGTTCTTCACACAGTGTTTGGGACATCAACTTGTTCAAGTCAGAGTTCAACAGCAAGTCCTGCTTGACTAACCTGATCTCCTTCTATGACAAGGTAACCTGCTCGGTAGATGAGGGAAAGGCTGTGGATGTTGTTTATCTTGAATTTAGTAAAGCCATTGACACCATTTCCCACAGCATTCTCCTGGAGAAACTGGATGCTCATGGCTTGGATGGGTGTGCTCTCCACTGGGTAAAAATCTGTCTGGATAGCCAGGCCCAGAGCGTGGTGATGAAGGGATTTAAGTCCAGTTGGCGGCCAGTCACAAGTGGCGTCCCCCAGGTCTCACTACTGGTGCCTTTTCTGTTTAATATCCTTATCAATGATCCAGATGAGTGGATTGAGGGCACCCTCAGCAATTTTGCAGACGACACCAGGTTGGGTGAGTTTGTTGATCTGCTTCAAGGTAGGGAGGCTCTACAGAGGGATCTGGACAGGCTGGATCAACGGGCTGAGGACAGTGGTATGAGGTTCAACAAGGCCAAGTGCCAGGTCCTGTACTTGTGTCATGGTTTAACCTTTTCTGGCAACTAAACACCACACAGTCACTCACCCACTGCTTCCCCCCCCAACACACACCCTTCTGTGGGATGGGAAGGAGAATCGGGAGGAAGAAAAAGGTGAGACCCCATGGGTTGAGATAAGGACAGTTTAATAAAACAACACAAAGTGAGAAAAAAAACACCAACAAAAATAATAATATTAATAATGAACTAATATACAAAGTGAGTGATAGGAACTGTGAGGTTCTACCAGTACCCAAGACACTGCTTTCCCTGTTCCAGATGCAAGCTGACTCCAGAAGCTGAAATAAGTTGAAAACAGGCACCCCAACACCAGGCCAGCCCTCCCCTTGCTTGGGCCAGCAGCTGCTTGTGATAATTAAGCCTAACCAAACCCAGGACAACTTGGGAAACAACAACCCCCTGCAACACTATAGGATTGGGGAAGAGTGTCTGGAAAGCCACCCAGTGGTAAAGGACCTGGGGGTTCTGGTCGATAGCTGGCTGAATATGAGCCAGCATGTGCCCAGGTAGCCAAGAAGGTCAACAGCATCCTGGCTTGTATCAGAAATAGTGTTTCCAGCAGGACTAAGGCAGGGATCATCCCCCTGTACTCGGCACTAATGAGGCCGCACCTCAAATGCTGGGTTAAAGTTTGGGTCCCTCACTACAAGAAGGACATTGAGGGTCTCGAGCATGTCCAGAGAAGAGCAAAGAAGCTGGTGAAAGGTCTAGAGCACAAGTCTTATGAGGATCAGCTGAGGGAACTGGGGTTATTCAGCCTGGAGAAAAGGAGGCTCAGGGGAGCCCTTCTTGCTCTCTACAACTACCTGAAAGGAGGTTGGAACAAGGTGTGGATTGGTCTGTTTTCCCATGTAACAAGAGATAGGACAAGAGGGAGCAGCCTCAAGTTGCGCATGGGGAAGTTCAGATTAGATGCTAGGAAAAATATCTTCACCAAAAGGGTTCTAAAGCACTGGAACAGGATGCCCAGGGAAGTGATGGAATCCCCATCCCTGGAGGTATTTAAAAGCCATGTAGATGTAGTGCTCAGTGACGTGGTTTAGTGGTGACCTGGCAGTGCTGGGTTAACAGTTGGACTTCCTGATTTTGAAGGTCTCTTCCAACCAGAATGATTTTATGATTCTATGATCCTCATATGTGGGTTGTAGGAAGTCAAAATAATTGTGGTGGCCGCCAGGTGCCCACCAAGCTGCTCTATCACTTCCCCTGCTAAAAAGGATGGGAGGGGAGAAAATAAGATGAAAAAGAACTACTGGGTCAAAATAAAGTTAATTTAATAAAGAAATAACAAAAGCTGCATGCAGAGCAAAGGAAAAAGCTTTATTCCTTACTTCCCATCATCAAACAATGTCCAGACACTTCCTGGAAAGTAGGGCCTCTATACATAGCAATTTCTATGGAAGACAAACACCTTGATAATGAATGCCCCCCTCTCCTCCCCATTTCTCAGCTTTTATTGCTGAGCATGACATCATATGGTATGGAATATCCCTTTGGTCAGATTGGATCAGCTGTCCTGGCTATGTCCCCTTCCAGCTCTTACCCACTCCCAGCCCACTGGCCTTTGAGTGTTGTGTGGTTTGGAAAGACAGCCTTTATGCTGTGGAGCACTACTCAGCAGCAGCCAAAACACTGGTGTGTTATCAGCACCTTTCTAGCTATTAATACAAAGCACAGTGCGGAACGGTGAGGGAAGAGTGCAGGAAAATCAATATGATTGATAGGCAAACTTCGTTTATTGTCACACTTGCAGCTACTTATATACTGTTATGCTAATCACTAATACATGCTGATTGGAGTACACACAAGTTATACATATTCATGATAGTTCCCATAGGTCCATCCAAGAAGTCACACTCTCCCTACGACCACCCCTTGATGGTCCCAGCTGCTAGATAGCTCCTCTTTCCGTTGACCAAAACATCCTGATATCGTCTCATACTGATATAACGCCCCTCTTTCTATAACCCAAACTATCCTATTATTATCCTAACGTTCCTCCTCAAGGACATCCTGTCCCTGCAGCTGGGCTAGGTCTCACGCCTAGCTTCGGATAGTATATCTTGCAGTGAGCCGTGGCCCTTGTTCTCAAGCCATTCCCCAACAATTCCCCCTTTTTCTTTTTGGACAAGCCAGACAGCATGGGTAAATCTCTCCATGCTCCGGGATATCATACCACTGACGCACTGCAAGAGACACGGGACAAACAGAAGCAAGACGACCATGACCAACATCACAACCAGTCCCTGCTTAACTAGATCAAGTAACCAACCTGTCAACCCCCAACCTTTCAGCCACCCGTCCAAGCCATCAGTGATCCTTAGTTTCTTGACTCCATCCTTTAAAGATTGAATACTCCTGTGAATAGACTCAGAATGAACAGAAAGGTTCATGCAACACATCCCTTCAAATTCCATACAACCGTGACCCTGGGCTAACAGTAAAAAATCAATGGCAGCTCCATTCTGTAAAGTAGCGTGTCAAATGCTATCTACATTGGCTAATAGTCCTGCAAGAGCTATAGAAGTGGCGTTGGTCTGTTTACTGAGCCAACATCCTAATTTGTTTAGCGTGGCTAATGCTTGTGCTGCAGCTACACCAGGTGCAAAAAATGAAGCAGCAATGACTTTCCCAGCTGACCAGAAATCAACATGATCTTTACAGTCTTGACTAAAAGCGTGTGCAGCTCGCTTGTTACGGTGCCGTGAAATGTTCAATATCATACTAGTGTTAGGTGTCAATAATGTTAGTCTCCCTAAAGAACATGGTTCCCCCGATATTCGGGAAGGTATCCCGGGCCATGCGCGATCCCCACAGATCAAAAACATCCCTGGGGGTAGTATCTGTGGGGAATGGCTGGATTTCGACCAATTGGTTGCAGTATAATTACACCATGCAGATTGATTCCGGTAAACGGAGATAAAGCTGTTAACCGACTGGGGCCTGGCACCTTCTATAATGGCCTGGTTCCCAGTAAAATTAAACATGATACAGGCATCCATCTTTACCGAGCATAATAGCTCTAGTTCCTGAGGCTCCTGGGTATCAAGAGGATGCCATGCTGAGGTCGCATCCCACATGTCAACACCTTGTCGGGAATTATTAGGGCATAACATGGGGAATGATTTTAGTGCCTTCGGGCAGGGCCAAGTGTCCACAGGAACCCCTACCAAACACGTGGAAAAGGGATTCTCAGGATTGGCCACTGCCAGGCACAATGTATCCTGCCCGGTTACATTTGTGAGTGTTACCCAGACATTTTGTTTTGGCTGGGGGACCGGCCATCCCATGACAGTCAAGACGTTGAGTAGGCTAAGCATTAGTCCCATCTGGAGTGCCATCTTGGGCATCCGTGGAGCCAGCCTCCGTGGTCTTGTCTTCCTCAGGAGCGTCGGTCAGGGCTGGTCGAGTCCAACAACTTTGCACCCACAGCGGACCTGTAGGGGTGAGAACACACATATAGCCTCTCCCCATGTATTTTACCTCGGCTGGACCTGCCCACATGCCTGTTCGTGGGTCCCGATACCACACGTACAGCGGAGGTGCATTTTCCTGTGGCTCAGGCCCCCGCGCATGTACGATTGCGGCGGGAACCTCACGGTCCCCTCACACACAAAGAAAATTTAATACAAACAACGTTTTGGCCAGCCTTTCATACACATCTTTAACATCATCATGTTTATATAGGTACTGCTTCAAAGTCTGATTGGCACGCTCAACAATAGCCTGCCCTATGGGGGAGTGAGGAATCCCCGTCTTGTGCTGTATTCCTCTTCTCTGTCAGAACTGTCTCATGGCGTTGCTTGCGTATGCTGGTCCGTTGTCCGTTTTCAGTTGAGCTGGAACACCCATAACGGCGAAACAACTCGTAAGATGCCTAAGTACATGCAAGGTCCTTTCTCCCGTTTGAACAGTGGCCCATATGAACCTGCTAAATGTGTCAATGGTTACATGGATATACCTCAGACGGCCAAGAGAGGGTTCATGGGTTACGTCCATCTGCCAAAGTTCATTTGGCCCCATCCCTCTAAGATTTACACCAATACCTAAACCCAAACCATGATTTCTGCATGTTGGGCAAGCACGCACAATTCCTCTAGCTTCTTCCATAGTGATACGGAATTGTTTATGTAGGCCTCTGGCATTTTGGTGAAAGGTGGCATGGGCTTCGCGGGCAAGGCTGAATTCATTTAAAGGGACAGCAATAGAAACGAGTCTGTCAGCTAATGCATTGCCCTTTCCTAACCCTTCACCCCATTTATGGCTGCGGATGTGCAGTACTGCATAAGCTTCTCTGCGTTGCCTCACGGCTTGCTTTAACTGGCACAGTAACTGAAATAGTCTCTGATTCTGCACTTCCTTAATACGTGCAGTCTCAATTTGCTGTGCAACCCCTGCCACATACAGAGAATCGGTGACTATGTTAATACGGTTCTGATTCCAAGTGCAAAGCACCCAGACCATGGTCAATAACTCGAGCGTTTGCAGAGAGTCCATGGGGCCTGCGTCCAGCCGCTTGTGGCACCATTCTTTGCCATCATGCCAGACAGCTGCAGCCCTCATCGACCTTTTTCCAGCATCCGTAAAGACTGTGATTGCATTAGTTAATGGCTGGAGAGATGCTTTCGGTTGTGGTATCCATCCATGCATCCGCATCCATTGTAAAATGGGTGTCTTTACAGGATGCATGCTTATCATGTTCCCCTCTGTCAGCAAGCTAGCACGTAGGGCACTTGAATGTTGTAGATACCAATCTAACACGTCCTTTTTTATTGTCACATATATAGTACTGGGCTCTGTCCCTGTCACTTGTACTGCCTGCATCCGGCCTTTGCAGATCAGCTCAGACAGGTTATCCACTTGCTCTTGCAGCGTCATTTTCGGTTGCAGGGTTGTATATATCCATTCTAGAACCACCGGCTCCCCCTTTTCCTTTTTCTGCGTCAAAGCAGCAAGGAGCTGGGAGGGGCCTGTTAAAATAGTAAGATCCACAGGGAGCAGCAGGTCCGGTCGGGAAACTGCTCGCTCAGCAATGCAAGCCCCAAGATTTTGGATCCATGATTTCTGGGTCCTCGTAAGGACAACAGGGGCAGCCGGGTCTGTCCCCTTCAACAAAGGTCTCAGGATCTTTAAGTCATCATTGGATAGTCCTACGACCGGTCGCAGCCACTGAAGGTCACCAAGCAACCGCTGAGCATCATGTAAGGTATGCACCTCTGTGAATAATTCCAACTTTTGTGGATGAATTACAGATTCAGAAATCTGCCAACCCAAATATTTCCAGACAGGAACACGCTGTACCTTTTCAGGGGCAACCACTAGTCCATGCTGTTTAAGCTGGTCGATCAGCTCACTTTCTTGTTGGGGGGAAAAAGGGCTGTCCTGGGCCAATAATATATCATCCATATAGTGATAGATGATAGTCTCTCCCCATCGTTGGCGAAGTGGCTGTAAGGCTGCATCTACAAAGAGCTGACATACAGTGGGTGAGTTCCGCATTCCCTGCGGCAGGACCACCCACTCAAACCGTTGAGCTGGACCCTGCAGTGTAAAGGCAAATCGTAGGGTGTCTTTGGGATGCAGTTTTATTGTGAAAAGCAGTCTTTTAAGTCCACAATAAGCAACGGCCACTTTTCCAGTAACATGGCTGGAGCACAGCACTATGAGGGCTGCTATGGGGAAAGTTACCTCCATCCCAGTCAGATCCAATAATGTAATAAACAATAATAAAATTTTACTTCAAGCAAAACAAGAAAATATGTTTGTGAGCTGCACCACTTAGTTTCAGTGCAGGGGCCATGAGCCTGCCTTTCAACCTGTAGTTGATCCCTTTATCGTTGCAGAAAAGCTCCTCTTGCTTGAGTTGTCAGAGGTCACTAGGTACCACCAGTCTAGACAAGGGGATGTGACATGTTGTTATGATTTCAATCATCTTATGTGATTGTCAGGTCTAAAAAGCCTAAGAATAGCAGGGAGGAGGAGAGAAGGTAGGGCAGGAAGGATAATTCACATGGAGAATTGTGGTAGTACAGGGATGTGACGATGCGGAAGATCACGTGCTGTAACGGAAACGTAGGTACTAAGTAGGAAACCACCCACGAAGGGCTGGCTCTGTTACTAGGATATAAGTGCCTGTAGCTTTTAATAAAATGCCATTTTGCCTTCTTCTCTATGAGAGTCTGAGTCTGACAATGGACCCTCAGTGTCTCCCGGGATTCGGCACTGAGGATAGGACACGTTAATCACAACAGAGAATCACCATGAAGGTGTTGTCCCAAATCTGGGTGCTTTACCTGGTGTGCAAAAAACAATTGACACACAGAGTCGAGATATTTGTTTTATTCCAGTTCTGCGCAGAAAAGGGTGCCAGGTGGTAATTCACAGTGCTCACACACCTTTTGAGAAATAAGACGGGTCGTATTATATAAAACAACAACAAAGAAGAAACTACAGTGAAGCAAATGATTGGTTAGTCATCATTACTCCTAACTTTACATATGAAAGCAGAAATTTACCATTCTCTTATCTTGAGGACTAGTTCAGCACAGCCAAGGTCTGATAGTGCCCTCAAAACCACCTACACAACTCCACCTGGAAGTTCTGTGACTGTGACAACAAATGAGAAGACAAAAAAGGATGTTCTAAAAGACTGGAATTAGGAGAGTGTCATAAAACCTACAGCTTATACAGGAAGAATGGGTTTATTGCCATTTTTGCTCATTTCCTATTGCTGACTGTTCTGTTGCATCTATGCAATGCAAGAGTCTGGATCCATTTGTCTGTGCAGAAGATACATTATTCTTCTCCATGTGTTGTCCCTCAATTGGGGTTTAGGTTTGTGCCTGGTGCACAGGAGCCAATGAGCACACAGAGTCAAGATCCACCTTATAACGTTTAATGCAGTTCTGTACAGAAAGGGGTGCCAAGCTATAGTTCACAAAGCTCACACCTCTTCAAAGGGATTGTATAGTTTTATACAGGTTATAACAGAGAGAAGTTGCACAATACTTGTTTATTGGTCACCTTTTGGTCATCTAAATAATGCCCTTCTGTGGAGTGTTTTGCCAGGGCTAGGCTGGTGGGAAAGTGAGGGAGTGTTAGGATGGGAGCATAACCTTCGGCAGCAGTGGGAGTGTTAGTCTAAACAGCCCAGGAAGGTCCTGTGAACATCTGCCTTTGAACTGTTGTTTTGAAGATAGCTGTAAAGCAGCTGAGAACTTTTGTGTTTTCCTGTGTTGTTAATGAGAGCATGGCTGGGTGCTCTCATTGGTTAAGTTTGTATAGCAAACATAGTTGGCTATATAAGTGGCTTGCGGTCCTAATAAAGCGTCTCTCTTGCACCTCAACCTAGGAGTTGATCCGCCACACCCTTCTGTGCATGCTCATTAGTAGCTAGTTCATTATACAGAGGCAGGCTGACATTAGCATGTAGTCTCCTCCCAGGGGTGTAATTTTTGACATGCTAACTAGTCTTAGGTTACCTTAGGTTACCTTCAGGCAATCCCACTTCCCCCTCTCCAGTCCCTCTGGTCAGGAGGTGATTTATCTTTTGTTGGCATTAGCTCATCCCTGTGTTATCTTATTTTGATTCCTTAATTGAGGACCACAATTTCCATATTGTGACTGGACCACACTTGCTCTAGAAATTGGCAAGCAAATAATAGAAAGAAAAAAGAGGTTGTAATTTTGCAGGTTATTTAATGCCCTTTGTCTGCTGCTCTAGAGAAGTGAAAGTCAGACAGAAACTGAAGCATGGCCTAGTCTATATTTTATGAAATCTATTGCCTAGTAAGTAAGAAAAAATCTGAGTTTCATTTTTTCATCAGGCACCATGAGTCTCAGTTATTAGCTGTTTTTTATGCCAATGTTTAAAAGGATTTGATATATTTACCTTCATTTTACAGAAAAAAGGTTTAAAATTCCTATTTTTTACTCATAATCATTCTAGAAATTTACATTTGAAAATATTATATCACATTTCCTTAAAACCAAGTCACTTGTGCAATGGTCCATTTTTTCCTTTAATAATAGGAAAGAAATAACAAAAATAATATATCAGCGATGTAAAATACAGCAGCTGTGTTGGGAGCCACCACAAAGTCAACCTGTCAAACATACTGACAAAGAAGGGTATCTCCTTAGCCCAGTCCCAAGACATCTGTGATAAACTCAGCCCAATACCTCCTTAATGTGGAGTAGTTAGCAGGACAGAGAAACTATGATAACGAACTAACTTCCCAGGAAAACAGGAGTCAGCAATAACTAGTCTGGGAACTGATGTCTTATTCCCCCTTATGTATCTACACCCAAAATCATAGAATCATAGAATGTTTTGGGTTGTAAAGGACCGTTAAAGGTCATCTAGTTCAACCCCCCCTGCAGTGAGCAGGGATATCTTCAACTAGATCAGGTTGTTCAGAGCCCTGTCCAGCCTGACCTTGAATGTTTCCAGAGATGGGGCATCTACCACCTCTCTGGGCAACCTGGGCCAGTGTTTCATCACCCGCACTGTAAAAAATGTCTTCCTTATATCTAGTCTGAATCTCCCCTCTTTTAGTTGAAAACCATTACCCCTTGTCCTATCGCAACAGGACCTTCTAAGAAGATCGTTCCCATCTTTCTTACAGGCCCCCTTTAAATTGTCTGCAAGAACAGCTCAGCATGAGATCTGGACAGACAGAAGACTCACCGGGGATGCCTGCCTGGCTGACTGAATTTTTTGATGCGATCATCTTTGAAATTATACTTTTTCCATTGTTGATTAGCCCCACTCTTGGGAACAGTTGGGTGAGTTTCATACTGATACCACCTCACATAATATATTTATAGGTGTGTGCTGTTGTCACAACAAAAGCGGTAAAAGTCACAAAAATTCCAGGTGAGCTTGTGTAGGTGGTTGTGCCTATAGCAAGGAGGGGACCATCAGACCTTGGCATAAGAGAATGGTAAATTTCTTTTTTCATATGTAAAGTTAGGACTGACAAATGACTAAGCAATCATTTACTTTACTGTAGTTTCTTCTTTGTTGCTAACTTTATAAAGTCCTAAAACTCCTCTGAAGGGGTGTGTTAACTTCGCAAAGTATTGCATGGCACCCTTTTCTGTGCAGAACTGGAATAAACCAGATACCTTGACTCTGTGTGCATTTTGCCTCTTTGCATACCAGGTAAAAAAAAAATGAAAAATTGGTACAACATGCACAGGTAAATATGCGGAACGTCGAGGGAAGAGTGCAGGAAATCAATATGATTGATAGGCAAACTTCGTTCATTGTCACACTTGCAGCTACTTATATAGTATTATGCTAATCACTAATACATGCTGATTGGAGTACACACAAGTTATACATATTCATGATAGTTCCCATAGGTCCATTCAAGAAGTCACACTCTCCCTACGACCACCCCTTGGTGGTCCCAGCTGCTAGATAGCTCCTCTTTCCGTTGACCAAAACATCCTGATATCGTCTTATGCTGATATAACGTCCCTCTTTCCGTTAACCAAAGCATCCTATTATTATCTTAACGTTCCTCCTCAAGGACATCCTGTCCCTGCAGCTGGGCTAGGCCTCATGCCTAGCTTCTGCTAATATATCTTGCAGTGAGCCATGGCCCTTGTTCTCAAGCCATTCCCCAACAATTCCCCCTTTTTCTTTTTGGACAAGCCAGGCGGCATGGGTAAATTTCTCCATGCTCCAGGAGATCATACAGCTGACGCACTGCAAGAGACACGGGACAAACAGAAGCAAGACGATGATGACCTACCTCACAACCAGTCCCTGCTAACTAGATCAAGTAACCAACCTGTCAACCCCCAACCTTTCAGCCACCCGTCCAAGCCATCAGTGATCCTTAGTTTCTTGACTCCATCCTTTAAAGATTGAATACTCCTGTGAATAGACTCAGAATGATCAGAAAGGTTCATGCAACACATCCCTTCAAATTCCATACAACCGTGACTCTGGGCTAACAACAAAAAATCAATGGCAGCTCCATTCTGTAAAGTAGCGTGTCGAATGCTATCTACATCGGCTAATAGTCCTGCAAGAGCTATAGAAGTGGCGTTGGTCTGTTTGCTGAGCCAACATCCTAATTTGTTTAGAGTGGCTAATGCTTGTGCTGCAGCAGGTGCTGCACCAGGTGCAAGAAATGAAGCAGCAATGATTTTTTCAGCTGACCAAAAATCAACATCATCTTTACAGTCTTGACTAAAAGCATGTGCAGCCCGCTTGTTACGGTGCCGTGAAATGTTCAATATCATACTAGTGTTAGGTGTCAATAATGTTAGTCTCCCTAAAGAACACGGTCCCCCCGTTGTTCGAGAAGGTATCCCGGGCCATGCGCGATCCCCACAGATCAAAAACATCCCCGGGGGTAGTATCTGTGGGACATAGCTGGATTTCTACCAATTGGTTGCAGTATAATTACACCATACGGATTGATTCCGGTAAACAGAGATAGAACTGTTAACCGACTGGGGCCTGGCACCTTTCATAATGGTCTGGTTCCCAGTAAAATTGAACATGATACAGGCATCCATTTTTACCGAGCATAATAGCTCTCGTTCCTGAGGCTCCTGGGTACTAAGAGGATACCATGCTGCGGTCGCCTCCCACATGTCAATGCCTTGTCGGGAATTATTAGGGCATAACATGGGAAATGACTTTAGTGCATCCAGGCAGGGCCAAGTGTGCACAGGTACTCCTACTAAACATGTGGAAAAGGGATTCTCAGGATTGGCCACCACCAGACACAAAGTATCCTGTCCGGTTACTTTTGCAAGTGTTACCCAGACATTTTGTTTTGGCTGAAGTACCAGCCATCCCGATGTTGCAATGATACATATAACAAAAATAGGCGTATTCCAAGGGCTGGTGGATAAACAAACATGGACTTGCGCCAGCTGCTCTTGCACGAGGCCATGTGCCTAGACAAGACTTTCCTGTTTCAGCGGCCACTGCTCAACCCACACGGGCTCTTCCGTGAGCCATGTTAGTGGAACTGGGAAAGTCCATGCAATGGCCGCTACCGAAAAGCTGTGCCTGTCGTCAGCATAGCTCTGAGCTGGCTCTGTACATCTCAGCTGACAAGGGCGAACACTCCCGACGGTAGTGGCATCACGGTTATTGGTACCGTAACCACCTGTCCATCAATCTGCAACATTACGGGAGTGCTCCGCCGGACCGCTGAGGCTCCACCAATTCCCTCTACTGTCCCGGCCACACTCTGTAGTGGCCAATTCTTCAGCCAGATACTACTGGAAACAATGGTAAGATCAGCCCCGGTGTCCAACAGGGCCCTTATGTTCAAACTTTCCTGACCCAAAGTTAACGTGATATTCATTACAGGCCGAGTATTCATAGGCATAGTCAATAGGGCCATTCCTCCTGTGGACCCAAATCCCTTGTTGCCTCGAGGCGAAACCTGGCCACCGGTGATTTCCTGGATCTGTTGAGGCAATGGGATGAGCTGGGCAATACGGCTTCCTGCCGGAATCATCATAGGAGGAAAATGGGTTTGCAACATAATTTTTATCTCTCCACTATAGTCCGCATCAATAAGGCCAGGAATTATTACTAGTCCTTTAATGGCTGCAGTCGAGTGGCCTATGAGTAAGGCATCATAGCGTTGTCCCCTGCAGGTAAGCGGTCCTTGAACTCCAGTAGGAACGCAGGCAACCCGGTTGTCAATCAGCGTTGTATCTACTGTGGTTGCCAGGTCCAGGCCGAGGCTTCCTGCGGTGCTGGGGCGAAGTTCGCTGGCTGTCAAGAGTTCCCTGCTGACCTTGGGCCCGATGCCATCGCTGGAGCTGCTGTTGGTGTTATCGCGTGGCAGCTCCTCGCACTCGGTTTCCCATTTCCCTGCTCCCGGTGGCAGGCTGCTGCAGCGTGGCTATCCATTTGGCAGTTGGGGCACCATACGTGTGGCACCTGACAGTTGCACCGCATATGACCTTGCTGGCTGCATCGGAAACAGTGCAAGCGAAGGCCTCCTTTAGATCTCCCTGACTGCAGCGGAGCGAGGGCTGCTAAAACCTGACCCTGACTCTCTTGAATCCTAAGCCCCACCTCCTTCACTGCCTCCACTAACATAGCCTGATGGCCCACAGGCACCCTGCTCATTCTCTCCAGCATAGCCTCCACACTGGCATCAGCAGGCATTGTTACCAATATAGATCGAGTAGCGGTGTTCGAATTCTCTAACACGCACTGCCGCAACAGGGCCCCTATCATATATTCTGGAACATCCGTGCGGTTAATTACCTCCGTTACTCGATCTACAAAGGCAGCAAAGTGCTCTTCCCTTCCTTGTTTGATGCTGATATAGGACGGGGTAGGTGGTGTAGTCCTAACCTTTCCTAGGGCCATCCAGGCTAACCGCATAGCCTCCTTCAATACGTCTGGGACAAGCGGGGCCTGGTTCTCTAATTCAGCATATGGCTGGACCCCCATTAAGCGCTCTACTGTGACACCGTTCAAGGGGTCTGCAGGTGCTCTCTGCACCTGATTTGCAGCTTCATCGCATAGACTATGCCAGTGCATTTGCCATAGCAGTAACTCCGATTGTGACAAAATCATGCGCATTACTGTCTTAATATCCTCTTGTAATAAGATGCCTGTTCCCCAAATATAGTTGATCATCTGCTTTGCGGGTTCCCCATGTATCCCTGTCTCCATGACGATACTCCGTAACTGAGACAATAATTTCCAATCGAGTGGGCTATAGTTGGCAATGGGGTTTCCCTGACCATCCTCCGTATATAAAACAGGAAATGCCTGCAAAAAGTCTAGGTCGCGGAGCTGGTCCTGATCTCGGGCATCTATCGCTTCCTTCACAATGGACTGCCAGTCCACTCCCATTATAATAGGGCGTTGCCCTTTCGACCAGGAATTTTCTTTGCCACCCCCTTGCTGACACCGGGCAGCCTCATTTTCCAACTGTGCCTCATCCTCCGGTTCCACCAATGGTGGGGCCGAAGGAGCGCAAGGCGGCGGTGGCAGGGGAAAGTCGTCATTAGCGGGCAGATTACGTGTAATCGTACTAGACACAGGCGGCTTGGGCACATAATCACTCCGCAGTTCTAAACGACCCGGCACTGCCTTGGGCAGCCCCTCCCCTCCGGCAGGTCCTGCCTGGAGGTAAGAGCTAGCCATAGCAGCAGCCTTCTGCTCAGCATGGTACTGCTTGAGACAGTTGATCACTGCTCTCCAGGGCCGGGCTAATTTCTTAGCTGTTCTATCGTCATCTATCACCTTTGCCCACAAGAGGTCGCCAAACCCACGCCACTCATCTACATCAAATACTGTATTAGGGTCCCAGAAATACCCTTGCGCTACACCATACGTCAATAACCCCGCTAGTTCTTTCTTTAAATTAATCTCCCTTACTCCCCTCTTCTCCAAGAAGCACTGCAGAAGCTCATAGGCTGCCTGCCTTTCCATTACGTTTCACAAAATCTAAGCGTCTGGCCAGTTGCAGGTCGTTACCGTCAGGCAGCCAAGTCGAGCGAGCAGCAGGACCTCGTCAGCAGATTGCCCCAGGCACAGGAGAGTCAGAACGCCACCCTCGGGTTGCTGCTCACCGGCGCTTCCTTGCTCATCGCTCCCGTGGTCACTGTATCGTCGGGGTCACCATTTGCGGAACGTCGAGGGAAGAGTGCAGGAAATCAATATGATTGATAGG
>JANVCC010009299.1:12346-39787 GCA_025345505.1 Todiramphus chloris collaris
TCATCCTGAGGTTTAGAGCATCTCCATTTTCAGAGGGTATGTTCATTACATGAGCCAACTTACCTTAAAATCAGAGGAATCCCTCCAGGAATGTGCTTCTCATCCCTTCCGACAATAAAGAAAGCACGGCACATGCATGAGTGTTTGGCTTTCTGGTCATTACATTGAGACAACACACAGGTCTCCCTGGGAAGCCGAAAGATCAGGTTTGAATGGAGACTGGAGAGAAATGTTTTTGTTCATTGCCTCTACCAATGTTAGCCGTCAGAGACAAGTGTCCTGTGCTGCATGCAGCCCAGTTTTAATGTGGGAGGCAGTATCACATATTCCAGCCTGTTACTTACCTTGCATACCAGTGCTGCTCTGATGGCTCCTAGTTGTACTGGCAGGCTATTTTTATGAAAGAAGGTAAAAAGTTCTGATCAGTTTTGTTTGTTTAGTTAAAGGTAACTATCTGAAGGTGTTTTTTCCTTCAAGTATTAAGTACTGGGACAGTGATGTCATTAAGAAAGGAGGGATGCATGACTGAGGACATGATAATAAAGGTGTTTCCCTCTCTTCTGCACACAAGACAGGTTAGAGGAGCGTGCCATGTTCCCCACCACTGCAGGGACCAGCACGGGAGGTGCTGCAGCTGTGAGGAGCACAAGAACCATGAGCAAGGAGCAGAGACAAGAAGGTGTCAGAAACACCATGACAGGTTGCCTCCGAGCCACCCTGTCCCTCACTGCTGAACCAATTAGCAGCCTGTTAATTAGCAGCACTGGCAGTGATTGGCACCATCAAAAAACCAAAAAGCCAGTTCTTCCTCTGCTCTCCCTGACAGTTCAGCTCAGGTCTCACGTGTTATCCACACATCCCCTTGCATTGGAGACACACTTGTTGTGTTGACCAGTGCAGGGTCAGTGCAGCATCTCGGGCACAGCTGGGTCCCATAATTCCCCTGCAAACTTTATGAATGGTGTCCTGGACAGAAAATATTAATCAGAAACTCAACATTTTATCCAGCAGCTTTGTTGCTTGCTATGTGGCAGCAAAAAATTTTTCAATGTGACACTCCTCTAAAAAACAAAAACAAAACCCAGACAACCCCCCCAAACCCTCCTCTTCTCCTCTGACAAGTTAAAGCATTTTACACCTGACATTTCTGTCATATTTTGATGATTGATGAGTTCTGCCTTTAGAGCTAGGCATCTAACCGAGTTTGATTCTAATTTTAATTGAATTTCCCCACTTATATTCTTACTATCAACTCAAAAAAAAGTGCTTAAGTCCATCCAAAAATCCCAGTTGATGAAGTTTTGTCATCATACATTTAATTAAAAAGAGCCCTGAAAAGTCTTTTTAAACTATTAAATTAATTGTTGATCCGAATTTTTCCCTTATTAAAGTCTATCCCATTAGTACCTCACCTTTCACAGAATCACAGAATTACAGAACATTCAGGGTTGGAAGGCACCTCAAATAATCATCTAGTCTGATCACCCTGCTGGAGAATCATCACCTAGAGCAAGTCACACAGAAATGCGTCCCAGTGGGTTTTGAATGTCTTCAGAGAAGGAGACTCCACAGCCTCCCTGGGAAACCTGTTCCAGTGCTCTGTTACCCTCACAGTGAAAAAGTTTCTCCTTATGTTTACAGGGAACCTCCTATGTTCCAGCTTGCACCCCCTGTCCCTTGTCCTATCATTGCACATAACAGAGAAGAGCCTGGCTCCATCCTCCTGATGTTCGCCTTTTACATATTTATAAACATTAAGGAGGTCACCCCTCAGTCTCCTCTTCTCCAAGCTAAAGAGACCCAGCTGTGACAGCCTTTCCTCATAACCATGTTTGTGGCTCTGTGCTGGACTCTTCTGAGAAGTTCCCTGTCCTTCCTGAACTGAGGGGCTGAGAACTGGACACAATATTCCAGATGTGGCCTCACCAGGACAGGGTAGAGGGGGAGGAGAACCTCTTTCAATCTACTAACCACACCCCTTCTACTACACCCCAGGATGCCATTGGCCTTCTTGGCCATAAGGGCATGTTGCTGGCTCATGGTCACACTGCTGTCCACCAGGACCTCCAGGGCCCTTTCCCCTGTGCTGCTCTCAAACAGTTCAGCCCCCAGCCTATACTCGTACATGGAGTTGTCCTTTCCTAGATTCAAGATTCTATATTTGTCCTTTTTGTATTTCATTAAAATTCTTTCATTTCATTCTTCTCAGAGTTCCAGACCCCTTTCCTGCCCTCATATTCCCATATTGCTGGGTCATTTCCAGGAAAGTAATTTGAAAGTGTAACATGAAAAACAACCATTTTATTGACTCCACTGAGCATGCTGTAAATAGAAGAAATGTCATCTTTAGTATTTTTAAGACTGAAAATCTATAACAGATAGTGAGGAGAAAAATGGTTATCTTTATTCTAGACGTGTGTTCTCAAATGTCCCTTCTTCAGTTTTGCAGATGGCTATAATTGTGTATATATAGGATGACATAATCCCTAGAAGGGATCTGTCAAGGAATTAATTTTAGTGCCATTACTCAACATCTAAACTGGTGGATAATGTCCTGTTGTAGCTTTACCCAGATCCTCACATAAAACACAATGAATGAGTGGCTGCAGGTCACAGTGCAGCTCACGGGGAGAGGATGCAATCACTTACTGTAGAACAAGGAAGACTGTTCCTGTTAGAAAGCACCCAGTTCTATCAGAGAAGCTTTTAAATTTTTTTTATGTTTTTTAAAAATCTTCCATCTTTTTTTCTGTTGGTCAAAAGTTTGAAAACTAAGAACAACGTGAAGAGAGCTGTTAGGAGAGAGGAATTTTTTCTATTGACTTTCTTTGAGTCTATTAAGACAATCATGCTGCAGAATTTATATGCAAAAGCTAATTCATAAGATTTGGAGCAAGTAAAGAAGGATAATTAAAATGCAAATGTACTTGTCTTTCTATTAAAGTTAATGAAAATTGTAAATCACCTGTATTTTTCAGACAGGAAACATCGATTTTCAGCCTTAGACACTTCAAGCATTTGCTACATAATTACCACTTAAGAGGAAGGTTGGAGAAAAAGGAACCCTTCGGTGCCCCATCCCTTGTAAAGAGGAGCCCGGATGAGGTAGTCCATGGCTCAATGGTGACTGGCACTCCCAGTGACCAGAGCAGAAGAAATTGAAGACATGGAGCTGGAGAAGGGAAATGAACTGACATGACCAGTAACCTATTTTTTCTAAAAATAACGAGAGTCTTTGCATTTTCCCAAGCAGAATGATCCAGTCACATGGTGGAATGAGAAAAGGTATCAGTCTCACAGGGCTGGTGCTGCACAACTGTGCCAAGTGACTTACTGGGATGACAAAGAGGTTCCTTTTGCCAAGAGCAGCCTGTGCCCATCTTATATTTGTGAACTTGGCCAGACAAGATAGAGTTTCTTTCCGTATCATTTGCTCTGTCATCATAAAGTTTCCTTGGAGAAATATGTCCAATATTAGGTCAACAGACAGAAAAGTCCTTTCAGTTGGTGACAATACCTTACAAAGGAGAAAAAGAGAAATACCAAAACGTTTCATGGATTTTGTATATCACTAGTGCTTTTGTCACCTCTTTGACGTGGAGAGAAGACCACATGGTTCCACAAGTAACCCTAATCTGTATGAATTCTTTTGGCTTGTTTGACATCAGTCCTTATGACCACTTTTTCCCTTTAACTACAGGCAGACAGATGCTGATGTGGTTGCAAGATGCTACTGCTGGATCTCAGGCTCTGTCTGCATTCCCAGTGTAAACATTTGTCTCCCAGGTTATTCACTGATGAGAAGGACTTCTGGACTTTCGTCCTCTTCTTGGGTAGTACCTTAAATGTGAACAAGAGCATTCAATGACTAACAAATCAATAGTGGGAGAAAATAAAAGATTTTGGCAGATGGCAGAGGGTAGTCTATTCCACAGCCTGGCACAACTTGCAGGTGCAGGTATGAGGGACAGATTGTCCTATTCATCCACTTGTGAGAAGTTAGCTTGGGCCTCAACAGAAAGAGTTAAATCTGATGGGAAAATTTCTAATTGCATTAGATGACTTGTGATGTCCTTAGGGTAGAGAGGAAAGAGAAGCAGACAGAGATGTTCTAGGAAATTCTTTATTAACTCAGCTTATGAAGGCACTTCAGTTGTCCTTCAGGCATTCTCAGTGCTAGATTTCCATTTAAAGCAAACCAAGGTTGAATCCCAGCATGAGGACAAATTATTTCAAGATCAATATGAACATAACACCTTCACCCTTGATTAATGCAATCTTTGGGTCAATTCGGAGAAATGCAAAACTGGAATTAAAATATACTTGATTTAAAAATAATAAATTAAATTAGATTAAATAAGTTTTTTCATAGTTTCTTTAACCATTGAGTCCAGAGGAATTTGAGTTACTGCAAAGCATATAATTTACGTGTACCTTTTGTACATGCCCACAGACCAGCTGATATTCAACACAGTCAAAGAAAATCTATCTTCTTGGTCTTCATTTCACTTTATGAAAAGAAAGCTAAGAACATTAGAATTTTGTCATCAAGGGGAAGATATTGTTGGCTGTAATTGAAATGACAGCCCAACACACAGCAACTGCTATACCTTGAGAAGCAAGGGTAAGCTGTGCAGCAGTTAAGTGAAACTAACAAACAGGTTAACCCCGAACAGTCTCTGGCTTCTTCTGTAAAATTAGAGTTGAACCATTTTGTTTCTACCAGACAAAAGGAAGTTTGGACCTTGAGATTGTTTCATTTGTTTAGCTGATTTTCCTTTCTTAAGCAAGGCAAATGGAAACACTGTCACAGAGTATTTTAAAAAATCTGAGTGTTTCTTTCTGAAATTTATATGTTGCTGTTGCCACAAATTTTGTAACAGTTTCAAGATGATCTAATGTACCCTTTTAATGAATAAAATGTTTTCTCATAGCCATTTAAAATTCTATTTCCATCTCTATGTCCTGATAAACAGATGGAAATGGGCAACCAATTTAGTAACCACATCAGAACTTTTTGTAAGTGGGGAAAAAAGAAAACATACTTTTAAATTATCCAGGCATACATGAGATAACCAAGACACTGATCAGGTACCTTGAAAACTATGTATTTATGGTTTTTAGCTTTATTTTGTTTTAAAGTGGAGGAACTAAGGGGAAATGGGGGATATCTGGTTAGCCTTTGGTCAGATAAAGACAGCTAAGGATATTAGAAAGAGGAAAGAATGTATACATGCTCTACACCATGTCTGAAGTCTGTGTTACTTAAAGCAGAACTAATGGAGAATAGGTAAAATTTGATCAAATGTCAGATTCTGTTGCTTCATTGTCTATGTCTTTTGGAAGAATGTAAAACATTAAGTCATCATAAAACTGGAGGAAAATAATAAAGAGTTAGAATGCATATACCAGGAACTCTAAACCCAAAAAATATTTCACCTGAACCCTCTATGTTTTGCCTGAAACATGTCGGATCAACAAAAAGAAAATCAGCCTAGGCTAAAGACATGTGTGTGTATAAATTACTGGTGGAAAGTATTCACAAAGAGGTGGGAATAACAAGACCATGTCTTTAAGAATGTTTGTAAAGTGAAATGCAGTGAAATTTCAAAAGTAAAAACTAAAATTGACTTTGTATATGGTAGAACTACAAGGCATAATTACAGTGCACCAGGGCAGTCGTATATATACAGAATATATACGTATATATCTGTATATATCGTATATATACAGAAACACTATATCAAATTCACATCACAGTGGCAGGCTGTAAAACAGCATAACTTTTATATAGCAATAGTGCATAAGTCCTCCATTGCCAGAACCTTCTTCACATATTTTGGCAATGTTCCAGCCAAGAATAACATTAATGAAACAAATTTCTAATGTATTGGAACATCATATTCTTTTACTGAAGGAAAAGAGAAATTTCTCCTTCCATTAAGTTTGCTGCAGTCAAGGAGCATATGCTCCATTTTAATCAGAAGTGTAGCTAAGGTGATATTTAGCAGATAAAAGAGTTAAACATACTTAGCAGTGTCTAGTTCAGAAATCATGAGCAACTTTCTGGAGGAACTTAAATTCATTTGCTCTACAGTAAAGATAAGCCATTTCAACTAGGCAGATACATTAGAAGATGCCCCAAAACCTACATTTAGAGCCCAACTATATAGTTCTCTGTTGTAATAGTAGAGAATTAATCTGAAAAGGTGTGGTTTGAGTAAGGCATTCTTCCTTTTTTTCCTATTGAAAATTCTGTATCTGAAAAAACCTGATGGAATACAAATCACAGTTACAGGTTCATTCTTAGAATCCATTCTACAAATCTGAGATGAAATTATCATTTTTCCAACATACACTTTTCAGCTCACAATACCCCTGTTTTTAAGAACAGGTAAAACCAAGAGACCACACACCAGCAAGGCATCACCAGAGCTGGGTCATCTCACATTATTCATATCTGACAAGTCAGACTGCTTGCCTCTTTTGTATCCCAAACATACACTCCACCACTTTCACAAGTAGACAAGCAAGACAGTATCTTAATGGATTCTAGTAAAATAAGTGGCAAAACTAGTTTGCAAAACCTACACCCTGAAGTGTTCAGCTACAGATAATTTGTCATGATAAAAGTAATTTGCAGGAAAGTAGAAGGTTCTTTTCTGTTCCTCTTGAGAAAATCTAGCGTTTTATATGTTTCCCTTCCTTCCCATTTAGTAGTGATGTACTGAAAAGCACGCAAGCTGTCTGTCAGCTTATCTCCTGGAGGTACATAGGCTGCCTTCATTTTGCCATTACCACTGTATAGTGTAAAGTATAGTCCTTGCAAGGTAGTGGTAGTCAGCATTTCTTCAGCAGATCACAAGGAAATGGATGTGGTCTTTTTTTTTTTTTTACCAGTTTGTAAAAATAATAATGGCTTTATGTAGCAATAAATATAAAGGACAAGTGAAGTTATATCTGTAATCTCTTCTAATGCAAATGTATGACTAATCACTAATAGGACACAGTGATTTTTACTTTTATTTTTATTATTTTTACTATTTTTATTTTCAGATGAGTGCGGCAGAACATACCAGTGTTCTGATATCCTCAGCTGTTGAAATCACTTTAGGCTATAGGTAGCAGAAAAGGCTGGTGTTTGGTGTTGCCTACATCTGAGACAGAATTTTATGGGTCACTTTTACACAAACAGGAAGTAGAGACAACACATGGATTTAAATGGACTCCGAGGAAGAATGAAGGAACAGAGGAACTTTGGTGGTTATGTCTGAGGAATATTTAGAACTGTCTTCACATCTCTCCCTTTCACCTTATTACAAATATCATATTGCTTCTAATGCTTCCACTCACCCATTTAGCTCTAGTATTTTCAGCAACAGGTTATCTGAGACAGATATATTCTGGAGCAAATAGACAAAGAAGAGGGGAAATATGTACTCCCATGCTTCCTGCATAGTCAATTGAATTAATCAGAGCTATTACAAATCTTGTAAATCAGTTCTTTTTCTAGTTAATGGATTGTATTTCAAACCCTGTCAGAAGAATGACAGGAAAAAAAATGATTCTGCAACAAAATCAAAGGTACGGAGCACTGGAACAGGCTGCCCAGGGAGGTTGTGGAGGCTCCTTTCTCTGGAAAATTTCAAGACCCACCTGGATCTGTTCCTGTGTGGCATTCCCTGAGTGATCCTGCTCTGGCAAAGGGGTTGGACTTGCTGATCTCCAGAGGTCCCTTCTAACCCCTACCATTCTATGGTTCTGAGTTTCTGATGAGAGAACTACTTACCTCTGCAACAGCAAACTAGTAAGATACATCTGTACTAGTTACCAATGAACTTTGCTGGTTGCGTCTGAGGAATATTTAGAACTTGGTTTTCAGGCAGTTTTCTCTCTACCTTCCCCCTGACCTTTGGAGATTAGCTAAACATGAGGCAGTAAAAAGACTCCTTAGACCTACATTGATCCACAATAACATTTAACTGTCTTTCAGTAGGATTAATATCTTAGATCAAAAATCTGACCTCCTTTTTTTCTTTTTTTTTTTTTTTTTAAATTTTTAATTTTTCCTTATTTTTGAATGAATAGTGAGTGTTCAGTAACTCGCCCATTTCTTTGAATTTAATCTGGATTTTCTTTCTTTTACACATCTGTCTTTGTTTTTTTCCTGTGCTTCATGTTCCCTTACTGCTAGTTGTTATAACCTATATTTTGTTTATTTGCAAGAGAATTTTTGACTATTTAATCAAAATGATTAAAAAACTATAAAAATATAATCTTCGTTTCTTAGCAGTAAGAACGGCTTCATGTTACTGTATTTTTGGCATAAAGCCCACTTTAAAAATTAGAGTCCTGGTCCTGTAGCTTTATCTCCTTGTTCTGCTGTATCCAAGGCAGATAAAACAGTGGCATCAGCAGGAATATCTGACCACTAGACTTTGTGACTAAAATATCATCAATCAGCACAGCCAGCATGGTCTCCATTCAAAAGGCGGAATGTCAGAGAGCAAGGTGATCTTAGACACACAAGATATTAAACTATCCATCTACCTGTAATGTTAGCCTCCCGCCAGATAAAGTGCTGACAAGGAATAACCCCTAATTAGAGATAATTAGAATATTCAGGACAACATGGAGTTTCACTGAAGGTTCCTGTCATGCTGGAAAGGAAAAAAGAGATAAGATATTCCTAATCTGTTGCCTGTTGGACACAGACCTGGCACCTGGGAGAGGGCAAAATGGTTTCTAATCTTTATTAAGATGTGGTCAGCTAGTGAGCTCATGATAAAAGCAAAGCCATGTAGTTTCTCATCTTACATGTCACCAGATTTAACTCATATTTTCTGAACATTTTTCATGCATCAAAATTTTGTGTGTCTCTCCATGTTTCAGTTCAAAGTCACTCTTTTTTTTTTTTTTTTTTTCCAAAAGATTATTAAAGGTTTTAACTTTATTCTTGTTTGTAAAGGAAAAGGATAAAAAAAATACAAGTATTTTAAGACTGTGCCATGAACTGAAATGATCCTGCCCCTTAATAATCGTCATTTGTTCTCCTAATAAACCACTCCCTAAAGTTACATGATGAAGTCAATGATAAAAAATGTTTAGAACAGGAGTATCAAGGTTAAATTTCATTTTATTGTTCAGCCTGGGAAAACTACCCTGTGCTGGCCTCTAGAAACAATACAATTTACCTCTTTACTTGAGCTGTGAAAACCACCCAAGGGATTTAGGTGTCTAATGCACAGGGAAAAGCACTGGAGCCTGACTACTTTGATTAACTTACTGGCACTCCTGTAAAAATTCAGGCCAGAGATTGGCATACAAGCAGGGCACCAGCCTTCCTCTTGAGAGAGCTTCTTGATCCAAATTTTTAAGTCAGTCATGCATCACACCAGGTTTGACACACCTTTCTCTGAACAAACCTATAATTATAGCACAGGAGCACATTTATGATGTCACAGAAATTACCCTGACTATTGGGTAGCTTTCACTTTTTTGGTATAGGTCAGTATTCCACTTCCAGAAAAGCTCACGTAGCTTTGCAGGGTCAGAATCGCAGAATCATTTGTATTCTGGGTCACATCCAAGAGATCCAGCCTGTGCTGTACATACAGGGTTTCAGAGAAGCATCCTGTGTTAACTTTTCTGAAAAACTGTAACAAGATTCTTCTCCAGAAAAATCTAAAAATATTCTGTTATAATTTTCCTTTTTCATACTTTTTTTTTTTTTTTTTTAATGTCTTTACATTTACACTGAGTCTGATTTTATACAGGGAAGCTTCTGAGCATTCATCACAGGAACAGAAAAAAGTCTTTCTTGGGTGATTTTTAATATTTTTTATTTATTTTATTGATGAATAGTGGGAAAGAGCAGTGATATGACTTGCAGCTTCACCCAGAACACAAATCTCATGCACTGTAAATCTAAGAGGGATGTTTATGTCAGAGGAGGCTGAGAAGTAAAAAGCACCTTCTGCTAGTGATTAAAATCCATAGTGATGCTCTGACTGGGACAACAGGAGAAGCTATTTCTTTCAAGAATACTCCAGACCCACTAACATCATTAATCATGGCTGAAATGACAAAAGAAATATGAAGAAAGGCAGATGGGGATGGGGGTATGAGTAGAAAATGAAAGAGAGAGGGAAAAACTATGTCTGTTCTGAGGGGTTTTGAAAGACTAAAGAAAGAATTATGTGCATAACTGTCCGAAGAGGGAGATTTATAAAATTAAGAGATCATAATGGAAAACAACCCATCAGACTAAAAGTAATATACATCAGTGATTTGTGTTTCTGGCTGGTGTAACGTGGTTGACTGGTTTCAACCCTCGGTCTGCTTTCACATCAAGAAGGGGCCATGGCCACAACAGATCCTGGAGTCGCACCAGGATTGAAAAGTGTATAGTTGTCATCCTACTTACATTGGTACATCAAATAAACTGGACTTTGTCCAGAACCAGTATCAGGGGTGGGTCCTGGGACTTCCTTCAGAGCACAAAAGGATACTAGGACATTCTCTGTGGCTCATGTCCACCCTCTAAATCTGATCCTTGCGCTGTCATGATGCAGCATGCCCTCGGTGAGCAAAAGTGGTTCGTCACTGCCACATGGAGACTGGCAAAAGCATCTGAGAGCAGGACATCTTGAAAGGGTTGGGCCTCAGAGCGTGATGCAGACATCCCTTTTCTGGTACCAGTCTGAGCCGGTACAGTCCCAGCCCTGGCAAGATTTCATTGAAAGAAGAATGACCATGGTAAGGCAGTGCTCTGTCAGAACATTTTCCACTGAATGGAGATGCTTTGCATGGATGCCAGTCTGTGGTGCCACAGGTTAGCTGCAATCTCTGCACCCAGTAAGTGTTGGGTGGTTGGCCATGAAACACTCATCCATTGCCCAGCATGAACTGACCCTGCCCGTGGTGAGGCTGTTTTGCTTGAGCAACTGCCCAACTGTGCAGAGAAGGTGAAACTGTGGATGCTTTGGTAACAAAGACAGTGTTTTCAGCATGAGAACTGATTTAATGTCAATAATTTTTGGATCTTTCCATTTACAAAGATATTTTTCTTTTATTTTCTTTTCTTTCTTTTTTTTTTTTTTTTATGGTTGGTTTTATTTTGTTTGGTTTTTTGCTTGCTTGTTTTTCAGCTACTGCTAAAATACTCCCTTTCTGCCTGCTAGCTCATTTTGTCTCTTTATTCCTCATTTCTTCACTGAAAATCCTTGGTGAAGAATCAGTTTTAACAAGAAACTATTATCCAATTAGCACAAAGCTTGGATGTTTCAGAAAAAAAAGCTGACCAATTAATTTCACACAGTTGGAATCTAAATTTGACTAGTAAGAGTTTAAAAAGACTGCATCTACTGAGCCTATTCAAAGTAGTCAATATATGGACTACCTTCAGTCCTACCCATCTTGTGACACAGGTAATATATTTTTCCTTTGCAGTCAATGCACCTGATTGTCTCTCAAGAGTCCTTTTAAACATATTAACAACAAATAAGCTGCTGTTGACACATTACAGAAATGATTCTCTTCATAAAAGACATAACCACCTCTCAGCATTTGATCATTTCTTTGCATATGTTCAAAATTCCCATATTTAGCTGAGCAGAAAGTACTTTCTTCTGCATCCCTTGAGAAAAGCTTATTCACAGAACAGCTAGATGCTTCTTTTCTCAGCTCTCCCACTAATGTTAAGCACTGTAAAGCAGGGACAGGAAGAGACATAATGTATTTTTTCAAAGAGACTGAGAAACATTTATTTACTTTCAAGACTATTTTTAACAAGCTCAAATTGTGGTTTTTGCCACATTAAGAGTAAATTGAAGATACAAAAACTTCTTAACATGAAGCAAAATATGAACACCAGTGAGATTCTAAAGCTGTACCTTTGCAGAAAAAAATATGTTCACCTCCTTATTTTTTTGAAATATCGACTTAAAATCTATATATTCCTCAGATGGTAGGTTTAATGCCACCATATCTTTCTATAGAAAAAAAGTAAATGTTTTTCAAAATACTTCTGAGTGTTCAGCAAGAATTTTCAGTAATCTTTCTGAATTCTGCCCTGTTGTTTCCCTTCTCTTTTCTCAAAAGGTATTGAATGATTGTAACAGTCTTTGCAGTAACACACTCAGAGCAGTGAAAGCTCTTTCCTGGATAGTGACACATCCTGGATAAGCTCGATACTAACTGCTGATAATACTGCTACAGAAAAACTGATATTTGGTCATTGCTTGACTTGAAATACTGCAGTAGTATTACACCCTTGCAAAAGCTTGAAAACAAAGTGTATGTATGATTTGCGTCATGACTTGTAATATAAATGCCAATCAAAAGATCACCTGCCTGTCTATAAGACAGCAGACTAAAGTCATCATTGTCATGGTGGCAAAACCTTAAGATTATTCTCCACCCTTCTTTGTAGAACATAATTAACTTTGAATTCACCTGCTAACATTCCATGCTGGACATGTCTTTGTGGGATCAGGATGTGGACTTAATATGTGAAGGAGTCAGAAGTTCTTTCCTTACAAGAGGATCTTCCAACAACTGCCCTTCCTTATTTTGTTTTTAACTTTCTTTTACTGAGAATCTTGTTGAACTTCACTGGTTGTCATCTGAAACTCTTGAGAATGTTCAATTTGTATGATATTTCCAACTTCTCAGCTTGTCTAACATGGTAATTCTCTAGACAGCCAGTTGACCAATCTTCTGTTATGGAACATCTGAGGTCAACGCTATGGAAGTCTGTTGCCAGAATCAGATCTTCCAAGTGGTTGTTCACATGGAGATATTTATTCACAAGTCACCTTCATTCTTGATGGGACTTCAAAAGCTTGCTGTGTTATCTAATCATGTCACTGTCCCTAAAATGCATTTTATACCACAACTCATTATTACTAAAATAATAAATAGGTATATTTTTGACTTAAGGATCTGGAACATGCCCTTTTCTACCCAACTTCAAGGGTGTAATGACTAGAATAGGAGGTCAATTTTCTTTGTCTGAATGAATGAATAATATTTACACAAGGCATTAAGTGCAAATAATTGCCTCAGCATTTCCAACCCCCTAGAACCAATAATTCAGAAAATTTCATATTAAAGTTAGTAAAAAGGGGCAGTTACAATCCTATCCATCCTACAGTTCTGTCCCCGAAATTTCTTGTCCATCTCTTACATTAAATTTAGCAAGGTGTGGTAGTTCTCCTTCTGACATTTCGATAGACAAGAAAGCAAAGTCTTTTGAAGGTAAGTCTGAACATAAACCAGAATGGTTTTAAATGTCTTGCCTTCACTGAGCCTTTCTCCAAAAGGACTGATATTCTGCAGCTGAATTAATCTATCATGGAAGTTAATGTGTTGAGGGAGGATAGGAAGACAGCAGAGAACGGAACTAGGCAGGAAACCAGGGATTTATCAGTTCTTCAAGCAAAGGAAATCATAGAATTATAGAATCATAGAATCATAGAATGTTAGGGGTTGGAAGGGACCTAGAAAGATCACGTAGTCCAACCTCCCTGCCAGAGCAGGATCAACTAGATCAAGTCACACAGGAACGCGTCCAGGAGGGTTTTGAACATCTCCAGAGAAGGAGATTCCACAACCCCCCTGGGCAACCCATTCCAGTGCTCCATCACCCTCAGTGTGAAAAAGTTTTTCTTTATGTTTACCCTAAACCTCTTGTGTTCCAACTTACTTCCATTGCCCCTTGTCCTAACATTAGATGACATTGAGAAGAGTCTGGCTCCATCCTCCTTACACTCGCCCTTAACATATTTATAGACATTAATGAGGTCCTCCCTCAGTCTCCTCTTCTCCAGGCTAAAGAGACCCATCTCTGTCAGCCTCTCCTCAGAAGGGAGATGCTCCACTCCCTTAATAATCTTGGTGGCCCTGCGCTGGACTCTCTCCAGTAGTTCTATGTCTTTCTTGAACTGGGGTGCCCAGAACTGGACACAGTATTCCAGGTGGGGATTCACCAGCACAGAGTAGAGGGGGAGGTGAACCTCCCTCGACCTGCTGACCACACTCTTCTTAATGCATCCCAGGATGCCATTGGCCTTCTTGGACACGAGGGCACACTGTTGGCTCATGGTCATCCTGCTGTGCACCAGGACCCCTAGGTCTTTTTCCACAGAGCTGCTTTCCAACATATCAGCCCCCAGCCTATACTAATACATGGGGTTGTTCTTCCCCAGATGCAGCACTTTACACTTGCTCTTGTTAAATTGCATTAAATTTCTCCCCGCCCAGCTCTCCAGCCTGTCCAGGTCTCGCTGGATGGCAGCACAGCCTGATGGCATGTCAGCCACTCCTCTCAGTTTAGTATCATCAGCAAACTTGCTGAGGGTACACTCTATCCCTTTGTGCAGGTCATTGATGAATATATTGAACAGTATTGAACCCAGCACTGACCCTTGGGGGACACCACTAGTCACAGGTCTCCAGCTAGGCTCTGCTCCACTGACCACAACTCTCTGGGCTCTGTTCTTCAGCCAGTTCCCAATCCACCTCAATGCACAATCACCCAAGCCACACTTCTTAAGCTTGGCTGTGAGGATACCATGGGAGACAGTATAAAAAGCCTTGATGAAGTCAAGAAATACCACATCCACTGCTCTCCCCTCATCTATTCAACTACTTGTGCCATCATAAAAGGCTATCAGATCAGTCAAGCATCATTTCCCCTTACAGAATCCATGTTTACTACTCGTAATAAGCCTCCTTTCCTCCACGTTCTTTGAGATGGTGGCAAAAACAAGCTGCTCCATCACCTGAATGCTGTGTATTCAGAGATACCTTGATGCAGTAAAAATGTGTTTAGATATCCCTTTGAAACAAGTGCCGCTAGCCTTGCAAGCATCCAGTGCACCAGCTCCACACAGAAAATACCCCTTCAAGAAGGACCAATGAAGTCCAAAATGTATTTTCATCATCACAAGCCAGAAGAGAGCTGGAAGCAAGAGGGAGGCAGAATGGACTGCTATGAAAAGGCTGAGACTGCACTCAGAATTTTTGCCAAATATCCTTCATTGCCGTTCTCACAAGGTCTGGATGTTGCCCTACAGCAAACAACTGAAGGAGTAAAAAGTTTGTCACAAAATTGGCTCACAATAACCATGCCTGATAAACAAAAAATCCACTAATCTTGGTAGCAAAGAAATGACAGCAGTCCAAGAAGTGGTCTTAAGGTTAGCTTTTCAAATATAAGGACAGAAGTCATTTCTCTAAAAAAAAAACTTTCCTTTTTCTTATTTTTTCTTTTCACTGCAGCTGTCATGAATCTCACTATTTAAAGAATAAGGGGGGAAAAAAACAACAAAACCCAAAATATATTGAGGTGGTGTTTTTTTTGTTCTGTTTTATGTCCTGAATTTCCTCTTCTCTGTTTTCCCTGACTGTTTCCTGGTGGTGTCAGCCATGAAGGTCCAGACACAGACCTGCATGACATAGCTCCCCTTTAGACTAAGTCTGCAATACTTTGAGGGGATCAAGAGCGTATGGCAACACAGGGCTAACCACAACAGCTCTGGTCTAAGGGCCAGTAAACCAAGACTCCTATCTCATAAACTTTTTTAAGAGATATGAAGAATTCAAGCCTTGAACTTTATTTTTGTACTAATGGTTAATACTTTTTCTGCAAGCAATTAAACTTTATGAAGCATATGTGACACATTACCATTGATCAGACACTGCAGAGGAGATATGTTATCTGTCACACTCACCTTGGGGCACTGGTACAACTTCGAAAGTCCTTTAACATTGCTGAGCACGTTCCCTCCGTTACTAGATTTCACCAGCTTGCTTGAAAACAAAGTAATCAAAGGAGACACAGGGAGGCTTATCAGGTAAATTAATGAGGTAAATTACTTATAAATTACATTAATTCTATACAGCCTAGAGATTGCATTATAAGTCTAGCATGAAACAGAAAGAATGCCAAATATCAACCACTGAATGTGACCTCTTAGACATCTAATTAAATATGCAGAAGAATGACTTTGATATCAAAAATGTCCAGTTATCAAATCTAAGAGGAAAATATAATATTTAGAGTGGATCCATTGTCAAAACATATACATAAAGTCAAATACTCTTCTTTCAGTGAGACTGAGAAGAAAAAAAGCCTTTCCACAAGCCAAAAGCTATGAGAAATGACACAATCTGTTTAGGAAAGGAAGCCAATTAGAATAATTACACAGTGAACTAGAGGTAATTTGTTCTGCTCACTGCAACTAGACTAAGCCACATTTGCAAACTGCCATCTATGTACAGAGTTTTTTTCTTACTCATTTTAATGCTCTGAAGGGAGCACTTCCTTTCTCCATAATGTAATATCAGAGCTGCATCACCCTGTGAAACAGCACAGGTTCAGATCCTACGTACCATTGAGTATTCATCAGGAAAGAATAAGACTCATGTTCATTCTAGCGGACATTTAAATGAGGGAACTGTTTTTTCACCTGGTTTGTGTTTTGATTCAGAAGTACCCTGAGACAACCTTCCTTTCTGTATATACTTTTGTGGGAACATGAGATGGTAATCATAGTTCTTAATCTCAGAGACATAACACACATGATTAACATAGAAGTATACTAGCTTTGCTAGATTTTCTTCATGTTCAGTGGGGAAAAATTCTTTAATAGTCTCTTCTTTTTAGAACTACCTTTAACAGAAGCTTCTTTATTGCTACTGTGTATAAGTGAAACTTAAGGATGCAAGGTTTAGGTACCTGTAGGTGGGCAACACAATCAATTGCCTAATGGATGACATTACTTCTTTTTTGTATTGGGTGACATACTTAAACAAATAGTGAATATGGAACTATAAATGTCTTGAAAAGATTTTTGCAACTAAAAAGGGACATATAATTAGATTTAGAAAAGATCCTATTAATGCGTGTGAATAGTATGGTGAAATTCACTAACTCGTAAATTGCTTTTTGATAAATATTTCCAATAAGGTTTTACCAATAAACTTCAGAGACAACTGTACACCAAATGAAAAATTAAGGTTAAAACAGCATTGAATGTTCCAAGATTTTTTTTTTTTTTAACATAAAATGAAAATAATCGCCACTCTTAAACAGAAAACTAATTACAAATTGCACATATATTTCCTCAAATAGTGAAATCCTTAGAATTTGTCAGTGCTCTAAGAGAAGTACACCTCTGAGGAAAGAAGCAGACTTTTCTCTAATAGATCTAAAGCACTCATTTATTAACAAAAAGTGGAGTTATCAGAGATTTCAGCATTTTCTTGTTTCTTGCAAAATACATCCCACTCAGTTATGAAAGAGATAAGAAATTGTGGAGAAGAAACACTACTCTAGTATTTCAATAATAGGTTACTTTTCAAACTTTTCTAATCTAGCCATAGCATAGTTCCATCTATGTTATTAAATCAGATGGGTTAGTCTTCAGGAAAATACTTAATAAGCCCAAGAATTCCCTTAGTGCTTGGGAAGCCATGTTCTGTTTTTTCCATTATAAAAGTGAATCAACACCTTGTTTGTGGAAGTAGAAGGGAAAAAGGAGATAAATACAGAGGAAATTATCTCAGAGGACTAAGTTGAAATACTGAAACTAAGGAAGGAAAACAGATGTTAGACAAAAAGACTTCTTAGGAGTAGAAGAAATATAATACCAGAACTCCAAAGAATTATAGGGACTATAACACCCTGACACTATACTATGCAAAGCATGATGAAACTGTACCCTTTATAAGTCAGGAGTGATGAGCTCACAGTAATATATTTAATTATGACTGTAACAGAAAACAAGAGATATATTACATTTCCATGCATTTTAAAGGTCTTCAAGACAAGTTTTCCAGTCTTAAAACTTAAAATCATCATGAATATTTTGAAAAAATAGCACAAATTGTAGGAGTTCTGCAATAAAACTATTGGAGAAGTAGCTGTTCAGAGGAAAATTACAATCTTAAATAGCAGACACAGAGAGGACTTTGTTTGAAAAAGGAGAAAGAAATCAAGTTTTAATCACAAAGAATGAAAGAGAGTGTGATAAAAAGTATCCACAAATTGAATACTGAAGTTGGATGGAGGTCTTCTTCATGATACACAGTGAAACACTACAGTGCAAACTTCAAGATTCATCAAAGAAAATACTAGTTTTGTGTCATGTGTGATTGGACTTTAAAACTCAATACCGGAAGAAACCATTGCAGCCAACAAATGCAAGAGTATAAGGAACAGACACAAACACCAGAACCTACACCACCACCATCACAGGGAGAGAATTGAGGGAGCAAGAAACCCCTGAACACAGAAATCAGGAGACAGCAGGCTGCTTACCCTTTTTCCTGAAGCAACAAGTGCTGGACATGTTTTAGAGACAGCGGGCATGTGGGCTGCACCAGTGCTGATCTGTCACAAGTTATCCTCCAAAGAAATACCCTACCTTGGCCTTTGCTTATCTGGGAGACATAGTGCAACTGTGAAGCATGCAGCATTTTCTTGGCAATGATAATATATCTTGTAATGAAAATGTTTCAGTGAAAAATATGATATTTTCTTCTAATATTTTTTGCTTGATCCACTCCAAAATACAGCATTTGTTTGCACCAAATCCAGGGACAAAAATGTAGAATTTAGGGACATTGTTGCACATTAGCAACTGCAACAGTAATTAAAGTGAAAAATGTAAAAATAATAAAAATGAGAAAGAATAACAACATATTTTTCATTCTATCAGTACCAATTTTGTTTAAATCTCTGTAATCTAAAGCTTCACAAACACAGACACTATTCCATTCAAGGAATTCACAGTTCTTTATGTTCAGTAAGGTGCAGATTATAGACTAATAAATTACTTTACAAAAGACACCACTTATATTGATTACAACACGCAAGAAAAAAAACTCAAGGCAAGGATGTTTCAGTCCAGCAAAATTTAAGTAACAAAATTACATTGCTGTTATCTGGATAAAGGAGCTGGGCTTTACCATTGTATTTTTGTAGATTTAGATGCAGCATAAATAGAAATGCGAATGCAGTTGTGCAGGCTTGGTAGAATTGAATAGTGAAGCAAAATGGAAAAGAATCTTTCACAGTTTTACAGGAAACCTAAAATATGAGAAACAGGAGATGAGACTACATCTCTGACCTCCAAGACTGGCTTTTCAGCAAAGAAGTTTTTCATTTCATAACAGATTACTTCACTTTCTTCCTTGTTAAAATGTTCATGGGTGAAAAAAAAAAAACAAACCAATCCAACCCCAAAAACCAAAACCAGAAAACAACAAAGAAAAGAACCCCAAACGTCATAAAATTTGTCAGGAAATTATTCTTTTCAGCTATTAGCGTATTTATCTGATCTTACTATGCCATCATTATGTCCCTGACACATACCTGCTATTTAAAAATTAAAATGGAATACTAAAAATACTTGACAATAAACAATAAAAATTGACTAGTAAACACTCCAATCCATAACTGTTGTCTACTTTTGAAGCTGGTCACATGTCAAAGCAAGCTGTGATATAAATTGGAATAAAACAACGTGTTCACTGTGGCTAACTAATAATGTAGAGAAACTCATGTTTCTGTCCATTAAACTGCCAGTTCACTAACCCTTGTAAGTGCTTTACAATACTCTACTGATAATGATGACTAAATTGCAAAGTAAGAGATATAGAAAAGTTACTATATGGCATTATATTTGTAAGAAGAATACTATGAAATTTTGGGGGAGTTTTTTGTTTGTTTGGGTTTTTGGTTTTGCTTTGAAGGGTATTCTTTCACCTGGAAATTTTTCCTTTCTTTCTTTCTTTTTTTTTTTTTTTTTTTTTTGTGTTTTCATATTAGTGACCTCTGAGTTTCTACCCCAAGTATTTTCAAAACTTTTGGTCACTTTAAACTTATCAACAATGGCTACTAATAAAGATAATCCATATAGCAAATGCACCTTTTTTGTAGTTACAAGAACGTTTTTTAAATTGTTTGGGTCAGTATGTCAAGCAAGCACACAGATAAAACCACTTTGTGCTTAAAATGAATATCCTTTTTGAGTATAATCTGTTAATTTAGAACAGTAGATTTAATCACTACAGAGAAAAAAAAAAGATAAATGAGTACTTCTACAAAAAATTTGGTTTATGTTAGGGATATATGGTTTATGATAGGGATTTTAATGTCTCTCACCCCTCCCATTGTTTTAACTACATTTGGTTCTGCTTTAGAGGAATTTGATTTTTCAGTAACCAACACTTCCCAAAAAGGTATTTTTCTTTTTTTTTTACCATGAAAAAGAAATTTTTAAGTTATTTTCACCTTGCAACATTGTTTCCAATTATATTTTGTATAGATCTGTCCCCAGTTTCTAAAAGGAAATATCCACCCTGCCATTGCCTCCCCATCAGAGAAAAGTTCTAGTTCTAGGTTTTAGTTCCAGGTTCTTACCTCATGGCATCTCTTTCAGCAGGACCAGGATGTCACAGCTTGTCACCTGCTTGGGATCAGACAGGCTCACGGAGACACCTGAACTTCATGGCCACGAGTACCCTCCAACAGCACAAGCTAAGAGTTTTCTCTGGAAGAAAACAGCCAGGAGAAAAACTTAAAAGCTGAGTGCTTTTCTGACAATTGCTTTGGGTTTTCTACAGTCTTAAGGACCATGTTTCAGGTAAATCAGCAGCACCAGTTTGAAAGTACAGAGGCACAATTTATTCATTTTTGAACATTTTTAAGAGGCATCCTGTGACTTTGTTGCTGCAGACAAAGTACCAACTTGTTAGAGAAATAACTGCTGCTCAGTTTCTTCTATACAGGGTCCTTAAGAACAAGGCCTTTAATGTGGAGCAAACCTTCTACTTACATCTGTGGATCATCAAATACTTCAATTCTTTATATCAGTCTTCACCCCAGCATCAACATTGACACATTTATGTCTCTAATACATTAATTTTCGCTGGTTGGTCCCAAAAGACTACATGAGATAAGACATCAGTTTCCCTCCACCCAAACTTCTTTCATGCAGTTTTTTCAGGTCAGTAACAGACACAAAGCTAGGGGAACAAATATGGGTTAAATTGTGTCCACTACAAAATACACTCTTTTCCCCCAAAATGTGAACTCTCAGTGAGAAGCTAATGAGAAATACCAGGAGTTTCCTCTAAGGAACTTTGAACTAAGAAGGGAGGGGAAGGGCTCTCATTTTAAAACAATTTAAAAAAAAAAATCTTCAATAATAAATAAAAAGTTAACCACAGAATGTTAAATATAAATGTGCAAGACAAGTTGCTTTAAATATCAGATTATAATTTTTTTTTTCTAAGTGTCTTACCATATGTTGGTAAATGATAGATATATTCTAGGTTTTTCTCTTTGTGTTCTTGAAGTTTCAAAGAAAACGTTTCAATGAAAATGCGTATTACTTGAGTTTGGGCTTTATTAAATTGATGGTTTAACAAGAAAATTTATGACAAGCCAAAACATTTAGTTAACAGACAAAATTGTGGAAAAAAAATCTTTTTTCTCAGTAGCTTTCAGTTGCATCTTACGAAGATCATAAAATGAAAAATGCTTACAGATATTCACATCATGACAATTTAGTACTGCCAGAAACATTCCAAGTGGTCAGTAAATGGTGGCCTCTGTAGCTTTGCAGTGATTTTTATTGAACAGCAGCAGCAGGCCCGTGGGCCATTGTCCTGAACATACAGTTTTTATGCTGAAATTCATTCTATTGCAGTAATTAAGGAAGATAAATGGGAGAAGAAATTAAGACAAAAGACTGAAGTGACATTCTCGGAGGTGTAAAACCTGCAATAGGTCCCAATGTGTCCTCACTCTCCAGACAGGACACTCTTTGGACAGCACCATAATTCTTCCTACAAAGGTAGCTGATTTCAGAGGCAGGTTATTAGATGAAACACACCACTGATCTGCCGGCCTCATTTCTACATGAAGTTTAACATAGCTTCCACTGAGTTCAGCAAATATGAGTTCAGTAGCTTGGATGATGAGAGAGCAGTGAGACAAGAGTTTATCTCTTCCATTTCTTAAGAATGCCATTAGAGATTTAATAAGTGACATAATAATAATGATACAGTGCTTGTGAAATTCCAGGTCATTAACCTCCTCTGTCATGGGTAAAATGGAAAAGCTTTGTTGCAACTATTAAAAGAACAGTACATAGAAATAATTAATACTGATTAGACTAGTCACACTGAAAATATGTGAACACACACAGGTGCTGAAGCTCGAGTGTGCTGTCTCTGCCTCTGCAGCGGGACTGCAACATGGCTGTGCAAAATTCCACTGCTCTCAGGTGGGTGGGATATCCCACCCAGTCAGCAGTTGTGTGTAGGAGGACATGGGTCTTCTGTAGGTCCTCTGTTGTGTCTGCCAGTCCTACAAGGACATGTATGTTTACAAAACCTGTTGCCATTGTGACACACTCCAGGATTACCTGTAGTTGCCCTTTCATGTTGCAAAGGGTCTGTTGTTGCATAGACATGAAGAAACACTTCTTCTACTTCACAGCCATTTGGGAGCATTATTTTACTGAATAAAAATGCTGTTGGCATCATCATGTTGGTGATATCATAAGGACAAATTAGTGACTGAATTTTAACCTGACCTGTGACACCTTCCCTGGGATTTAGAGAGCTCTGGTACAGTGCCCTGATCTCCAGCATTACTGCAGAAAAGATGAAAACACGAAGATTTAATGGAGAAGAAGCCAAGAAGACATCTGCACCAATTCTTTGTTGATTCTACTCAAGTAAAAAGAAAGACAAAAATAAAGGGAACATACCAATTCCGGCGCCCTTTCTGGGTTTTGCAGATATGGTATGCTCTGACAGTAGTTCACAGTTAAGTCTCCCACTGACCACAACTGTTTCATCAACCTAAAGGAAATCTCAGTAGCTTAAAGTCAGACATGCCCAGCTAATTCCTATAGTTTTCTTAGAAGAAGAGGGTCCAGCTGGATCATCTAGCACACACTTCTGCTTTGAACTTCTTTATTCCCAATTAAATCATAACTAGGCAAAGCATCCCATTAATGTGGTCTACAATCAAAGGAACTGCATCTAGTCAGCCTGTCTAATGTCTGTTGACTCTATCACCCTATGCTCTGATTAGAGAAACCTGTCAGAGCATGGGAGCTCGGTGAACTGCCCAAACATTGTGACATCAAGTCCAAGCAGGCTTGGCTCCCTTAGTCACCTGGAAATCAAAGTTAACTGTGTTCTGTCCCATTTCCTACATCACCTTTGCCCAGATGAAGGATTGGTTCATTGATTTCAAGCACCCTTTTTCCTTAACAGGGGTCACAACAAAAATATCTCTAAGCCTCTTGAAAGTAATATATCCTGAATGCCATATGGCAGAAAGCCAGGAGCTGGGTACTGACCAAATAAAAAGATGTGTCCCATCCAGGTCAAAAAAGCTACTTTCCCATTACCATAGACCTTCAACTGTTCTCAGAATTGGAGTACATTACAGCTTACATCTTGTAAGCTTTAATTAAAATTTTAATTAAAGAAATCTACATTAGTTGTGGCTTCATGAAAGACCAACACAATTTCTGAAAACTGCCTATTTACATATTGGCAATACACGTGTTTTATCACCTCAGCTGGGATCAAGAGCATACATTAGAGAGACTTTCCCAGTCACATCCATGTCCGACACACTCCTTCATTTCATGGAGCACTTGCAGAGCACGATAATGAGATTTCTTCTGGGAAAGATTTAACCAAAACCTACATTTCAGAGACTCTTGTAACATACTTCACCTGCTACACACTTTCAGTCCACAGGAACAGTCTAGGGTCAATCTAAAGTAAAACACCCTGAATGTGTGTAATGTGAATGTCAGCCCTAAATGTTTTTCTGTGCAGACCTACTCCTTTTGCCCTGCAATACCTACTAATGTAGAAATACACTTGTTTTACTTCTGGTCAGCATAGTCCTGTCTTGACTTGGGCCACAGCCATAGTTTCCTAAAACACAGATAGTAGGATAGTACTATGCTTACTACCTATAGATAATAATTATGAAAAAACCCTGCCTCAGTGTATTGCTTGTCAAGATTAGCAGTTGGAATAACGGTGCTACTGTCAGACCAAAATGCTGTTGTCCAATATTACCAAAGGCAGTTTCCAACAGTTTTTGAAAAGACTGCCAACATCAAGCACAGCTGAAAAATGTTTCTGTCCTCAATCCAGTGTTCCTCTGTTGGCCTTTTTCCAGCTTTTTTAGTAAAACAGAGAGTTTTTTTGTTTTTGTTTCAGGAAAAGCTTTTGGATTAGTCCCTCATAGTCTAAATTACCTCTTGAGGACTTTGCTAAGTTGACCCCAGCTGGCAACTGAGCCCCCACTCAGATGCTTGATCACTCCCTGCCAGAAGGATGGGGAAGAGAATCAGAAGGACAAAAGCTCATGGTCTGAGATAAACACCATGTGATAACTAAAGGAATAAAATAAACTTTCCTAATAAAAGGAAAGAAACAAAACCTGATGCAAAGGCAATCACTCACACACAGACAGACAACTTCTGTCAAAGCAGATAGTCACTCTGTTAGTTTACTGACCCCAGGAGTTCTTAGGTACCTGAACTTTCAAAAGAAGATGACAGTAATCATCTGGGAAAAGCAGAGTCTGTTTTGAGGAAAGAAAACAGCATCACCCTTCTTGAAGCATTTCACTATGGTCATAATAAGTCAAAACTCAACACTATGTTGAACATGGGAATCTGTCAGTAAGAGTCAAGGAAGACACCAGATGTAAAAGGATGTATTATAAATGATACATGAGATACCAGTCATGTTGATGTTAAAATTAGAGCTGGTCTTTAACATTTCATAGAGGACAAAGAAATGTGTACTTCTGTAACTGAATTCCTGACACTGCAAGACAAGCAGCGGCTGCTTCTGACAGGAATACTACCTGTAAGGAAATGTAAGAAGGCACTTAATCATTTCTATAAGTGTTCTCATCACTTGAGACAACAGAAAGCAGGTTTTTTTGCCCTTCTCTGTCCTCATTTTCATGAGCTGCATTCAGAGAACTGACAGGTTTGTCCACTCCATGAGAGATTTCAATACCAGTCTTAATTAGAGCATCTGCATTAGTGCTAGACAGGTAGTCAGAAAGAAGCTCAGGGTCAGAATCAGACACTCAGCGAAATATACACTCTTCTAAATCCTGTAAAGCCTCTGCACAAAACTTACGAAATCAGGCTTCCTAAAACTGGAGTTATTGCACATTAGGTTGTATTTGCTTGTAAATCTTAATGGCTAGGTACCATGGCTACTGCATAGAGTCTCTCCCTCACAAAAGATGTGAATTTATTTGTCTTTATTGGTCATACACAGGTGCAATTAAAACTCAAGTCTCATTCAAAGAACTTACAATCTGTGTGTCAGAGACAGTTACAGACTGTGTGTTGTTTGTCTCAACATTGCTGTACCAGTGTGGGCAGACTTCCAACCACAAACTGAGTAATAACTGGATCACAACTTAGAAGTTTCTGTTTCCTTATGAGCTCAGATATGGAACTAATTCTGAAAACTGTAACCTAAGCTGTGTGCATATGCCCAGGCCCAGGGCTTGGAAGACCAAGGGGTCCAGAGACCCCTGAAGACCACCTAAGACCCCTCAGAGATGGTGTTGGGTATGCATGCCACCACCAGGTGGTGGGTGCAGTTAGAAAAACAGTTAAGGATAATATTCAACAGGACAACCCAATAAAAGAACAGGAACAACCAACATCAGACAGAACGTTCTCTGACTGGACTTGGAAATGTATTGGCCTGATGGGATGCCACAGATCTGTGATAGTCGCTATTGCAACTGACCCATTTCTTCCTGTCTTTCCTCTCTCTCTATTTTATGAACTTGTTGTTGGACAAATAAAGTCACTTGGTGCTTGACTCCATTTTGAGTCTTAATTCTGTTCCCGAGAATATGATCAAAACCTAGCCCTGGTCTATGACCGGCGTGTGGCAGTGTGAAAAGGGAGCAGATAGAACCAAGAATGTGTAAAGCAGTGATGAGAGGGTTGTGTGAGTCACAGATGAGCAGACAAAGAGATCTGACTGCCTACTAGGGAGAAAAAAAAAAAAAAAAAAAAAGGAAAATATACAGTATTCATTACCTTCCCCATCTTATTCATGGAGAACAGTATGATTCTGTCCAATAAGAATTTCCCGATGGGAATCCTTTTTTCAGATTGGTCTCACATGCTACTTAGAGTAAAAAACTGTTAGTGCTTCTGAAAATACTGCTTTTAACACACTGGGTATTCAACAGGTAATGTAATCATTTTGGTAAAGGAACATGTGATAGGTTGAGGGAAGTGATTCTTCCATTCTACTTGCTCTTGTGAGAGCCCACCTTCAGTACAGTGCACATTTCTGGGGTCCCCAGCACAAGAAAATCATGGACCTGTTAGAGCAGGTACAGAGGAGGGCCAGGAAAATGACTAGAGGGCTGGAGCACCTCTCCTTTGATGAAAGACTGAGATAGTGAGGGTTGTTCAGCCTGGAGAAGAGAAGGCTCCAGGAAGACCTTATTGTGGCCTTCCAGTATACAAAGGGGGCTTATAAGAAACATGGAGAGAGACTTTCTACCAAGGTCTGAAGTAACAGGACAAGAAATAACAGTTTTAAACAGAAAAATGGTAGATTTAGACTAGCTAGAATAAAATTTTTTACAATGAGAATGGTGGAATGCTGGGAGTGTTTTCACAGAGAATTTGTGGATGCCCCATCTCTGGGAGTGTCCAAGGTCAGGTTGGATGGGGCTTTGAGATGTTCCTGCCTGCAGTGGGGATTTGAACTAGATAATCTTTAAAGGTCCCTTCCGAATGAGACCTTTCCATGATTCTGTGTAACATGTGAGGTCTTTCACAGTGTATAAAAATATACTCTACCTGGCTGCTTTTAGGTTTTCTTATGGTGTAGAAAGCCTGAGTACATTGTGAAATGTGTAACATCATCACCAAGAGAAGCTACAATTTGATCAACAGTTACTCAGAATTAGTTACCTATGAAATTTCTTGACAGATTATTAATTCTCACAATGATATGCAGATGTATGCCTCTAACACAAATATAATTTGGTTGCAACTAAATGCCTGGTAAAGACTTAAAACTGAATCCTAAAAGATATTTTTTTAATGGGTTCTTTTTTTTTTTTTTTTTTTTTTTTTTTTGTAATGACTGGTATGCATGTGAGATTCATTTGTTTCTTATTACTGATCAGGGACTGAAATGGTAAGGTTGAATATAAAACCACATATAGAGTGGAAAGAAGAACTACTGGCATATCACGATATGCAGAAAACTTCAAGCCCTCTAAACAAGAAGCCCATGTTTTCTAGGAAACATAAAATTGATTTGTGACTAAAATCATCAATCTCTTCAAAATTTCTTAGCCAATTCACAATTATTTTT